>OX422216.1:642013801-642613801 GCA_949130495.1 Sambucus nigra
ACACACTCCGAACTTTACACAATTTTTTTTCTTAATGTAGTCTCTATTTTTTGGGTTAATTAATTTTTAATTTAGTCCCTTAAATAATGTTTTATTCAATGTTTAGGCCAACATGTTAAAAAATGTGTAGTCCCTAATAGTGACGTTATTACACAGGACTACATAGTTAATGTCACTAAGAGGGCCTAAACACTATTTTTCAAAATATGGATGGAAAATTAAATAAAAACATATTAATTTTTAATACATATAGTGACGTCATCACACACATACGTAGTTAATGTAACTATCAAGGGCTAAACATTATTTTTGAAAATATGTTGAACTAGAAATTATGTAAAAAAATATTTTGGGCTTTTTGTAAAATGGATCCTAATTTTAAAAATGTATCAACTTTTTAACCTTTTCATTTTGGTCCTAAAGTGCCACTAGAATTCTAATACTAAGTGTCAATGAAGTAAGAGAGCAGATCACCCATCCCGTTTTCACTCTTTTTACAAAAAAAGTAATTTGTATAAAAGTATAATGTTTGGATGCCTTTTAAAATTTGTAACCAATTGCAGCTTTTAATTTTGAAACACATTCGTTGGAACATTTTTTACGTTTAATGCAGTATATCTAACATGTTGAGCGGTGTCAAACACAATTATCATTTTCCTCTCAGTTTTAGTGGGTACTAGGTTGATTATTTTTTTTGATTTTACATCAAAATCCATTGTAAATCGTACCTCTCTTTGAGAAAATTAGGGATGGCGTATTTCCTTTTTGATAATTTATAAAGTTCATTTGAATATTGAAAGGAAATTTGACTTACACTCAACGCCCCCCCCCCCCACCCCCCCCCCCCCCCCCCCCAACAAAAGTTGAGATATTTGTGCCACAATGGTGGTGCTTGATATGGATCCAATTTTGAGAAAGTAGGGAAGTAATCTTGCATATTTTAAAGGGGGTAATAGGTAGTGGTAATGATGAAAGAGAACATTTGACTTGATCAATGGTGTTAAATATTCAATTTTGACAACCGAACGAATTAAAATGATCAAGATACCTTCAAAATATTCCAATTTATTGGAACTACCTCATTTTTTTCTTTGAAAAACTCATCAAATCTCTAAAAGTCTATAATTTCAAATACATAAATAAAATACAAATTATTTATATATTTGAAATCTACTCATCAAAGATCTATCAAACAAGAGTCAAATTCGGTATATTTTGATGAAAAAAAAGAAACAAATAATTAATGGGAGCTTGACAAATAAGTCCTATTTACACAAGACATTTCCTAATAGGTCCCATCATAATATTTTTTTTCCCAATAAGTCCTATTTGTACATATAGTGAATATTCACTATATGTTTACAAATAGGATCATTTGGAGCAAAAATCTTTTTTCATGGGACCTATTGGAGCAAAAAAAGGTGATAAGACTTACTAAACTACATACTTAGTAAACGGGACTAATTGGTAAAAAATCCGTTTCTGTAAAATTTACATTTTTTCGGCGATAGACCTTCGGCTCTGACGATTGTGTCTCTCTCATGGATTAATAAATGCAAGGAGTGATTGTGCTGCTGGCATGGACTAATAAATGTAAGAAAAGTAGAGAGAGAGAGAGAGAGAGGGAGAGAGGGAGCTCCGATGGGGAAGGTGTTACTTCGGCGGGGCGGGGTGGAGCAATGTACATGTAACATCCTACTGAGAATAGCACATGAAAATTCAATCCCATTATACAGTTTTCTCAGTTGCACTCAGTTAAGCTAATGCTAAATCATTAATAATCATATATGAACATTGATATTCTATAATGTTAAAAAAGATAAATAATTACATTTCAGCCATTATAGTGAATATGAATATAAACACGTAAAATTTTCAACTAAGCAGCAGCTGGACTAGAGGAAAAGTGAATAGTGACAACATTATTAATCTCACTCATCATATGTGTGCATATAACCCTGCCACCACATTTCCCAAGCTTTGGTTCAAACAAGGAGCTCACCATATTCTCCAAATCCTCCACACTATATTTCACAAACTTGGTGGAGCTTTCTTGTTCAAACAAGTGCATGTATTTTTGCATGTAGTTCCTATAAACTAGGACGATAACTTGCGCTACTAGCCAACATATCTTCCATTTTAACCCTTTGCCGCACACAACCCACTTCAATTTCTTGTTGTACAAGTCATCAAAAGCCTAACCAAATTTCCATATTCTCTTTTTCATAACATGTCTATCAATAAACCTCCCACCCTAAAACAAGACTAGACCCTCCTTGCTTAAAATATGCGTAAGCGTCCCCCAACTCTCTCTTATGTAAACCGATGTGTAATATTCAACGCGCTCCTCGTGTCCTTTTAACCAAGAATCTCCCATTAGGTCACCAAGTTTTGTGCCATTGAGATTCATTAAGTACCAATGATTATTCATCATGAAAAAATGGGACAAGGAGGTATCCTCGTATGCCTTGCCCCATATTTGCAAGTTGATCTCGAGTGCCTTGACTACGTTTTCAACTTTGTTTAAAAGTACCACTTTTTCGAATCGCTTGTGATTCCAACTCCAATGAATTTACAAAACTTTGACAAGTTCGGGTTTATAATAATTGTTGAGAACTTTATTGGCGTAATCATTGATGAAACTTACAAGCCTCGGGACACTACCATTTAAAGGAGGACTAATTTGCCTTTGTAACTTGACTTGAACTGATAATTCCCAAAAAATCTCACAAACCCCATCCACTACTTTCTTGATAAGATCCCTTGTTTGAGTTTGAATTTCAACTCAAGCCTTACCATGAAAAATCTGGTTGAAATTTAATCTCAATTTATTGAGAGCTGTAAAAATGTAAAGCAACGTAAAGAGCTTAACTGCTGCTTTGTTGCATTTAGTGACTGTATTTCCAAATTTGATAAAATCACCCATTCTAGATCGGCCCGAGATCTTCACAAAGCAGTTTACTGCAACATCGGGTCCCACATTCTGGAACACATCATTGCAAAGTTTGTACTCCGGTTCGAGTACATACTTTACGAAAAATTCCAAATGCGATCCCCATTGATCGATGTGATTATCCTCGTTACTATCAAATTCAGATACTGCTGTTTCTAAGTAACTCAAATCAAAATCTTATAAAATTCTTTGCGCATTCGAGATCTGCGCTTCGACATGAATCGATAAGCACTTGTCAAGACGATTATTAGCACTTAATCTCCCAATAATCACATGCAGTTTATGGATAGCATCTTCCGATATAGGAAACTCTCTTTCAGTCCGAAAATGTCTAAATTCATTTTCTAACTTTCTATACGCAACATATATAATCCCTCCATTTAAACGTGAATGCTCCTCCATCGTGTTCAACTTGTGTAGTATACGCAAAGATTTTTTCACGTTCGAGACGAGGTACCAATCATCTGCCGACATGTTTTCTTCCAAAAACTTTAGCAAATCTTCCATCCATAAAATTACTAATTTGCAATTATTAGTAAGAAACCCAAGCCCCTCTTTGAGACACTTGAGGTTTGGAAGATACCCGTATAAATCAGAACGCGTGTCAGCCTTAATCGAAACCAATCTCTTGAGCTCGTTAAAAACATTAAACACCTTCAAAATAGAAGCAACGGGACCCGTAACTCGATCAACATGCTCTCTAACCTTAAAAATAGTGCATTTACGCGCGATAGTTTTGATTGCGGTTTCCAAAGATGGGATTTGTTGCTTAATCTCCTCCAATCTCAGGACGGTTTTATCGATTGCATAAGCCACCTCTCTTGATTTCTCTAAGTTGTTCTTTAAAAAATCTCCAGTGGCTAGAAGATGATCAATGTTGTTTAATTGGGCCATTGATATAAATCAACCAACAGTTGAATCAACTACTAAATGGGTTTTGCAAAAACATTTATTGTTACTTAATTTGTTGTTTGCTGCTATGTTATTCACCAAACTTCGTACCAAATTGAGTGAAAACAAGTGTACCAGATTCAAACCAAACTTCACTGCCAAAACTAGAATATGATAAATCCACAACCACCCAACTTTTATGTTATGTGGGATGAGAAGATTGGGACACATAAAAATACAAACTCATTGCCTAAGCTTTATTTCCACCCATTGACTAAAACCTTCATTCTTAAACAAACTAAAGAATCCCAGGTTCAAGTTACGTTATTTCATGAATGAACTCACAATATTTAAATTGGGTATACGTCATATAATTCCAAATTCTGAAAAGGTGAAAAAAAAAGCAACCAAATGTATGGGTCCATATGATTCAAGCCAATTTGTTTGAACACAGTGATTTGGATTTTTTTTATATTAGTATCAAGGTTTTGTCCAAACAACGACTTTTGTAAATTATGGGGTTTGAAACATTCAGTTTAAAATATCTTCACTATATATTTCTTAATTGATTAAGAATTTTGTCTTCAAATGCACCCTGGCATTGTTCTTCAATGATTGCAAAACAACGAGGTAAAATTAAAAAAAGGGTATTAATCCATCTAATCTTTTAAATAAATATTAATACATGATTAGTGTATCCTTTTTATTTTATTTTAAAAAATCACTCACCACATAAAAACACTTGAAATAGAATACACATAAATCCATTTACCCACCTCCTCTCCCCCCCACCCCACTAAGCTTCGGCAGGGCCAAAGCTCTGGAGACCCCCATCGGAGATCTAATGACTACCACCAGAGATCCGGTGAGATTTCCGGAGCTCCGGCAATGGGGAAGGGTGCCACTAGCGTGGACCTTTAAAAATAAAAGAATATTGGGTAATCGTCGGAGCTCCGGTGGAGATCACCGGAGCTCCGACAAGGCGTGCCAGACCTCTGGCAGTTTTGTGTGTGTGTGGGGGGGGGGGGGGGGGTGACGTTAGCGCGAACCTTTAAAAATAAGAGAAGATTGAGTAAATGAGTGTTTGAGAGGGGGGGGGGTTGCCGTTAGCGTGAACCTTTAAAAATAAGAGAATATTGAGTAAATGAGTGTTTGAGGGACTAAATGGGTTAAACTAAAAATATGTGTCTTTTTTATAAAATAAGTATTTATGTCGGGGGCTATACAACAATTGACCCGAAAATAAAACTAAAAATATGGAGAATAGAACTATAAATAATTGGGGGCGTTATCTAATAAATCCCTTAAAAGTTATATATATGATTACTCCAAGCGATAGTCTTGGAATTTTAAATCCATAAAGTCCAAATGATACACTTACACTTATTAATGTAGATACAATTACATTTATTAATGTAGATACAATTGCAATCATAACTTTATCCACATTAATAAGTGTTACTGTATTAATAAGTGTTACTGTAATCATAACTCTATCTACATTAATAAGTGTTACTGTAATCATAACTCTATCTACATTAATAAGTGTTACTGTATTAATGTAGATAGAGTTGTGATTGCAATTGCATCTACATTAATAAGTGTTATTGTATCTATATTCACCATTGTAACTATATATACATTAATAATTGTAACACACATGAACTTATTGAAAAAACTGTTTTTAGTTTGTTCTTATCGTTAATCGCTAAAGAAATAAGGATTTATCACCATATTTCCATAAATAATTATAGAAGGTCAATATATGTGCCATGTGAGGTAGTGAAAATAATTAGATAGAAACTCGAATTAGCACAAATGGATTTTAATAACGTGTGTGCTATTAGGGAACGCATTGTGCACGCTATCAATTTAATAAAAGAAAGCGTAGGTACTTATTTCTCATTAATTCTAGGCCGACTCACAAATACGACACAAAATGGTGTGACACACTTATGTCTAGGCTCCACTACTGTTGGATCCGAACATAGGCGAATACGGGTGCAACGCATTAGCGTGTCGCACCAAATGTGTCTTATTTGTGAGTTGGCGTAGAACGACTCCTCATTTATTTAGATTGTGGTCTACCTTTCTATTTAAGAATACACGTCACCAAGACTCGACAAAGGGTAGTAATTTTTAAAGAGTAATACTAGGGAGACCTTTTTTGGATGTTTTGTTTGAACAGAGTGATGTGTTAAGTATATATTGGGTGGTGTTTGTAGTTTAAAATAAAATCCATACAAATAACGCCCAATATATATTTGACACATCACATTGTCCAAAAAAATGGTCCAAAAAAGGTCTCCGTATTATTACTCAACTCTTAATACTATAACAAGTTAATGGGTTACACGCTAGGCATATAAATGGGTGACAAGAATTCGACTGCACACTGCAACTCCCTTTGATTGTCGGGAAAGTTAAGCGAAAAAAATGATTTCCTAGAAATGTTGAGTGAAGGAAAATGAAAGTTATTTTCATGTGTGTGTTTGTTTAACAAGAAAAGTTGTAGGAATATTGCTGAAAAATGGACATTTGCTATAATTTTAAGATAAGTAAAAATAAAATATATATTTTTTTATTTAAACTACCACAAAATAAATTTAGTAAACATCTGTAAACCTTAAACATTATAAAATACAAAATAAAAATTAGGAAGAATAGTTGATTCATATAAATATCAATAAATAGTGTATTATTATGAAGAGTTATTAATAATAATGGTAAAAATGAAAAAATAATTTTCATGATAATATACCATAGTTCCCTTTAACTTTCGTGCAAAATTTGGATAATTGGTAGGATACGTTTTTTGAATTTTTTTCCCTTAGGAAATTTTGAGAATATGGGTGTTATTGTCTACAATTGTTTTTTGGGTTATAGAGTCTTAGATATTAAATTTCAATAATAAACAATAATAAATCATAAATTATCACTACCAACGTGTTAATTTATGATGAATAGAGGGGGATGGGAGATGAAAAGGAAAGACAGAGATTAACATGGTTCGACCTAATACGGTGCCCACATCCACTGGTGTAGTGCCAATGGTTTGTATTTTGAAGGGCAATAGCCATTAAAGTAAGTTTTTGTGACACCCCGCCTAATTGATTACCGGGTAATCAGTCCTTAATTAATTAATTAATTACTGAATATCAAGTTGGTTTAGATAATGCATCACCGTTGAAAATTAAAATTTTAATTTAATAAAAACAAACCACCTAATATTTAAAAAGGTTGGTGTCAAAATTTTATCTTGTTATTAACCATCATCATTAAAGGGAAATATATATACATATATATATATATATATATATATATAT
Organism: Sambucus nigra; assembly: GCA_949130495.1. Lineage (NCBI taxonomy): Eukaryota > Viridiplantae > Streptophyta > Magnoliopsida > Dipsacales > Adoxaceae > Sambucus > Sambucus nigra. Next base: position 642,020,972 of record OX422216.1, read on the forward strand.
ATATATAGAGAGAGAGAGAGAGAGAGAGAGAGAGATAGATAGATAGATAGATAGAGAGAGAGAGAGAGAGAGAGAGAGAGAGAGAGAAGAAAATGTGCAAGTAAACGGGTCAGATTCCGAAGTGGAAACGGTTTTAAAAACAGCAAGTGAATAAATGCTAGATTCAACAGTTATTAAATACATGTTAGCTTATCGGACTCTCTCTTGAAATTATCATCTCTCAACTAGAGTGCACGTCTATTGTACCTCTAAACCATACTAGTTACAGTCTCATGCTAACTAGTTCATCCTAGTGTATCCACTAACCATATCTTAATTCGTTCCCATGTATTACTCTCGCAATACATGTAATAATATCATATTTATCCATTTAGATTCAACATGGATAAGCGCCTTATTAATTCAATTCAGTTAAGTGTTCTCATACTTGATTAATTCCAGATATCATTATCTTTCAATTCTACTTTAGTCACAGAGTAGATATCACCATATGTATATATATACATTCACTCTATTATATATATATATATATATATATATATATACACAATACAATACTGCACCCCCGAGGCACAACTGCGGTGATACATTACTCTGCTATCATGTCCCAATACATCTCGTCACTGTATGGGGTACTGTAGGTTAGGTAAAGATCCCTCGAACTAAAAATATTAAATAACAAATAATGGAGGCGAACATAGTCCTAAGCCTTTGGGCTACGCACATACCTATGCACCCAAATGGAAGTTCTATACCATTGTTCTCACTAATGGTAATCGACCGAAGTCCTATGTTCTCGAGCAACAAGTCAAAGATCCCCCAAAGACTCATCAGGATGTGACTGCCCTCATGCGTGGACCTCCTCCGATAGCAAGTAATCTAGGTATGTCATACACATAATCATCAATTAATCAAATAGGCATTATCATCTACCTATTTAGTATTAGGTACACACACGACCTATATCATATTAGGAATTCATCCTATCCTAAGTACCCGTCGTATTTCTCGAATACCACCCGTACTTGTTAATCACTATTATCATCGTATATTTTATCATGTAGTTATCACTCACATAATATTTTATCCGACCCAAGTAACCATAAAAATTTCATCAATAGTACCCGTACTTGATATAATGATTATTCTCCTTTAAATCGTAAGATAATTATGTAGATATCTCTCACATAATTTTTAATCCTCAAATCCAAATAATTTTCCAACATTAATCCAAGTCCCTCGCTCCTTGTTAATGTACCAACATTAATAAAATCTCACCATGGGCCAAATTACCATTTTCCAAACCTCTTTTTTTCCCAATAAAGGTACATTTTTCCCAGAAATTTAAAATTACAATTTGAGGCTTTTCTGCCCCGATTTTGAAAAAACTTAAAACTGCAAAGTTGTGTAGAACGTGATTTTATAGAAAATCTCGTGTGCACACTACTAATTTCCTCTTAAATCAGTCCTAAAATTATCATACAATGTTCGTCATTTTTCAACAATTTTTCATGCATTTTTATCCATTTTCTTTCACCCAAACTCACATGAAATATATTCCAACGAATCCAAAATATCTCAACATCATTTCTACATGATTATGGGTAATTAAAATAAAAGTAAAAACATCTAAATCACCAAGTTTATATGACAATTAACTTCAAACCCAATTAACCCTCAAAATCACATTCATCTAAATTCTCCATTTTTATACACCTAAAAAAATCTAGAATTTAGAATTATGATTCCTTCTATAAATCATCAAATTTTTTATTCAATCATGAGTAGGATTCATCTACATGCAATACATATCATAATTTTCCATTTTCTCCAGAAACATATATTTTTTCTACATGTTCATCCTAACCAGTTCATCATGTTCATAACCTCTACATGTGAATAATCAACTACATGAATTTGCATATCCATTTATCAATAATTTTAATCCCAAATTCATAAGTTCATAATCCCAAAAAAATCTCATTCTAACATGGATATTATAAATACTGAAATAGAGCAAGAATCACTTGCCTCTTAGTGTAGGTCTGAACCTTTGGAGAAGATAATGTTAGAAACTCCTCTTTCCTTTTTCCGATGACTTTTCGGTGACCCTCCGGTGGTGGTGCAAGGTGTAGAGATGGTGGTTTGTGGTGGTTGTCCCCTTTGATTTCCCAATATGACTCTTCTTCTTTATGGCAACTCTTCCTCTCCACAAGGTGGCTTTTCTTTTATCTCAAAGTCTCTTCACTTTCTCTCAAAGAACACAAATGAAAATAAATGGGTTACGTTGAGTGTAAACCCATTTATTTAACAAGTCTCCCAGGCTAGCTAAAAGATAAAAAGCGTGGATACTATTGATCTCCCAAGCCAAATGACTAAAACGCTCCTTCGGGGTGTCCTTTCATCTTCCAATTGACCGGAGACCCAAATCAAACACCCGGGTATACTTATCTGCCTATTTTGACCCTTTCGGACTCAACGACGCACTCGAAATGATCATCCGAATGATATTTAATTAATTGACATTTTATAACCCAACTTTAGTCCCGACACGACTCATAAGCGTGTCCCGACTTATGTTTTATAATTATTGTATTTGCATCTCACGACAATATGCATAATTATCATATTCACATATTACTTATATATAACTAAGTAATATTCAATAATATATTACTCTTATCAGCAGTAATATTCAATCCGGATTAATCCCAATTAATTTATTAATTAATTAATTCCAATTAATCCACAATAATTTGGCCCATTAACTTTTAATTATTCTCAATTTAAATGTCATAAAATTACGGGGTATTACATACTTCCCCCTTATAACGGGACTTCGTCCCAAAATTCGAAAAATATAGCATACCGGGTATGAATAACTCAGGGTATTTGTCGCGCATCTCATCCTCGGGCTCCTAAGTAGACTCCTCAATATTATGGTGCTCCCATTGGACACGCACCAACGGAACTACTTTCGATATCAACCGCCTCTCGCTATGGTCTAAGATCGCTACCGGTCTCTCCTCATGCAAGCTATTAGGCTGCAAATCAATCTCCTTCAATGCTACATGAGTGCCTCAGTGAAGAAATATGGAACACATCATGAATCCTATACAAGTGCTCCGGCGACCCTAATCTATAAGCAACCGGTCTATCCCTCTCAATAACAGGAAATGGTCCAACGTATCGTGGCGCCAGTGTCCCTTTCTTTCCCAAATCTCATTATTCCCTTCATAGGAGATAATAGCAACAATACTTGGTCCCCCACACCAAACTCCTGGAAGAATCGCTTCGAATCGGTATAGCTTTTATGTTTGTCCTGAGCTACCCGAATACGACTATGAATCATCTCAATCCTGGCAGACGTATCCTGTATCACCTATGACCCAAGTAGCTTATTGTCCCCCACCTCTAACCAACACGCAGGAGAACGACAAAGCCTATCATAAAGTGACTTAAATGGAGCCATACCGGCGGTGAACTGATAGGAGTTATTATATACGAACTCCATAAGTGGAAGATACTTCTCCCAACCTCCCCTAAAATCCAGGATAAACTTGCGTAGCATATCATTAAACATCTGGTTAGTACGCTACATCGGCCCATCTGTCTGTGGGTGATAGGCTGTACTTAATCGAACCTTAGTAACCATGGCCTCATGAAAACTCTCCCAAAATTGGGATACAAAGATCTTGTCCCGATCGGACACAATATTAAGCGGTACCCCATGTAACCTCACTATATCGACTATACAAATATGTGCGTACTGTTCCGTACAGAAATGAGTCCGAACCTGAAAAGGTGAGTTAACTTAGTCAATCGATCCACAATCACCCATATGGAATCGTGACCCCTCTGAGAAGTAGGTAACCCTGTGATGAAGTCCATGGAAATACCGTCCCATTTCCACATTAGGATCTCGAATGGCTGAAGAAACCCAGCAGGCTTCGGGTGATCCACTTTTACTAACTGACAAGTGGCACACTTAGAGACAAACTCAACAATGTCCCTCTTCATCCCACTCCACTAATACTGTTGTTGCATATCTTGGTACATATTATCCCCATCGGGATGTATCACAAATTTGGATTCATGCAACTCCGTCATCATTGCATGTCGCAAATCCATACCTTCTGGAATAATTAACCTACCGTTGAAGCGCAAGCCCCCATCAGAACTCAATGAGTAAGACTCTTCTCCCCCGGCTAAAAGTTATCAAATTTTCTCTTGATAAAATGGATCTGCTGCCTGTGCCTAAACTACCCTCATCACAATTTGAGGTGTAATAGTTATAACTGACATAAAAGATCAGGCAACTACATCATTATGTCCTAGTTCCTTCCATTTCGCCTTCCACACCGCGACTAACTCACTTACCGGCCTTCGGCTCAACGCATATGCTACCACATTAGCCTTCCCTTGGTGGTAATGTATCTCAAATTGATTATCCTTTATGAACTCAAAGCATCTGCGCTAACGCATGTTCAACTCCCGCTGAGTGAACAAATACTATTGTGACTTATGATCCGTGAACTGGCGAAACTTCTCCCCTAATAATCCACCAAGACCCTTTAATGATGCGTCAGTATAAACTAAGTACTCCACTCCTAGCCTGGGCAGTGCTAGTACCGGTGTTAAAGTCAACTTATCTTTTAGCTCATCGAATGCCAACTGACATGCATCATCCCATGTAAATGGTACGCCCTTACGGGTTAAATTAGTCTATGAACCTAGTGTTTTTGAGAAACCCCGGATAAAATATCGATAATACCCGACCAATCCCAAGAAACTCCACACCTCTGTCGGTGTCGTGGGCTACCCCCACTCCCTCACCGCTGATACCTTGCTAGGATCCACAGATATCCCCATCTCAGACACAATATGCCCCAAAAACTGAACTTCTCGAAGCCAAAAGTCACACTTCTCGTATCTCGCATACAACTGATGCTCACGAAGTGTCTATAGGACCCGTCGTAAATGATCGGCATGCTCCTCCTCAGTCCGAGAATAAACCAAAATGTCGTCTAGAAGGAAAATGACAAACTGATCCAAGAACTCTCTGAATACTCTGTTCATCAAGTCCACAAATACCGTCGACGCATTAGTTAGCCCAAATGGCATAACTTGAAACTCATACGATCCATATCTGGTCAAGAAAGCAGTCTTAAAAACATCCTCCTCCCTGATACATAACTGATGATACCCAGATCTCAAGTCTATCTTTGAGAAGTAGGCTGCTCCTCTCAGCTGATCAAATAAGTGATCGATTCTAGGCAACATATACTTATTCTGTATCGTGACTTTGTTAAGCTCCCGATAATCCACGCACAGTCGTAAAGAACCATCTCGCTTCTTTACAAATAGCACAGGGGATCCTCAAGGTGATGTACTCCTGCGAATAAACCCCTGACCCAATAACTACTATATTTGAGCCCTAAGCTCCCTCATATCTGCTGGAGCTATATGGTACGGTGCACAAGAAATTGGTCGAGTGCTCGGTGCTAAATCTATCACAAACTCAATCTCCCTACTAGGAGGCAAACCCGATATCTCCTGGAATACATTCGAAAACTCATAAACTAGCGGTATCAAATAAGGGATAACAAAACTCTCGTAGAGGTCTCCTCCTCTATATAGTATAAATGTGTAGACGATCCTCCCTCATAACGAGGCATCACCACTAGGAACATCTCATGTCCTGGGATATCAAAAACATTACACTGGCTATAACAATAAATCATGGCCCTATCTGTAATGAGTCAATCCATGCTGATAGTGACATCATACTCGAATATGTCTAGAATAAGTAAATCAGCCGGTAAAATCAGACTCCCAATCTCTATACTCACTCTACGACATATAAAGAATATAGGTGTACCACTACCCAATGACGAGTCTACATATGTAACAGTGTTATCCGCTATATCTAAAAACCCTGCATCCCGTGCAAATATAGTGGCTACAAATGAATATGAGGCCCCCGTGTCAAACAGAATGCGACCCATAGCCCCGTAGATAGAAAACATACCCTCAATCACGGGCGGTGGTTGCTGAACCGCTACCTGATAGACGTTGTATGCACACCCATATGCTAGAATGGCAGGTAATGCTAGCACCTATATTGGTGCAGGGAGAGCGGATGGTGGAAGCACTGGCCTCTGAACACCCTGCTGCTGAGGTAATTTTCTCTTATCAGGATGATCCTATCATTTGTGGCCAGTCTTGCCATACATAAAACACTTGTCAGTAAACTGTCCCCCACTCTGTCCCTGCGGACCACGACCCTGCTGGCTGTTACCACCTCTCCCTTGGCCTTGCTGCTAGCCCTGATGGGCATGTTACCCCTATCTATTACCTCCATGACCATATCAAAATCCTCCAGATCGTAATCTCTTAGCATAGTCCCCAGGCTGGGAACCCTACTCACCCTAACGCCGTTGACTCTAACTTGACTGTGTCCAACTGGAACTGCCTCCACCAGTCTTACCCTACTGGATAAACTTAAAACCCTGCTTACCACCCTTACCATGTAGGTGGTTATCCTGGAAGTTAAGCATCGCAACATTTAGAACATCTGCATAAGTATTAAAATATTGCCCAATAAGTGCTGGCGAATCTTCCAGTTCAGGCCATCAGTGAACATCTGAATTCTCTTTTCTTCAGTAGGTACCTCTCCTGGCACCAAATTAGTCAGCCTAGTAAACTCCTCCTCATAATCTACCACTGTCCTCCCCTCCTAGGTCAAGTCAAGTAGTTTCTGCCTCATCTCTGTCTAAATGGGAGAGAGAAAGTACTTGGGATCGAACGGCACCTAGAAGTCCTGGATAATCATCGTATCATTATCCTCGGTAGTGTCACTATCTTCTCACCATTGTAGAGCTTCCCTGAATAGCTTAAATGAAGCTAGTATCTGATGCTGAACCTTTGTGCATTCAAACATTCTCAAGTGCCTTTTGATGTCCTTCTTCCATTGCCTAGCAGTCACGACATCAGAACCTCCCTGAAACTTAGGTGGATGCGCCTTCTGAAAAGCATCCCTAACACGTTCCCAAGAAGTTGGAAACACTTTCTCGGGTAATGGTGGCACAGCTGATGCCTGCGCTACTGCCTGCTGTATAACGGCCAAAGCTGCGTTGACTACCTGAGCAATAATGGCAGTAACCTCGATAGCATTCACTGTACCCTGAGATGGACGGGCCGGGGTGCACGTTGAGGAGGCATCTAGAATGAGAGGAAAAAAATTCCATCAGTATTCAATATCACAGAATAACTGAAGAACGTATATGCGTAAATAAGAATGCAAGAGTCCTAATAATAGGGCTTTATCTAAAAGGACGCTAAGCAGAAAGCATAATAAATCGTTCAGATCCTGAAAGACTCTAGAACCTGGACCTGATACCACATGTAACACCCCGCTTAATTAAATACCGGGTGATCAGTCCTATACCCAATTAAAACAGAATAAACAAATGGCTCATTCTTAGCATCACTATCGAAAAATATTTTTTTCTTATTTACCACCTAATATCCAACTAAACACGTGTTGATTTTTTTTTTCCAATTTTAGTTAAATTCCACTTTTAATAATTTAAAAAGTTTAATAATATATCCATCCACAACAACGAATAACGAACAATAGCTGTATATCATAACCACTGAATAAAATGTAACTGGATTATAACTCTCAACTTTAAAAGTCTCAATACAATATCCAATAAAACCAAATGTATCGAAAACCAACAGAACTATATCATCTGACTGAGATAATGGAAATACTAAAATACTCTTGAGCGACATGCTCTAATATGAGAGGTCACTACAGAGCATGAATCAATGAGAACGAAATTGTCTAAACAATGTCCACAACTTCATAGCATCCATAGCAACGTCAATAAACCCAATCCTCTATGGCTAGCATCCCTGTGGCTGTACACCTGATATACACACACACACACTCACACACACACACACACACACACACACACACACACACACACACACACATATATATATATATATATATATATATAGAGAGAGAGAGAGAGAGAGAGAGAGAGAGAGAAGAGAATTTGCAAGTAAACGAGTCAGATCCCGAAGTGAAAACAGTTTTAAAAACAAGTGAATAAATGAAATATTCAACAGTTATTATATACATGTTAGATTATCGTACTCTCTCTTGCAATTCTCACATCTCATATAGAGTGCACGCCTATCGTACCTATAAACCATACTAGTTACAGTCTCATGCTAACTAGTTCATCCCAGTGTATCCATTAACCATATCCCAATTTGTTACCACGTATTACTCTCCCAATACATGTAATAATATCATATGTATCCATTTAGATTCAACAGGGATAAGCCCCTTATTAATTCAATTCAATTAAGTATTCTCATACTTGATTAATTCCAGATATCATTATCTTTCAATTCTACTTTAGTCACACAGTAGATACCATCATACGTATATATATATATATAATATTGTACCCCGAGACACAACGGCGGTCCTGCATTACTCTGCTATCATGTGCCAATACATCTCGTCACTATATGGGGGACTGTAGGTTCGGTAAAGATCCCTCGAACCAAAAATATTAAATCGTAAATAATGGAGGCAAACATAGTACTAAGCCTTTGGGATACGCACATACCTACGCACCCAAATGGTCATTCTATAACATTGTTCTCAATAATGGTAATTGACCTAAGTCCTATGTTCTCGAGCAACAAGTCAAACATCCCCCAAAGACTCATCAGGATGTGATAAGTACCCGTAAATATATCATCAAAATTACCCGTACTTAATATGACGATTATTCTCCTCGGAATCGTAAGATAATTATGTAGATATCTCTCACATAATTTTTAATCCTCAAATCCAAATAATTTTCCAACAATAACCTAAGTCCCTCGCTCCTTGTTAATGTACCAACATTAATAAAATCTCACCATGGGCCAAATTACCATTTTCTGAACATTTTTTTTAATAAAGGTACATTCTGCCCAGAAATATAAAATTACAATTTGAGGCTTTTCTGCTCTTATTTTGAAAAAACTTAAAACTGCAAAGTTGTGTAGAATGTGATTTTATACAAAATATCGCGTGCACACTACCAATTTCCTTTTAAAATAGTCCTAAAATTATCATACAATGTTCGTCCTTTTTCAACAATTTTTCATGCGTTTTTATCCATTTTCTTTCACCCAAACTAACATGAAATATATTCTAACAAATCCCAAATATCTCAACATCATTTCTACGTGATTATGGGTAATTAAAATACAAGTAAAAACATCTAAATCACTAAGTTTATATGAGAATTAACATCAAACCTGATTAACCCTCAAAATTTCATTCATCTAAATTCTCCATTTTATTACACCTAAAAAAACCCAGAATTTAGAATTATGATTCCTTTTCTAAATCATCAAATTTCATATTAAATCATGAGTAGGATTCATCTACATGCAATACCTATCATCGTTTTCCATTTTCTTCATAAACATATATTTTTTGTACATGTTCATACTAATAAGTTCATCATGTGCATAACCTCTACATGTGAATAATCAACTATATGAATTTGCATATCCCTTTATAAATCATTTTAATCCCAAATTCAGAAGTTCATAATCCCAAAGAAAATCATATTCTAACATGGATATTATAACACTGAAATAGAGCAAGAATCACTTGCCTCTTAGTGTACGTCTGAACCTTTGGAGAAGATAATGTTAGAACCTCATCTTTCCTTTTTATGGCGACTTTTTGGCAACTTTTCGGTGACCCTCCGGTGGTGGTGCAAGGTGTAGAGATGGTGGTTTGTGGTGGTTGTCCCCTTTGATTTCCCAATATGACTCTTCTTCTTTATGGCAACTCTTCCTCTCCACAAGGTGACTTTTCTTTTATCTCAAAGTCTCTTCACTTTCTCTCAAAGAACACAAATGAAAATAGATGGGTTACGTAGAGTTTAAACCCATTTATTTAACAAGTCTCCAAGGCTAGCTAAAAGATAAAAAACGTGGATACTATTGATCTCCCAAGCCAAATGACTAAAACGCTCCTTCGGGGTGTCCTTTCATCTTCCAATTGACCGGAGACCCAAATCAAACACCCGGGTATACTTATTTTCCTATTTTGACCCTTTCGGACTCAACGACGCACTCGAAATGATCATCCGAATGATATTTAATTAATTGACATTTTATAACCCAACTTTAGTCCCGACACGACTCATAAGCGCGTCCCGACTTAAGTTTTATAATTATTGTATTTGCATCTCACGACAATATGCATAATTATCATATTCACATATTACTTATATATCACTAAGTAATATTCAATAATATATTACTCTTATCAGCAGTAATATTCAATCCGGATTAATCCCAATTAATTTATTAATTAATTAATTCCAATTAATCCACAATAATTTGGCCCATTAACTTTTAATTATTCTCAATTTAAATGTCATAAAATTACGGGGTATTACATACTTCCCCCTTATAACGGGACTTCGTCCCAAAATTCGAAAAATATATTATACTTCCCCCTTTGATTGCCCAATAGGACTTTTCTTCTTTAAGGCAACTCTTCCTCTCCACAAGGTGACTTTTCTTTTCTCTCAAAGTCTCTTCACTTTCTCTTAAAGAACTCACAAATGATAATAGATGAAGTGAGCCTTACATAGAGTGTAAACCCACTTATTTAACAAGTCTCCAAGGCTAGCTAAAAGATAAAAAATGTGGATATTATTCATCTCCCAAGCCAAATGACTAAAATGCTCATTCGGGGTGTCCTTTCTTCTTCCAATTGACCCGAGACCCAAATCAAACTCCCGGGTATAATTTTCTGCCAATTTTAACCCTTTCTAAATCAACGGCGCACTCAAAATGATCATCCAAATAGTATTTAATTAATTGAAATTTTATTACCCAACTTTAGTCCCGACACGACTCATAAGCGTGTCTCGACTTAAGTTCTATAATTTTCGTATTTGTATCTCACTAAAATATGCATAATTATCATATTCACATATTACTTGTATATCACTAAGTAATATTCAATAATATATTACTCTTATCAACAGTAATATTCAATCCGAATTAATCCCAATTAATTAATTGATTTCAATTAATCCACAATAATTTGGCCCATTAACTTTTAACTATTCTCAATTTAAAAGTCATAAAATTACAGGGTATTACAAATTTATCATTCATTAATTTATGGTTTTGCCTAAGTGAATTTACTATGGCATACTCCTTACAAAGGAGAATGTAATACAACTTCGAACCACTTTGAAAGAGGTGTGAGTCCCATATTAAATTGACCCCAAAGTTGAATAAACTATGATTTTCACAACCCATTTAAAAATAATAAATTCTAACAATCCCCCACATGAATGAAAATTGGTTGGATCAACATAAAAAGATTAGGCAGACACTGAGAGTCATATTGGAAAATTCGTGCATCCGGAGAGATAGATTTTGACCTTGAATGAGTGCTTTAGAGAATTTCAGCCTTTCGAAGTTCTCATAGAAGTGGCCCATTCACACTCATATAGGTGACTTCCCATTAAGAGTATCCTATAATACCTCACTTGAATTTCTAAGATATAAGACTCATTAAAAGTTATATGCTTATCCTAAGTTACTTTGTATGCAACGTTTTTTTATCATAGGAATAGGTATGACTTTAAAAACTCATCAGTGCTCACTTTAAAGAGTCTTTTAAGACTCGAATCTCCCTTTGAAACTAAATCTTGTGATCTCTAGTTATCTAGGTAGGTTTGTCATCAAGACAGCTCTTTATTTCCTAGGCTTTAATCTCATTTCTCTTGATAAATGATATACTTTCTCTCTACTCAAACCTTTAGTTAATTGATCTGTTATATTGTCCTTAGACTTAATTTAATGAATGTAAATAATTTCATTAGATAAAAGTTATTTTACGCTATTATGTCTTCAATGTATATATCGAGACTTACCATTATACATATTGCTGTGTGCTCTACCAATTGCTGATTGGCTAACACAATGTATTCAAATTACGGGCACGGGTTTTGGACACATTTGAATATCCTTTCAAATATGTCAAAGTCACTCTGCTTCTTCTCCATCTTTATCTATAGCTATAAATTCTGATTCCATAGTAGATCTGGCAATACAAGTTTATTTTGAGGATTTCAAAGACACCACAATACTAACAAGTGTAGATACATATCCACTTGTAGATTTAGAACCTTCGAATCAGATATCCAATTAGTGTCATTATATCCTTCAAGTACATCTGGATATCTTGTGTAGTGTAATCCCTAGTTAAGAGTATACCTTAAATATATAGGAATCCTTGTTATGGCTTTCCAATGGTCTTCCCCTTGATCACTTTCATACCTACTCCTCTTGATAATCGAGTAAGAAATATTTGGATGAGTGCCGTTCATAACATACATCAAACTGCATATGATATGAGAATACTCTAATTGCGATATACAATTCCCATTATTTTATATAAATGAACATTTGGGTCAATAGGTGTTTTACCTATGATATTACTACTTTTATCAAACTTATTAAGTGTCTTCTCAATATAATGAGATTGGGACAAAACAAGTCCATGCGATGTTTTAGAAATTTTAATTCCTGATATAACATCCGCAATACCCATATCTTTTATATCAAATTTACTGGATAATATTCTCTTACTCGATTTGATGATATCCTTATTACTTACAATAATAAGCATATTTTCTACATGGAGAAACAATAACATAATCATTTTGAGTATTTTTAATACAAATACATTTATCACACTAATTTATTCAAACTTTATTTGACATCATTACGTTGTCAAATTTCTGATGCCACTATTTAGGTTCTTATTTTAATCCATAGAGGCATTTAAGAAGTCTACACACTTTCCTCTCTTTCCCTGGAACGTTAAACCCTTATAGTTGTTCCATGTATATCTCTTTATTGAACTTGTCATTTAAGAAGGCAACTTTCGAATCCATTTGATGTATCTGAAGACTAGATAACGATGCAATGGATATTAGCATTCGAATGGATATTATTCTCGTAATATGTGAGTAAGTATCAAAATAATCCAATTCTTCATTTTTCTTATAGCCTTTAGACACAAGTCTTGCTTTGTATTTTTCAATTGCTCTATTTACATTCAATTTTCTCTTGAATATCCACTTTTATCCAAGAGTTTTATTATCTGGTGGGAGGTCCATTAATTCCCAAGTAAGATTTTTCATAATGGATTAAATTTCACTATTAATAGTCTCTTTCCAGAAAGGAGCTTCTGGAGTTGACATCGCTTCATTAAATCTACTAGGCTCACATTATAACATATAAGTTAGAAAGTCTAAACCTAAAGACTTTGAAGTCTTTGTCCTCTTACTGCGTCTAAGTTCGAAGTCATCAATTTTCTCAACAGATTTGTTGTCTTCATTCTCTTGATGACTACTAGAGGCAGTGTCATAAGTTCTCTTATATTAACTTGAACCTGGCACATTATTATATGGAAATACATCTTCAAAGAAATATACATTATTAGATGCAATAATTATATTTATGTGTATATCAGGATTCTTTGATTAATGAACAAGAAATCGATATGCGCTGATTTTAATTGCATAATCAATGAAGGTGCAATCAACAATTTTTTATACCATTTTAATCCTTTTAGGATTAGAAACCACTACCTTTTCAAGATACCCCCACACTTTGAGATATTTCTAGGAAATTATTCGACCTTTACACAATTCATCAGGTATCTTATTTGTTTTCTTGTGAGGCATTTTACTAAGAAGAAAGTTTGCAGAAAGAAAAGATTCCCCCAACAAGTTCTGAGATAAATACGAACTTATCAATATATCATTCATCATCTCTTTTAGAGTTTGATTTTTATGTTTAACAATACCATTAGATTGGGATCTCAAGTGTATGCCCATTTTAAGAGAGCATATATTTAGTTATGATTATGAGGATGCTAAAGAAAAGACTTTGGGTGTGCAGTTAGTGAAGGAATTAGGGGAGTGTACTCAATATGTAGGCCTCACTCGCCTGGGAATGAGCAAGAATAGTTGAGGGGGAGGTAAAAATCTCCTTGATACTCTCAAATGCCTTTTGCTCCTCATCCCCCACCCCCACTTCACCTTGTTTTTCATAAGTGATGAAAATGGGGGAGTAATTTCAGCTAGAGCTGGTATAAATATCCTCAAGTAAGAAACTTTTCCTAGGAAACTTTTAATTTGTTATTGGCCCCTCGTTGGTCGCATCATTAGATTTAATTTTTGTTTTTTTTCAATCAATTTGCACGCCCTGCCTATTGATAATAAAATCGAGAAATTTGACATTGTAACTCTAAAGGCACACTTCAAGGGGTTCATTTGCATCTTGTACTTTTGAAAACATTCAAAGACTTTTTTCAAATCTTGGACGCGCTTTCTCTCTACTGTAGAATTCACCACAAAGTCCCATATAGAAAATATGTCATGAAATATGGCCGTCATGGTTCGCTGATAAGTTGCTTGAGCATTCTTTAATTTTAAGAGCATAACTGTATAGTGGAAATATCCAAGAGGATTTGTGAAAAGCTATATTTTCATATTTATTGGATCCATTTTTATTTATTGTATCCCACGTAGACATCCATGAAACTATACATTTCATGCCTAATAGTTACATTTATCAAGTTATCAATGCTCGGTAATGGGAATTTATCTTTCGAACATGCGTGGTTCAAGTCCCTAGAGTCCATGAAGATTCTAATTTTCTTCTTATCCTTCTTGGTAATAGGCACAATGGTCGAGAGCCAAATAGGATGCTGAATGGGTTTAATGAATCCTTCTATAAGCAGTTTCTCTACCTCTACCTTTATCTTTTAAGTTTAATTCAGCCTTGTAAGTGTGAGTAACCTATCTCATAAGCAAAGAGTTAGGGAAAATATTTTGCTTATGAGAACTTACCTTTGGGTCATATTTCCATGCAAACACAACTGTGAATTCTTTGAGAAGGTTGACAATATCTTCTCGTTGTTTTGGACTTAGGCCTTTGAAAATGAAGATGGGTCTTTTATCACCACCCTCCTCCCGAGTTTAATTCTTCTAATTCTTACAGCTCTTGGTCCATCTTGCATGCATTATAGGGCTTCTTCTGGTTCAACATGCTCTATTATATGAGAATCATAAATCAAAAGAATTTTGACGCTAGGCAAACACTCTTATTCTAGAATGTTGGTTGCATACACCATTACAAAGGGTAAATCACTTTTCCATTAGGCAAAAGCACATTCTTACAAGTCTGAGTTGACCTTAATTTCTTTATGAACTTTTGTTTTCCTTTATCTTTTACTTATGGGGGTGCCGCTCACGGACCCAACCTATCATGAACAAATATCTTTACCTCGTCAATTTATGAACTAATCGAGGATCCTCAACTTTTTTAATCAACTGAACCTTTATTTCTTCATCAATCTCAATGTAGAATTCCACATCAACCATATGAGCTTCCTCCACCAAGAAATGCCTCTCGATTTCCATGATAACATTTTTGTTTCACAAATATTGGCTTTCGCGCATAGGTGAAATGTGTAAGGCACAGTGTCATGAGTATGCATCCACATCCTTCCTATCAGTAGATGGTAACTTGTATTGGCATTAATGACATGGAATTTTATGTGGGAAGTGAAGTTCCCTAACTATATCCCAACATTCATCTATCCGAGCAATCACATTCCAGTGTTATTTAAACCTGAAATCACCAAAGGGACGGTACAATCTTCTCTTTTGAGATTCCCATTTCATAAAGAGTGGTTATATGAATAATGTTGATCGATGCCCCTCTATCTAGTAATGCTCCTGGGAAACTAATTGCATTTACCAGAGCAGTCCCATATAACTTTTGGTTATGAAAGAATAGCATATGTCTATCATCTTAAAAAAACACCACTTCTGATGTAAACCTTTTAATGAGCCTTCTGATATGTCCATGCCAGTTGATGGATGAATCTCATCTATCTTGCATTATTTTAAGAATTTTCTTTGTAATCACCAACCTGGTTTCAAACTTTACTTTAATTTGATCGAAAAATCAATTGACCTTTGGACTCTTTCCAATTGTTGCTCAGTCTCAGTCTATCTCCACTTCATAAGTTTATTCATTGCAGATATACTATGCCTATAAAGTTCCAACTTCGTTTAGTACGAGCACCAAACTTATGTTCTCCGATTTAATCTCCAATTCCTTATTCCAATTTCATTTGTAATCCATGTTGGCCAAACTGAGAAGCCAATCACTACATGCTCTATAATGTTTTGCCCATTCCTCATACTTCATCATTTAATCTAAATTATGAGCTATAACCATATTTGTTGACCCATGTTGATTAGGATGCTAAGGATTCTCATTGATATCCATAGGAGTGATATGAAGAGTGGCACTGTAAAATTTCTCATTTATTATCTTGTGTAGATAATAATAGTCGTTTATTGAGTGTTTGATCCTCTGGTACAGCTCATAAAAAATTTCATCATATTAATATGCTATTGTGGGTATTTGATCGTTCAAGTTGGGTGGACATTCCACTCATTGTCATACCAACGTTTGATAACAATCCATGGCTTCCTCAACACTGCATAGAAATGGAGTAGGAATATAATTTCCAAACTTCCTTTTTCTGGAGACATTCTTCGAAGTTCATTGACCATTATTCTTTCCTTTGGGACTACGGTCCACATAGTTAATATCTTGACACCGAGAAATTTGAAACCATCCTGGTTGAGGAATAGTCTGGGTCCTACTTCTTTAGGCCTTTGGTTTTATGATCATCTCGATATTCCTTTCTCGTCGAGTGGATTCCCTGAATGTTCCTCTCGTGTTTCATTGATTAGGTGAACTTTGTATTCTTCGAGCAAACTTTTTGTGCAAATCTTCCACAACCTTGATTATGTGGCTTCCTCGTGGACATATAAAGATTTCTCTCTAAAACACTTGATATACTACATAAGATATCTCTCCAGGTTTCTTCACTTTCTGATCCAAGTGTCTTGGAGTAAACTCATCTTTAGCTACAAAGAATTTTTGGAAGAACTGCCTATGCATATCTTCCAAAATAAGAATGTTATTTAGTGCCAAATGGGAATATCACAAGTAGGCCTTTCAAGTGAGATATTTTGAGAACTCTACCCATCTTAGGTGCTTATCATTATAGTATAATGCAAAATACTCCATAAACCTCTCAACGTGTTCTTTAGGATCTTTCCTTTTCTATTAAACGTTATCAACTTTAGTGGGGAATGCTCTCTGGGTAAAGGATCTCATTGGTACTATTTGGGTAAGGATTCTGTAACTCCACGTATAAGATACGAGATTTTTCTGCTTGAGTGATAGGATCTTCTTCACCTCCTCCAAAGTAACTTCCTTGGAAGGTGACTCCTCCCCCTCATTTTTCTTTGCTATAGGGGATGCAATAGTAGTAGGGGTTTTCTAGGCCGCCACTTTCTTTATCTGCACCACCTCTGTTGCAACTGCTCCTCCACTAGGAGCCATCACTGGCATAGCATAGACTTTGGCTGAAACTCATGATATCTACATTGTGTTTCATTAGAACGTCAAAGAATAAATTCATGAGGTTCATTTTTATCCATTTTAGAGCAGTTGAGTTGTTTTCTGACCCACAATGGAACCAGGACCTCATGTTCCTATAACCATGACATCTCCGTTGGTAGTTTTGTCACTTTGACCTTGATTACCTACTCGAGTGTCTTCAAAGACTATCTGATTATAAACATTATGATCTTCATCGATGGCAGTGAGGATACCTCCCAAGTGGAGTCGCTAAATGTTGGAGGGTAGTAGTACTGGGGTCTATGAATACATGTAAATGGTGAGGTGTGACCCACTCCAATGGAAAACTTTCTATAAAGTAAAATATTTCAAGAATAAGAGCAGAGATAAAAATTGGCATTTTTAATATAATAATGAAGCTTTTTTATTACAAGAAGGAGCGGTTAATGATTGAATATAACTTTTCAACAACAAATACATGAATGAACACTCTTGAAAGCAGTGATTCTCTGAGAGCGAAGAAGTAAGAACCTCAATATTTGGGAGAGAATCGACAAAGAATACTATTGTGTGAGAGTTTTTGCAACATAATAATTCCTGTTATAACATTCTGAATAAATGTACACCTGGTGCTCTATTTTTAGTAAAAGTTCTAGGGCATACTTGGCACTTTCATGCCAAAAAATATTCATATGCGATAAATATCTGAAAATTTTTTGTCCTTATTATTGTTTGTCACTGTCTACCACGATTTGTCTTTTCGTGGTATGACACCGGATGTAATAGTGGAAAAAATGTTGACCTTGTCAGTCATCACTCAAAAAGTGTTATTTTGTATTTTATCAAAATTTCTTATTGAACAACTTTGAAAACTTGAGAGTTACCTTTAGGGTCACTCGCCACTTGTAATATTAAAAATGTTCTGCGAGCATTTCAGGTGGTTAGTGATTGTTTATATGTAAAATACATGTACTGCGTGAGTGTGAGTGACTTCTTAGGTCCCTCGTCCCAATATTCTCTATTTACCAATATATTGAAGTAGTTGAGTCTTATCTTACTCAATAAGACTTACCTCTTAAACTCCAAACCAAAACTCTCAAGAGGTCCCAACTATCTATCTACTTGAGCCCTGATTTCTCGACCAAGTCTTCTTACTAAGTAAACTTATGAAAGACAACAATAATAAGTATTAGTGAGGCAAGTGCTCACCCACTTGCTTATGTACTTGTAGGGAGATGCTCATGTATTTATTTCTTTCCTTAGAGACTGATTGTTCGTGCACTTATTCTTTTTTTAGGATATGCACATGTTCCCCTTTATGGCCTAGGGGTTGCTCATGCAACCTCCTTACTTGGGAATCGCTTGCATATCCCTTAACTAGTTGAGGGATTGCTCGTTTAACCCTATAACTACGTTAAGTGTGCAATATGTTCCAAATGTACAAAGTGCAATTGTCCATGAATGTGTGAGTGTGAGAGTGTGTTGCGAGGAGTGAAATCATCATGTTCGTATCATGGAAAAATAGGAACGATTATTCTAAGGAGATAAACTAACTTAAAATGTGAGAAAATAATTAAAATATGAACGGTATATCCAATAGTAGCATCACTATATAAAGGTGAGCACACGGGTTACGGGACTGCTAAAAAATGATAAATGTGAAGAAACTAGTTTATGTGAGGAAGGTAAACTAAACATATGAGTTAAATACTAATAAATGAATATGAATAAATAATTAGATGGATAATGAGTGAATACAATCCCAAAAGTGACTTAGGAAGGCGAAAACAACATCAAAGTCCATGTCGTTCGTAGGAAAAGTGAGGTGGGGTCTAACCCATAGTCCGAAGTTAGAGTGTATCACTTATTTTTAGGAAAAAAATGTGCGACGTGTGGTGAAAGTGAAATAAGTGTGAGACAGTCGTATATTGTGAACTAAGGTTCAAATGCTCTTTTTTGTTTTTTTTTTTATTTATGAAAATAAGTTTGAGGATATACACAATAAAAGGACAAGATTAATGACAAAATAAATAAAAACTAACTAACAATATGCTAAAAGTTCCAAACTATGTAAAAAAGGGAATTAGTAGGCAAAATGGAATGAAAAGGGTTTAGACCTTCAAAGTTCTAGGGATTTTGCTTTTTAGGACTTTTGTAGGCTGATTTTAAAGGGTAGGGAGTGATGGTGGGGTGATAACTAAAGGTGACGTAAATGTGATATAAGTGAATGCTAGAAGGATATGGTGAAAATGATATGTGTTGAATTTGAGGAAAGTTGTTGCACTAATTTTGAGGCTCTAAGTCCCTCTCAATGAGATCAGGATTTCCTTAAATACGAGACCCTAAAGGAAAAAATATGACAAAGTTTCCTCCAGGGGTATGCCGGTCGTCATTCTCCTTGTAGTTCCTGCAAATAGGGTGGAATGACTTGGTGGCGAAGGAAACCCTCACATGTCTGCAGGTAGGTGATACGTCCTTCCAATAGGCAGGCATAACTCATTTTTGAGCCATAAAATACGAATCGTATATCCAATTCGCACACAGTCGAGACGATAGAGGATTAAGAATTCTATGAAAGTGTGTTAAAATACTCTAGGGTTTGAAAGTTTACCAAAGTCTAATAGAGCTCGAAGAGTGTGTAATTATATCTTAATTAGAGTTTAAAGGAGGACTGAGGGTCAGGACTTGAAAATACTTTATTTGGAACCTATGGAGGAGTATGGGGTGCTATAATGGGATGTCTACAGCCACAGGTGCCAAATACGCCTCTAACACATTCACTGTATGCAAAGTACTCCACTTGTATGCCCACAAAGTAAATAGGGCATCCCCTACTCTGCCCACAAGATCGTTAAATGCACTATAGATCTATGGCTCAAAGCATCTGACACCACATTCTATTTCCTTGGATGATACCTAATTGAGAATTGATAGTCCTTCATAAACTGTAACCATCGCCTCTGTCGCATGTTCAACTCTCACTGAGTGAACATGTACTGAAGAATCTTGTGATTGTAAAATAACATAAGTCTCTCACCTAACAAATAGTGTCTCGAAATATAAAGAACAAAAGCTATCATTACCAACTCCAAATCATGGGTAGGGTAGTTGCCCTTGAGAGACTTAATCTTATGGAAAGCATAAGTTATGGGCCTCTCCTCTTTCATCAAGACCTTTCCAAGCCCCTGAAGCAATGCATTGGTGTATATTAAGTGTAGAGGGGGCTTGAAGGTAATCTCAAAATTAGAGATAATCCCCCCATTAACAACAGTGTTTGGGATTAAGGCAGCGAGGCAGCTCAGCGAGGCAGATCAGCGTGGCAGCTCATACTTTAGCTTGTTGCGTTACTTAGTCACATTGTATTGTTGTTTATATTGGGTGTGAGCTATAACGATTGTAATGATGTAACAAGTATAATATTTTATTAGTGTGAGGTTGAATGGTATTCGTGAGAGACTAGGCTTAGTAGGGCCTGGGATAGCTTTCATGCTCTATTGAACGACCTCAGCGTGGGAATTTTAGAGGGACTTGGTTTGGAGGATTGAGAAGTGAGGCATCGTCGGGGCTTGTCCTAACCATCTTAGATACACCTGGTAAAACATCGAAAGACCCTAACCATGGAACCTCGGGCAGAGCAACCTTCAGTTCCATCGGGCATTGAGTTGGGAACCAAACAACCCTCAACTTAATGTCACATCTACTGAATGTGATGTCACTAACCAACAAGGCAATGTCAAATCTGCACTTGAGTAAACCACCATGGTATTTGGTGCTGTCAGACAGTTGGACAGTCCCCTGACACACAGTGGTTAGGCAAAAGGCATGTCTTAGCATTTAATGTTTATGACGTGGAGCTAACTAGTGCATCAGATATTTAATATTTGTGACATAAAGTATGAGGGATGTCTTTCACAGCTATCAATGACTGAGTTACCTTGGGAGTGGTGGGGTGCTATTTAAGGACCCCAACCCCCTCTAGGAAGAGGATGTTCTTTTGAGAGTTCTGAAGTTATTATTAGAGAGAATATACATCAGAGAGAGATTTATTGCAAACCAAAGAGTTTACTCACCACCATTGTCATTTTTTACTTGATAAAGATCATTGAGGGTGGTTGGGGTGTTTGGCTGCCTGCCATGGTTTATGTAGGGTTCTCATTTTCTCTCTCCCTCTAAGTGAAGTTGCTTCTAAGTTCATTATTACCTTCTGAGTTATACACGAGAGATTTTTGAATTCAACCTGAGTTTATCTTCACTAAGTTGTGTTTGTGTGTCCTGTAGTTAATCGATGGCAATATTAGTTAACTTATCATTACTGTACTCAAAAGGGGCTACGCCTCCATATAATCTAAACTACTGTCTTACATTTGGCAACTCTGCTGGGGAGGCATTCTTCTAAGTATGAGTATGGCGCAGGACAACGTTGATCGAAAACTTAACTTTGATGACATTCAACACAATAAAGAACATGCCGCAAGAGAGATGGAGGCCCCAAGGGATGTAGCCCCTCAACTAGAGGTACCTCTAGTTCAAACGGCGACAGGTATACCAGGGGTGACAAAGCTTCTATGAGCACTGTGATGGGACCAGTCTAAGTGGCACTCCTCATGAATAAATTTTACAAGTTTGTGCAAACTCCTGTAGCTTCAAAGGTGTTGGGAGGATTTGAATCCAAATCCTTCGTGACACTAGGGGAAGCCCCAACGACCCCACTAAGTGCAGTTATAATAAGAATGGTCCCAGTAAGTATACCCTCTATTATAAATCAAACAGTGGGAACTCCAGGAGTATCAATGGCTCCAACTGTGATGATTTCTCCAGCTGAAACGGGCTCTCCGCCTATAGTCCCTCTAGTCGTTCCTTCAACGATATCAGCTATGGAGGAAATGAGGAAAGATATGCAGAAGGAGATGTTGAAGTTCATGCAATATTCCTTACAATCTGCTGGAGAGGTAGCTTCGATTTATGACTACTTTCAAATGCCTTACCCTCAGGAGTATAATGATGAGCCCTACCCCAAAGATTATATCCCTCATGGGAAAGGGTGAAAACTCGAAGGAATACATGAAACGCTTCGTTGAACACTTGGGGGAGCATTGCAATAATAAAAAACTTAGGTTGAGGGAATTTTCTAAATCCTTAACCGATAAAGCATATACCTGGTATTCTCACCTAGCTCCCAAGAGTGTTTCCATGTGGGAGGAGATGCACATTTTTTCGTCCAGAAGTTCTTTCTGGCGAAAGATGAGTTCCCCTTCACCCAATTTGGGATAGAGAAGCAACGACCCGGGGAAGATGTAGTGGCTTACGTTCAAAGGTTCAGGGAAAGGTCCCTCGATATGAAGGAGGGGGCCAAAGATTCTAAGCTACTGCAGATCTGTTCGAAAGGACTGCTTCCTGACTACATTTTGCCAACTTAGTAACGAGACGCGCAAGGGGACTTTTGAGGCATTCCAAAAAGTAGCAAGGAATATCTCATTGGTTGTACGAACAAATCCAGTTGTGGTACCCATAATGTTAAAGCAGCCAATACAACCCGTGGGAGGGAGGTCTCAGCTCCCACAGGTAGGATATACCGAAGGAGAAGATGGGGGTAAGGTAGTGAAGAAGGAAAATAAGAGGAAGTTTGGGATAGACAAGGAAGACCCACCACTATTGCCTTGTACAGTAGAAGAAGCTATCAACTATTACAACGTAATGGTTTAAGATGGAACGGTATATGCACCAAAGGGCATCCATCCCCGTTGGGGAACCAGACGCTGCAGCTAGGGCGGATCCCAAATATTTCCAGATTCATCGAAAGATCCAACATTCAATAGAGAGTTGTTTAACGCTAAGAAGAATCATCGATAAGTATGTGAATGCAGGAACATTGCAAATCCCTCCATAGAAAGTTAACAATAACCCACTCCCAGCACATGGGGCCAATCTAGTGGTGGCCTATGACGAGGAGGCAGAAAGGGAAGTAAGGGAGCTAACGACGGAGCATGAGGAGTTTAAAGAATCTTTAGAAGATTATATTAGGGGAATGGCTAATGTAGTGTTAGATTATGATGAAGCAAGTGCCAAAGATATGAAGGACGTGTATAAAGTTAAAGGTGAAGAAGTGGACCAAGTTATGGAATACTGTGCAGTTTTAAAATCCCTAAAGTTTGCCTTATTCTTAGACCAGGTAGGGATATCGAAGGAGAGTAGGTTGGAGAAAACCCAGGCGATCCCTAATATTACGAGGAAGAACGCAGTCCCTTTGTTGAGATGGAAGGGACCCATGGCGAGGTCGGTAAAGAAGTTCCTGTCAGAGATAACTTTCAGTGACGCGGATAGGGCCGTGAGATTCCCTCATAATAGGCCATTGTATGTGAATGCCAGCATCAACAGAGTTAGTTTTACAAGGGATCTTATGAGTGGGGGAGCCTCCATCAATATCATACCAATCAACTCTTTCCATGCAACTAATATTCCGGAAGAGAGGTTGGTCCTCATGCTTTTGGTGATTTCAGGCTATGACAACCAATCTTCGAAGTCCATTGGGTATGTGAACGTTGGGATTATGATAGGAAATCTGAGTTCCCACATCAAATTCCATGTGATAGAGAGTGCGACTTCCTACCATCTGCTGATAGGAAGGGTGTGGATGCACAACCAAGGTCTAGTTCATTCAACATATCACTAATGCACCAAGACGAATATCAAGGGAACAGAGGTGACCATTAGATCTACGAAGAGGCCCTTCGCTGTCGAAGAAGCTCACTAGTAGATGCAGCCTTTTACACAGAATTAGAGGAGGACGTAAGAGTCCTAACGAGAAGAATGGAGTTAACGTGGGTTCTCTCCATCAGAAAAAGGATGGGGCCCTTAAATGAGCAGAATAACGAAGTTGTAAGCAGCGAAAGAGTGATGACAAAAGAAGTCCACCAGGTGGTCCCTCGACCCCAAAACATCTTGAAGCAACTCAAAGACAGGATGAGGCCTAGGGTGGATCCGATGGAGCATGAGGTCCAACGATAAAGTTTATTGATCCGATTTTTAGGAAAAAGAGTTGTTGAGGCTTCTAGAGAGAAAAAGAGGAAGGCAGTTGCAATTACTAGCAGATAGTGCAAAAAAGTTATTACCGAAGAAGGAAAAGTGGTGTATCGGTTATAATGGTGTGAACGGGCGGCCGAAGAAGCTGATAATTAGGCTGAATCGATATATGAGTGTTTTTTGGTGGATCAACAGGGGCAATGTATGGTGATAGATAACTCCGACATACAGGAGTTCATGGAAGATGTCGCCAAAGAACCAGACTACATGGCAGATCAACCGAAGCCACAGGCACAAGAGTTAGAGTAACTGAACTTGGAAAAATAAGGGGAGGATCCAAGGCTTATTTTTATCTCAAATGACCTCTATAAGAAGAAATTAGAGGCATTGGTTGAGTTTATTCTGGAGTTCATAGACATTTTTACGTGAAAGTACATAGAGATGGAAGGGCTGGATGAGGAAGTTAGCTGCCTCAAGTTAAACGTGATGTCTTCAGCCATATCGGTGAAGCAAGCAATGAGAACGTATAAGCCTGAGCTGGACTTAAAGATCAAATAAGAGGTCCAATGCTTATTAACGGAAGGCTTCATCAAATTAATACATAATCCACTATGGCTATCTAGCATTGTCCCGGTGGGAAAGAAAGACAAAAATCATATAAGGATCTGTGTGGATTTTAAAGACTTGAATAGGGATTGCCCCAAGGATGAGTTCCCTCTACCCTCCATCGATAGCTTGATAGATGCAATGACTAGTCATGATGTTTATAGCTTCATGGATGGGTATGTAGGGTACAACTAGATCAAGATGGACCCCACGAATGTAAAGAAAATGGCGTTTAGAACCCCGTTGTGCAAGTTTATGGGCAAAGTAATGTCGTTTGGACTCAAGAACGTTGGGTCTACTTACCAAAGAATAATGATGGCCATTTTTCATGACTTCTTTCATAAATTTGTGAAATTCTATGTAGATGATTTGGTCATCAAATCGAGGAAGGAGGAGTCCCATCTGGGAGATTTGAGAAATGTGTTTTGCCCAATGCAAGAATTATAAGATGAAAATGAACTCACTGAAGTGCGTCTTTAGAGTAACAAGTGGAAAGTTTCTAGATTTTATAGTTAATAGACAAGGGGTGCAGATGGATCAGGACAAACAGCGAGCGGTCTTGAAGATGCCAAATCCAAGAACGACGAAGGAGCTGAAGAGTTTCCTCGGTAAAGTTTCCTACCTTAGGAGATTCATGCCTGGATTGGTCAAGATAACACACCCGTTGATGCAGCTTTTATGAAAGAACACAAAATTCAAGTGGGAGAAAGTTCACCTGCAGTCTCTCATTGGGCTGAAGAAGCTGCTCGTTTCACCAAAGATCGTGGTTCCCCCACCGACAGGAATACCGTTGCAGCTATACCTCACATCCACTACGAGGATCATTGGATATCTTCTGGCACAAGAGATTGATGGGCAAGAATGGCAAGTCTACTACCTCAGCAGAATCGTACATAGGCCAGAGGTCAGGTACAGTAGCTTGGAAAGGTATTGAGTTAGCCTTTGTCTTTGCTGCACAAAAACTTAGACATTATATGCTGTCTTTTATAATCCATATTATAACAAGATGTAATCCTATTAAGTTTTTATTAGCAACAACCATATTGATTGGTAGGGAAGCTAGGCCGTTCCTTATCCTCTCAGATTATGACTTGAAGTGTGTAGTTCCTCACACGATCAAGAGCTAGGTGTACACTGACCTGTTGGCAATCTTCCCCTCTAGGACGTTTGAGCCACCTAAAGAAAGTATTACAGGAGACGACTTGCAAGCCAATTATTTAGATGAAAGTGAAGAAGAATGGATGATGTAGTTTGATGGATCTTCGGTGGAAAAGAAAGGAGGAGCAGGGGTTATTCTTTCAAAAGCAATGGAGGATATTTGTCTTTCCTACAAGTTAGATTTCCTTTATTCCAACAACGAAGAAGAGTATGAAGCGTTAATACTGGGGTTGCTGGAGGCCCTTCGAAATGGAATTCGTTCTCTTTGCATCAAGGGTGATTCAAACTTTGTGATTCAACAAGTGAATGGAGAATATGCATTGAAACACCTGAGTTTGGCACCATACATAACACTCATTCAGAGGCTTCTCAGCCAGTTCCACCAGACTAAAATTAAGAGACATCCCCGAACGATGAACCACCATCTAGATGCCTATGCCACCATCGCCCAAAAAATGATCACGAGGAACGATACAACTATAGTCGTGATTCAATGAAGAATAGCTCCTTCGGTAATACAATTAATTCTATCGATGGAGGAGGACATTGACTGGAGGGGAGAGATTAGAAAGCAACTATAACCTGGGGAAGGAGTGATGGAGCTGAGGGAATTATCCCAATACTTCACAAACCAGGGAAACCTTTACTTCAGAAATGAAGGAGGATGGTTATCAAGATACATCAATCTAGAAAAAGCAGAACGAAGGTTGAAGAAAACACATAAAGAGCACTGCGAAACAACTGAGATACCTCTTTATAGGAGAATTCTAAGGGAGGGATATTTATGGCCTAGAATGAAACAGGATGCAACAAAGCTATAACAGAGATGCGATAAGTGCCAATTATTTTTTGAGGCAGCAGAGTGTCATTTCGTTAAAGCTCAATCAGATTGGAGGCAGCCCTATATTGACTTCATTAAAGATGGAAATGTCCCAATAGAGAATATTGATGCGATGGGACTTAAGCAAAGGGCCCCGAGGTTCTATGTTTAAGAGGGGAAGCTTTATCGAAGGGGCTACTTTAATAGGCCGCTGCATTGCATCATAAAAGAAGAAGAAGCCGAAGTCCTCAAACAAGCGCACGATCTAGCTCACATCGAAGGGGCCAAATTGTATGACCAGTTGATGATGTTGGGGTATTATTAGCCAACTATAAAGAAGGAATTTGCTGAGTTCGTTCAAAAATGTAAGGTTTGCTAACTTCATGGAAATATGATCCATGCCCCATCGGTGGACCTACACTCCCTGGAAACGCCTTATCCTTTTCACACTTGGGTGTTTGACCTGGTAGGGGCAATACATCCTTCTTTGAGGGGGAAGATACGGATACTAGTAGCAACGGAGTGCTTTACGAAGTGGGCTGAAATGATACCACTAAGAAGGGAAACGATAGGGGTGGTGATGAACTTCATCAGAGAATACATCATTTGCCATTTTAGGATTCCAAAAGTTATTCTCTCAGATAACGGAACCCCCTTCATCAATTCAGAAGTAACAATGCTCACAAATAAGTACTCCATTGCTCATCATACTTCAACGGTGTCATACCCAAAGGGAAACGGTCAAGCCGAGGCAACTAACAAAACCTTGGTTAATATTTTGGCTTAAACGATGAAGGATTTCCTAGGATCATGGGATGACAACATACCAGTTGTATTATGGGCCTATCGAACAACCAAGAGGAAGCCCATAAGGTATAATCCATTCTCCCTTATTTATGGGGCTCAGGCGATTCTCCCGATAGAGTTAGAAGTTCCCTCTGCTCGATATGCCTTGCGAAGTAGCATGCTCCCTCATAATAGACATGTACAGTTGGAAGCATTAGATGAACACAGAGATAATGCGCTGCAACATTTTTAAATGTATACGAAATAGATCTCCAGGGTGTATGATAACTTGGTAAGACCAAGGAAGTTCATGGAGGGACACCTCATTTTGAAAGAAGAAGTGAAGAACATTAGGGGGCTTCCTCTACCTAAGTTTTTAACGAATTGTGAGGGACATTTCATCGTAAAGGAAGCTCATGATTCAGGTTATTGCTTAGTTTCTAAGATAGAAGAAGACAAGCCTTTCAAGATTAACAATAAATGGTTGAAAGTCTATCATGTGTAAGAAATTAAGTTTAGACCATTATTATATTTAGCTGTTGTTATAAATATATAAGTTTTTTTATTGCAACTCGAGTGAAGATGAAAGAATTGTAGAACTTCATAATATATGCAAACAGTTACAGCACTAAGAAATGGCATGAGAAAACATACATCTTTTTCATTTCATTCACAAACTTTGGGGCATTAAAAAATTGGGAGCTACTGCCCAAGAATTACATAAGAAGAAGAAAAGGAACATGTATACAAAAGTTTATTGGCCTAAGAGGAACCACATGATTGGAGCAGAGAAAAAATCTCCAGGAAGGCCTAAAGAAGCTTCTAGGCAAGACTGTTGGGTATTAATAGAAACCTCCAATCTTGTTTGCGCTTGTGTACGCTCGATAAGGAGTTTCTCTCGTTTCAGCTTCGCCAGACGTAGAGCTTCTTTGATGTCCTTTACTTTCTTATTCGTAGCTTCAAGAAGGGGTGCTAGCTCGGCCAACTTAGATTCCTCAGCCCATTGATTCTCTTGATGTTTCTATAGAAGTTCCCTCTGGTTGTCTAGTTGTTGGTTCTTCAAAGTCTTTAAGTGCATAATCAACCAGTCAAACGGAAGTCATTTCGATCCAACTCCCTCAGATAGCCCAGGAATTGGTTGAGAAGAGGTCTGGTAACGTTCGTGGTAGGAGTGATGACGACATCAGTAACAACGATCGTCATGCCCCGAAGCCCATGACTCATTATGAGGATGTTGGAACGCAAGAAATCCACAGTAAAAGTATCACGATGATGGCTTGCAAGCTGCTCAATTATCAAACGATGGATGGCTGGCATTTGAGGAGAATACTGAAGGACCATGAGGCAAAAGTCATGAGGAGATAAGTTGGGTCGAGTAACCTCACAACCAGATTCTCTATCAGCAGCAGCACCAGTCATGGAACCTTGGTCATCGTGGCTAGAATCTTTCGAAATGGCAGGTTACCGATGGGGCAAAGCAATGGGCGAAAGAACTGGTGGAGATTTCTCTCCAGACGGAAAGGATTCACGAGGAACCTAAGAACAGGTGTAAGAAATAATGAGTTAAAGGAAAAAAATCTTAACAAGTGTTTTCATTGTTAAGTCACCGTTATAAGTGGAGTTTGCGAAAAATATTAACAAGTGTTTTCATTGTTAAGTCACCGATATAGGTGGAGTTTATGAAAAATCTTAACAAGTGTTTTCATTATTAAGTCATCGATATAGGTGGAGTTTATGAAAAATCTTAACAAGCGTTTTCGTTGTTAAGTCACCGTTATAGGTGGTTTCATTATTAAGTCACCGATATAGGTGGAGTTTAAGGAAAATCTTAACAAGCGTTTTTGTTGTTAAGTCGCCGTTATAGGTGGAGTTTATGAAAATCTTTAACAAGTGTTTTCATTGTTAAGTCGCCGTTATAGGTGGAGTTTACGAAAAATCTTAAACAAGTATTTTCATTGTTAAGTTACCAATATGAGTTGGATTCCTACTCGGGAAATTCCTCAATGCTTGATCTCCAAGTATCTCGGCGATTACAGTCTTCATGCAAATTTCGAGATATCTCGCCCAGAGCACCTGCTTGATCGGCCTTCTATAATGAATGTCAGGATGCTTCGAGATGTAAATTTTATAAACTCTCCTTATGCCTTAGATGATCCTCCTGCTGGAGTAGAACCTGTTTTAAAGGAAGAATGGAAAAAACCAATAGAATAGGATTTTTATGTAATGACTTGTACTTTTCACAACATATGTAATTCTTTTTTATTTAAATGAAGAAATTTCTAGTCTTTTACTATTTTACTTTCTTCTAAGTATTCTGCAGAATGTCTTTGTCTGTGAATATATGCATATTGTGATATGTCAATTATGTTTTATTTTTTAATTATAGTGACTTATCACTCTTTGATCCTAAGCAACGAAATAACTTTCATCCCATGATCCTTCTTAGTTTAATCAACCGGAGTTGATTGTAAATTGATTTGTCGACCAACCGGAATTGGTGGAGATTGATTCCCGACCAACCGGAGTTGGAGGAGATTTATTTTCCGACCAACCGGAGTTAGTAGAGATTGATTTTTGACCAACCGGAGTTGGAGAAGATTGATTTTCCGACCAACCGGAGTTGGAGGATATTGATTTCTGACCAACCGGAGTTTAAGGAAATTGATTTGCCGACCAATCGGAGTTGGAGGATTGATTTTTGACGAATCGGAGTTGGAGGAAATTGATTTTCCGACCAACTGGAGTTGGTGGATATTGATTCTCGACCAACCGGAGTTGAAGGAGATTGATTTCCTACCAACCGGAGTTGGAGGAGATTGATTCCCGACCAATCGGAGTTGGAGGAGATTAATTTGCCAACCAATCGGAGTTGGTGGTAATTTGTTCTGAACTTGATGCGTAGTGTGTAGCACTAATACTCCGAAAAATTTCATCAAAAAGAGAGATCTGGGTAAAAAATTCAACACTTTATTCATACTGAAGAAAACTGCATTTACACAAGAATTCTAACTACTCATAATACTTGCGTAGATGCTCTACATTCCATGCATTCTTCTCCCTCCAAGGTTTCAATCCTGTATGTCCATGGTCGAACAATTTCTGTTACTCTGTATGGTCCATGCCAGTTTGTTGTGCTTTTG
Organism: Sambucus nigra; assembly: GCA_949130495.1. Taxonomy (NCBI): domain Eukaryota; kingdom Viridiplantae; phylum Streptophyta; class Magnoliopsida; order Dipsacales; family Adoxaceae; genus Sambucus; species Sambucus nigra. The sequence goes on from OX422216.1 coordinate 642,052,088, forward strand.
AATTACTTTCTTCAGCACATAGTCCCCTTTCTTCATATCACACTTTTTACCCTCTTGTTGTAGAATAGAGTTGTTCGTTGTTGGTATGCAGCATTCCTAAGTGCTGCTTCTTCTCTAACTTCTTCGAGCATATCCAGGTATAATCTTCTCATTAAATCACTAACAGGAGAATTGAAATTAAGCACCCTATGTGTGGGTAGACCCAATTCGACAGGTATGACAACTTCACTTCCAAATGCCAGTATGTATAGAGATTCTCCTGTTGCTGCTCGCGGAGTAGTACGATAAGCCCACAACATATAATGTTGCTCGTTAATCCAATTTCCCTTTACAGCATCTAGTCGTTTCTTCAAACCATACAACAGCATTCTATTTGTCACTTCAGTTTGCCCATTGCTTTGGGGATGGCCTGGTGCAGAGTGGATCTTCAGTTGATTGTATTGATGACAATACGCAACAAACTCCTCGTTATGGTCTGTAATGAATGCATGGGTAAGACCATGTCTATAAATGATATTCTTGCAAATAAATTGATATACCTTGCCATATGTCATATCAATAAGAGGCTCAGCCTCCACCCATTTAGTAAAATAATCCACAGCGACCACGAGGTATTTAAATCTTCCTCGGGTCGTTGGAAGTGGACCGACCAAGTCTATTCCCCACATGACAAATAGACAAGAAGACGTGATGGGTGTTAATAATGCTTGGGGAGTTCTTCGAATAGAAGAGAAGAGTTGACATTTATCACATTTCTTGGCATAAGCTACACAATCAGTTCTCATTATCGGCCAGTAGTACCCCTGCATCGTTATCCTTTGTAAAAGCGTCTGACCTGCTACATGGGCTCCACAAGACCCCTCATGAACCTCTTTGACCAGATTTTTCACTTTAGAGGGATGGACACATCTTTGTAGCCATGCTATAATACCTCGTCTATATAAAATGCCATTGGTCAGTACATAACGAGCAACTTTAAACTTTAGTTTCTTGGCTGCTAGTTTATCAGATGGTAAAGCCCCCTTGTCAATATAGGCCCTAATGGGATCCATCCAAGATGGTCCCAAGTCGAGAGCAATGAAGTTCACCATTAAGTCTTCGTCAATGCTCCGACTAATCAAGATTTCTATTGGGATTGTTCTTCGTATCTCGGTGTGTGTGGCTGAGGCTAACCGAGCTAAGGCATCTGCTCTTGCATTCTCCAACCTTGGTATTTTAATCAATTATATCGCGTTAAAGCTTGATACAATTTCCAATGCTTTCACATGATACTGGATTATTAATTCTCCTTTTGCTGCATACACCCCCAACATTTGATTTACGATCAATTGTGAGTCACTGAATACAACGACATGTTCTACTTTCATAGTTTTGGCCAAATTGAGACCCACGATCATAGCTTCATATTCAGCCTCATTATTAGAAGCCTTAAATTGAAAACGCAGAGCATACTCCACATTCATCTCATCCGGGCTGTTTAAAATAATCCCTGCTCCACTGCCTGTCGTGCAAGAAGAGCCATCTACATACAAATTCCACACAAGTATCTCATTATCAAACTTTTGGTCAGACAGAGTTCCACGGTGGAATATTCAATGCTTCCTTTTATTCTCCTCCAGTGCTTCTCATTGCTTGTCCACCGACGTAAGTTGGTCGGGGTTTAAATTTGATGATCCTGTAACATCCACGGGTTGGTCCATATTCAACTCTTGCTCGTCGGGGGTATACTCCTGAGTAAACTCTGCGATAAAATCCGCTACCGCCTGCCCTTTGAGCAATGATCTAGGCTTATAAATTATATCATATTCCCCCAGTTCTACTGCCCAATACATCAACCTTCCTGATTTCTCTGGTTTGTGCAGAGCTTGCCTCAACGGCATATCTGTATACACAACTATAGTACGAGCTTGGAAGTATGGCCTCATCCTTCTACTTGCTTCAATCAGTGCTAGTGCCAACTTTTCCAATCTTGGATATCTAATTTCTGCTCCTCGAAAAGCTTTGCTGGTATAATAGACTAGTTTTTATACTCTATTCTCCAATCTGATTAATACCGAGCTAATTGCATTCTCTGATACTACCAGATACAAGTATAATCTTTCTCCCGTCACTGGTCTGGACAACAATGGAGGTGTCCCCAGATATTTTTTCAATTCTAGAAAGGTCTCCTTGCATTCATCATTCCACTTAAACGTTTTTCAGAGTGTTTTGAAGAATGGGAGACATCTATCAGTTGCTCGTGACACAAATCTATTAAGTGATGTAACTCGCCTTGTGAGACTTTGCATTTCCTTCTTCGTCGTTGGAGATCGTAGCCCCAATATATCCTTGATCTTTTCAGGGTTCGCTTTAATACCTCGTTGGTTGACAGTATACTAGAAAAACATGCCTTCTCGTACTCCGAATATGCATTTGGTAGGATTTAGCTTCATTTGATATTTCTCTAGTTGATCAAAGGTCTGACCTAAGTCAATTAGATGATCAACAGCTTTCTTGCTCTTCGTAAGCATGTCATCAACATAAACCTCCATGTTATAACTGATTTGCTCTGCAAACACCTTATTCATCAGCCGCTGATATGTGGCACCTGCATTTTTAAGTCCAAAAGGCATAACATTATAACAATAAGTTCCCCTTGGGGTGATAAAAGAGGTACTCTCCCTGTCCTCATGCTTCATCTTAATCTGATTGTAACCAGAATAAGCATCCATGAAACTCAATAATTCGTACCCCGAAGTAGCATCCACTAGTTGATCGATTCGGGGCAAAGGAAAATGATCCTTTGGGCATGCCTTATTAAGATCAGTGAAGTCTACACACATCCTCCACTTATTATTTCTCTTATTTACCATCACCACATTTGCTAGCCAATCAGGATATTTGACATCTTCAATAAAAGAGGCTTTTTGTAGCTTCTCTACTTCCTCCTATATAGCTTTATTCATCTCAGGACTGAACACTCTTCTTTGCTGCTTCACTGGTTTAATTTCCTTATTCACATTGAGCTCGTGACACAAGAAATTAGGATCTATTGTTGGCATGTCTTCATGACTGCATGCAAAAGTCTGCTTTCTGCATCTTAGAAATGTTATCAGTTATTGTTTTATTGATACATCCAACGATGCACCAATTTGAGTTGTTCATTCTGGATGCTTGTCGTCCAGAATGACATTCTCGATAGCTTCCATGACCTGTCCATTCATGAGTTGAGACTCGTCTCTAGGGTCTAATGTTTTAATCTCTGCATCTCCTCTCTCATGATGATGTTATAAGCTGATTGGACGTTTTTATCCATTACAAAAAGCGTACTCTTTCTGTTCAACAAGCAGGCCATGTACCGATAAACATATCCAACTTGATCGTCCCAAGTCAAAAAACCTTTTCGCCAGTAAAACCAAGGAGGGGCCTATGATATGTCTCCAACCGGGCTAGCTTCAGATTCAAACTATCAAAGCATGGATAGAACATGATATCTGCTGAGCTACCATTATCCACCAGTACTCGTGAAATCACCACTTCTTTCATTCTCATCTTGATTACCAATGGGTCATCATGAGGATATAGTACACCTGCTAAGTCGTTCTTAGAGAAACCAATGACTAACTTGTCTTTATTTACCTTCCTCGGGCGATCATCTTCAGCTAGATTTATTCGCTGAATGTACGAGCAAGCTTGAGCCTCATTGAGGTAAGCTTTTCTCTCTGCAGTCATATCTCCACCTCCTGCATCTCCACCTGTAATAACATTACATTCAAATGATCCAAAATGGATTGAAAAGACCTCACGCTCTGGCTGTTTTGGTCTTTTGGGGAGACCGGGGTCATCTTGATCATCTTCTGGGTCTTCTTCATGACTGTGGGTACCCTGAATTTAGCATCATAGGCCTGGACGAGTAGCCTCTCCTTGGCGGCCCAAAGCCCAGGCCCATCACCTTTTGTATTGATCCGATTACCCCACGATCCCATGAAGAGAAATTGTGGGGGAACGCGATCCCATGTAGGGGAGATGGCTAATAAGGAGGAACCCATCACCCCCACTACTCCAACACATACATGTATAAATTAAACCCTAAGTCCGGGGCAAAGGACGAGTTGTATTCTCTGTACTTATTCTTCAGACTATAGAGAAATAACACTGACTGAACCACCGTGGACGTAGGCACATATTTGCTGAACCACGTATACCTGCTGTTGTGTGATTGGCGTCTTATTTATCTTTTCTTGATTGTTACCTCTTTCATATTTATTTGTGTTGCATAATAATTGTCACCACAATTGGCGCCGTCTGTGGGAAACGTTTATCTTTCCCTGAGAAGAACCCACGCCAAGAGAAAATCTAAGATGTCTGGTCACAGCAGCAACGCTCCTCAAGAAGGAGATATTCAGGAGCCACCTGCTCCTCGCAGGATTAGGTCTGAAGTCCGACGTTCAGAACAAGGGGCTCGCTTGGAAAGGCCAGCCTCAGAAGAGAGTCAAGGACCAGCAAGGTCCACGCAAATATCCAGGTTGATCGACGCATACGAGGCAAGGCTCCACGAGCAAAGGGAGTCTTCTCGCAGATACGAGGCTGAGAATGCTCGCTTGAAAAGAAGACTAGAGAAACTGGAGAAGGAACTACGTCCCGATACCAGGAGACGCCCCTATCGCACTCCTAGCCCTCAGGCGAGCAAATCTCGCAGCCAAGGAAGGAGCCCTAGGCGGCAATACCAAGGGTACGAAGGTGGATATTCAGACGACGACCTCCGCGAACAACTGAGAAAAGCTCGCCGCTATCAGAGCCCTGCTCGCAGCGACGACAACATACGGGACCTAGTCTGCAGAGAAATGGACCAACATCCTGCTCACCGCGGCACCAGGTCGACCAGAGAGCTCGCCAGGAGGGCCCTCAAGACGCAGATGAAATCGCCCTTCACGAGGGAAATTGAAGAAGAAGAAGCTCCCAAAAAGTTTGCTATTCCAAGGTTCAAGATTTACGACGGGAAGACTGATCCCATTGATCATGTCAGGCAGTATCGGTAGGCTATGACCCTCTGGAATCACCGAGATGCACTGATGTGCCGTATTTTTCCCTCGAGCCTTCATGACGTGGCCCAGAAATGGTTCGAAAAACTCCCTCACCGATCCATCAGAAATTTCAAATCCCTGGCCGAGCTCTTTACGGCCCGGTTCATCACCAGCAGCTCCCATCCCAAAAGGATGGATGCTCTATTAACAATGAAGAAAACGCCCCAGGAGACACTCCGAGACTACGCGAAGAGGTACTGGGAGTTATTCAACGAAGTCGAGGACTGTGCGGAAGAAGTGGCAGTGTCTTCATTCAAAATCGGGCTACCTAGATCTTCCCTCCTTTACCAGTCCTTAACAAAGAAGGAAGCGACGACCATTGATGACCTGATGGCCCGGATTGAGAAATACGCAAAAGTGGAAGATGTCACCCGCCTTAACGTGGGAGAAAACGGTTGAGGCAAGCTCGCTACCAAGGGAAGTGAGAAAGTTGATAACCAGAAGAAAGGAGGAAAGAATGGGAGCAAGAATGGCTCCAAAAACGGAGGGAACCCTGACGTTGCAAAGTCGTTCCAGGCGGTCAACACCGTCTTCAAAGAACCGATTTACAAAATTCTCGCGAAGATGAAGGATGAGTCGTTCATCAAATGGCCCCGGAAAATGGGAGGAGACCCATCGAAAAGAAACAATTCACTGAGATGCACCTTCCACAAAGAGGGAGGGCATAAGACCGAGAACTGCAAGGCTCTTAAGTCCCACCTCGAGGAATTGGCCCAATCCGGACATTTGAATGACTTTGTGGAAAGGAAGGTAGAGAGAGTGACTGTCCACAAGGAGGCAAAACCCGACAACGTATTGGAAGACGACGCCGGACACGAATTTGCAGTAATCCATGGAGTATCCGATGTTAAGCAAATCCAGGGTAACTCAGCTCGAATGGAGGTGAAGAAGCTGACAGCCGTAATGCAAGCTTTTCAGATTGATCCAGCAAAATCACAGGCAGGAAAACGTCGACGAGCAGAGGACATCAACTACAACAAGCATATTGTTTTCACTGATGAAGATCTTGTGGGAGTAAGGACCCCACATCACGATGCCTTAGTCATTACACTCAGGATAGCCAACTTTGATATCGACAGGCTGCTCGTCGATCAAGGGAGATCATCCGAAGTAATGTACATTGACCTGTTCAGAAAATTGAAATTGAACATCGCCGACCTAAAGGGAACAACTGTTCCTCTGGTCGGCTTTGCTGGGAAAATGACCATGCCTCTAGGCAAGATTGTACTACCAGTGCTCGCTGGAAATGTTTAAAAAATGATTGAATTCTTGGTGGTCGACATCGATTCACCGTATCAAGCCATCCTCGGCAGGGGATGGCTTCATGCAATGAAGGCAGTCTCCTCGACCTACCACCAGAAACTCAAATATGTCACCGAGCGGGGAGTGATGGAGATACATGGCGACTAGGCGATGGCGAGAAAGTGCTTCATAGCCGCCATCCGACCAAAGCCAGAGAAAAATAATTGCTAAAGAAGGCGACAACAACAAAGTCTTCCTGATCGGGACCTCACTCACTGACTAAGAGCAAAAGGATTTGTTAACCTAACTCAGAAGCAACATAGATGTTTTCGCTTGGGAACCTTACGAGCTGCCAGGAATCGATCCCAATATGGTCTGCCATCGGCTGCATGTCAATCCCTCATTCAAGCCAATAGCGCAGAAGGCAAGACGGACTGCTCCCGAGAAGGACAGAGCAATAGAAAAAGAAGTCGAAAAACTGCTAGATGCAGGGTCCATACGGGAAGTGCAATTCCCCAAATGGTTACCCAACCCAGTGGTAGTTCCAAAAAGAAATGGGAAGTGGAGAGTTTGCATAGACTTCACTGACCTCAACACAGCCTGCCCCAAGGATACCTTCCCTCTTCCGAAAATAGACCAACTAGTAGACGCCACTGCAGCTCACGAACGAATGAGTTTCCTGGACACATATTCAGGCTATCACCAGATTCCCCTATATGCCCCAGATCAGGACAAAACGGCGTTTATCACGACGGTGGGTTTATACTGTTACAAGGTCATGCCTTTTGGGCTAAAAAATGCCGGGGCAACCTATCAGCGGCTGGTTACTAAAATGTTCAAGAATCATATGGGAGACACAATGGAGGTCTACATCGACGATATGCTCGTCAAGAGCAAGGAGAAGGAAAATCACCTCTCGGACTTGTCAAGTACCTTCGAAATCCTCAGGAAGTACCGAATGAAACTCAACGCGAGCAAGTGTTCCTTCGGTGTCCAGTCAGGAAAGTTTCTTGGGTATTTGGTCAGCAAGCGTGGCATAGAGGCTAATCCGGACCAGATTGATGCAATCAAAAGAGTGCAACCTCCTCGCACAATCCGCGATGTACAGAAGCTCACTGGAATGCTCACTGCTCTAAATCGTTTCATTTCTAAATCCTCCGAGAGATGCAAGCCCTTCTTCCAACTCTTAAAAGGCAGTAAAATAGTAGAATGGACCCCAGGTTGCTCACAAGCATTAGACGAGCTCAAGTCCTACCTAAGCTCCCCACCACTGCTTGTCATACCACAGCAAATGGACTCTTTGTACCTCTACCTCTCTGTATCCAGCCATACTGTCAGCTCAGCGCTGATGTGTGAAGTTACAGGGATCCAACATCCAGTCTATTACGCGAGCAAAACCTTACTAGACGCCGAGCAGCGCTACCTACCATTGGAAAAGCTCGCATTCGCCCTAGTAATGTCCTCGAGGAAACTGAAGCATTACTTCGAAGCTCATATGATCATCGTACTTACATCACACCCCCTCAAGGCTGTCCTAAGGAAGGCGGATTTGTCAGGCAGACTGTCTAAATGGTCAGTCAAGCTCGGCCGGTTTGACATCCAATTTCAACCAAGGACAGCTATCAAGGGTCAAATCCTTGCTGACTTCATAGCCGAATTCACGGGCGAAGAACCCTTCGACCAACCTAAGCCAACAGAACAAAACAACCAGGCTACAGGGGGAAGCTGGAAACTATTCGTTGATGGAGCCTCCAACTCAAAGGGGGCAGGAGTAGGAATTGTTCTCATCACTCCAGAAAATACAGTCCTCGAGCAAGGAATCAGGCTGGGATTTGCAGCCTCCAACAACGAAGCAGAATACGAAGCCTTAATTGCAGGTCTCCAAAGGGCGCAAACTCTGGGAGCAAAGTATTTACAGGTATTCGGAGACTCACAACTAGTTTCCAATCAGATAAGCGGAAACTATAACGCGAAGGATGAGAGGATGGCAGCCTACCTCTCCTTGGTAAAAAGCTTAATGACGAACTTTGAAGAAATCAACATCCAACAGTTTCCCAGGGGGCAGAACAGCCACGTTGATGCCTTAGCAACCCTTAGCTCGGCAGTTGATTCCAACCTTAAAAGGATCATCCCCATCGATTTCCTCAGCTGCCCGAGCATTTACCCCAACTGCGAGCTGACCAAAGCAAAACCAATGCTCCAATTAGAACCAGCCCCCAGCTGGATGGATCCCTTGAGATACTATTTGAAGAACGGAACGCTCCCAGAGGATAAGAGGACTGCTCACCAGATAAGAGTCAAAGCTGCTCGCTTTCACTTATCCACGGGAGGCGACTTGTATAAAAGATCTTTCTCTGGCCCCTACCTTAGATGCGTCCACCCAGGCGATGTCAAGACAGTGCTTCACGAGCTTCACGAAGGAATCTGCGGGAGTCACGTCGGAGGAAGGTATCTAGCCTTTCGAGAAATGAAGGAGGGCTATTGGTGGCCATATATGCAAAAGGACTCCGCAGTATATGTCCGCAGATGCCTAAAATGCCAACTTCACGCCCCCATGGTCCACCATCCCACCAGCGAGCTAAAATCCCTGACCAGCCCCTGGCCTTTCGCCCAGTGGGGAATGGACATCGTGGGACCACTGCCCACCGCTGCCGGCAATCGCAAATACCTGTTGGTCGCAACTGATTACTTTACCAAGTGGATCGAAGCAGAACCACTGGTGAACATCCGAGATGCTGACATGATGAGGTTCATATGGAGAAATATAATCACTCGGTTCGGGATCCCCAGAAGCATCATCACTGACAATGGAACACAGTTCGAGAGTGGCCCTTTTCAGGACTTCTGTGACCAACACGGGATCAGGCACCACTTCAGCTCGGTGGCTTACCCTCAAAGCAATGGACAAGCTGAGGCTTCCAACAAGACAGTGATCGCTGGATTGAAGAAGCGGTTAGAACAAGCCAAAGGCGCGTGGACAACCGAGCTACCGCATATCCTATGGGCGTACAGAACGACTCCTAGGAGAGCCACAGGAGAAACGCCATTCTCACTAGCATATGGTATGGAGGCAGTCATCCCACTAGAAGCAGGATTACCTACAATGAGATCCGAAATTGTCGAGTAGGGTCAGAACGACCAGGCTCTGCTCGCTGAACTCGATTTGGCCGACGAGCGCAGGGAGATTGCCCTAGTAAAACTAGCGAGCTATCAACAGCAGCTCGCGAAGCACTACATCAAATGGGTCAATCCGAGGAAATTCAAATTTGGGGACTATGTTCTAAGAAAAGTCCTGGGCAACACAGTAAAGCCATCAGACGGTAAACTGGGCCCGAACTGGGAAGGACCTTATAAGATAATTAGAGACGACCTGCAGGGCGCCTATCATTTGAAAACGATGGAGGGCAGAGAGATACCACGAGCATGGAACGCAGCTAATCTCAAGAAATTCTATTTTTAGAGTCCTATTGTTAGATCTTTTATTGTACTCATGATGGGAAGAGACAGTTTATTTCTCAATTCATCAATGAAAATCTCTCAGTTGATCACTCTCTAAAAAGTAACAATTATATCTTATTGAACATCCTCTTCAAATTGCAATTGTAATGGTTGACATAGCAGGGAAACTCCCCTCCTCAGGTCATCGTCATGAAGCACGACAGACCTCCCAGCATTGCCCATGGCAATATACGAAGCCCTACAGAGTATTCTTAGGAATCAAACCTACTTTAGTTAAGCAAAATCCTGACCGGATGAAGACATCCAATACCAGGTGTGTCCTCGCCAATTGTCCTACTTAGGCCTAAGGGAGTGTGACGACACAACCTAAAAGGTAAAGGAAGGGCACAATGGTATTCTTATACTGGACTGGGCGGACACTCACATGACAAAAGCTACAAGAATATAAAAGGATTGATGAACACGTTTAGTCGACTAAGTTGCCCAAAACTCGAACTTCTCATTAATCTTTTATATTTACAAACAGCAAAAGTACATGTTTAGTCGGCGAAGCTCGCCCAAAGCATTTACAATAAAAAGTAAAAAATATCAAGAAGGTGGAAGCCTCCGAGCAAGATAGTCAGCAACTTTAGCTCTCCTTCCATCATCAGGAGCAGGGGCGAGCTCCTCCACAACCTCATTCGCGTCCAACTCTAATAATCGCCGGGGAATGGCATCAATGGGTATCCATCGATCATCCCGCCGGAATGGATTGGGCATCAAAGTGGAGGAGTACATCTCGTGCCGATACCACAGCATCGAGTTCCTTGGGACCTGCAGCTCTTTGAGGGCACTCAACCACCCCCTGATGAAGGATAACTCTTCAAACTCTGACAGTCTCGTCGGAGCGTCCAGCCAGCCTTGATCATAGCCATCGGACCACACCTGTCGAGGACCGTTATTAAACAAATGCCGTAAACGGGTGACGTCCCTCTGAAGCCCAACAGCAGTCACATAAGCTCGCCGAACATCGCCGCGCAGCTCCTCCATCTCCCTCTCATGTTGTTCCTCGACTTCCCTATTCCTACCCTGGCACTCCTACTAGCACGCGGGAGGGGAGGCCGAGCAGCTTGCGAGGAAGAAGAGCCTTGTAGGACTGCTGGAACAATGCTCAACGAATGCTCCTTAAGCTTCGAGACCTCCCACCTCAAGTCTTCATTCTCCTGCTGCAGGAACTCCCCCACTTGGTTGATCTCGGTGGCCTCCAGTAGCTTCGCTCTCATCTCGATAACTTCTTCTTGCACTGAAGCACCGATCTCTTCCATTTCCTGGAGCCTGTCCTTCAGTTTGGCCACCAGCTCAGACTGATCCTTAAATTTTTTGTTACTTAACTTAGCAAACCTGCAAAGTCTAGCGAAGGCCTGGCGAACCGCAGGACTTGCATTAGGACCAAGAGTCCTACCCAGATGGGAAGTGGCAGGGATATATTCATCAACATCAACCAACTACAAGTAAAAAGGAAAGGAAGAGAAAATAAAGAGATCAGCATAAACAAAAATGAAGCCTTTTCATTGATAATGAGCGAGGTTACATCATTGATAAAAAGAAAAAAAGTTACAAAGAAGCCCTATCAATTAGCAACCTCGGTGGATGGACCCTTGTCCTTATCAGCATTAGCAGGGGCATTACCTTCTACAGGGGTGTCCACCGCCCCCTCGACCAAGAGAGCATCAGTAGGAGCCTTCTGAGAAACAGGATTGGTGCCTTCAGCAGTTGGGGCTGGGTCCTCATCCACGACTGGCTTGGGCCCCGGATCATGCTCGTCGAAGAGTGGTGATGCAACGTCCACCCCAGCAGCTACGAGGGCCTTGTTCCACCCTTTCTTGAAGTTCAGACGACTGATATAGCCTATCTGAACCTCGACGTCCTCATACGCAGCAGCCCAGCCAGAGTTGTACGAATCTTCCTTAAGAGTGGCTGCCTGGGCTTTCTCCGCCTCCAGTTGCTCGGCAAGAACCCTGTTCTTCTCCGCAAAGTCTAGCTTGCTCGAGCATACCAGGTCATACGACTTCCTCAGCTCTCCAAGCTCCCTTACATCATCATCTCTCTCACGAGCAGAATTAGCAAGGGCCGAGGCAGATGCAGCTCGAGTTGTGTCAACAGCCTTCAGATCGGCCTCCAGCTGAGACCCCCAGGCTACCAGGACATATTTTTGCTGTTCCAGCTCGCCATTCCTTTTAATCAGCTCATCGCGAGAGCGATAGAGCACAGCGAAGTTGGTCACAAACTGCAAAGAACAAGGAAAGGATCAGGAAGAATAAACCACCAAAATTTGTCAAAAGAAATTGAGAGTTAAAAGGGAACCTTACCAAGGCAAGCCTCTGGCTAGCTTGCAAAGCCAGTTGATCAGACCCCAACGCCCTCTCACGATCTGCGGGAAGGACTGCTCTCTCGAGCAGCGCAGGGGCAAGTTGAGGAGAGGTGGCCACCGAGGCTCCCTCAGGCAAGGCAGATATTGGGACCAAGGCTTGTCCAGTTTTGGTCCTCAGTTCCATCTTCCTCCTCTCCTCTTCTTTTTCTCTCTCCCTTCTCTTTCTCTCTTCCACCTTCTTCCTCTCCTCCTCCTTTTTCTTCTCTCTCTCTCTTGACTGCCCCTCCTCTCTCTTCTTCTTCTCTTGCTCCTGAGAAGAAGGCTGAGAACCAGTAGTTATGGCCCCGGAGGCAGTCTTCAATTTCTTAGACCTCTGTGCAAGAAGCACATCATCATCATCATCATCATCTTTGATTAAATTCTTCCTGGGAGGCGTCTCTTCACCAGAACTGCTGGTAGTGCTTGAAGAACTGCTACTGTCAGCACTACCTGCACCCAAATTACTCACAGCACCTGCAGGCTCACTCTCCGAGCTACTCTCTTCTTCATCCAGTTAGATGGGCTCAGCAGAAATCTCTTCGGAAGAGTCAAAGTCCAGAACACTATCCACAGGTCGGGCTATGAAGCTGGAGCCTGTGTTCTTGTATTCAAGCAGAAAAGCAGCAGACCTAGGATGCTCGCCGTCACCCAAAGGTTCCCTGATGTTCTAAGCTTTCACCAGTTCCGAGATACGAACCTCGCTGAGAGCAGGCTCCAAGTTCTTTGTCTTCGCTGTAAAAGAACAAGCAAGGAGAGGTTAGAAAAATCACAAAGTCAACAAAGGTCGAAACAATAATCTGACATCTACCTATATATTCTTCCCCATAAAAGGGAACAGTGAACCTCTCAGACCTCGACCCTTCAAATTGGGGGGAAAGCTGCCAATTCCTGACAAGAAAACCTTCTTGCCAGTAGTCCTTATGGGAATCAGGTAGATTTACTACCAATACCCTATCAGGGCTCCTAGCCTTAAGGTACAGAACACCTGAACTCGTTCGAGAAAAGGAATAACAAAAGCAGGCCTCGGCAAGCCCTAACTTTGTGCCATACAATTAATTTATCCTATGCACGCCGTTCACTATTTTCCATACGTTGGGCGAACATTGTGCAGGCACAATACTGAAATAGCTAAAGAAGTGCAGAAACAGATCATTAGGGGGGAAGGTAAGTCCCCCTTGGGAGAGCAACAGGACGTGAATCCAATGTGCATCCTCTATATCCCTAACGTTCCTAGGAGGCGAGGCACAACACTGAATCTCTACCCACTCAGGAATACTATAGAATTCTCTAAACTCAGTTACTGACCTATTTCCAATCTTTGCCATTGGAAAAATATAAGAAAAACTACAAACCAAAGAGAAAATGCAAAGAGCACGAGAGACTTACAAGACAGAGGATCAGGTCAAATGGCAAAGAAGCAACGAAAGTAGAGATCGAAAACAGAAGGTACAAAGCGCAAGAGTTCTCAGAAGATAGAATATTGCTGGAAGTGACTGAAGCGACGAAAAGAAATGTGCCTTATTCCAACGAGCCTTCAAGTCTAATCATAGCGCACGGATAGCGAAGCGGGTGCCGCCAAAGCAACTTCACAGTTTTCAAAGAAAACAACCATAATATCTGATTATTTAAATTCATTGGACCTGCAAAAATGGCCCAACAAATTTAGGGGCAATTGTGGGTACCCTGAATTTAGCATCATAGGCCTGGACGAGTAGCCTTTCCTTGGCGGCCCAAAGCCCAGGCCCATCACCTTTTGTATTGATCCGATTACCCCACGATCCCATGAAGAGAAGTTGTGGGGGAACGCGATCCCATGTAGGGGAGATGGCTAATAAGGAGGAACCCATCACCCCCACTACTCCAACACATACATGTATAAATTAAACCCTAAGTCCGGGGAAAAGGACGAGTTGTATTCTCTGTACTTATTCTTCAGACTATAGAGAAATAACACTGACTGAACCACGTGGACGTAGGCACATATTTGCTGAACCACGTATACCCGTTGTTGTGTGATTGGCGTCTTATTTATCTTTTCTTGATTGTTACCTCTTTCATATTTATTTGTGTTGCATAATAATTGTCACCACAATGACTTATCTTCTTGTCCTTTTTTGCTCGTTGAGGAGATCTAGACCTCTGCCTTGCTCGGTCATTGACTTTTCCACCATTTCGGCGATCCACATACTTTGTCAATTTTCCCTGCCTGATGAGCTCTTCAATTTCATTCTGGAGAGCTATGCAGTTTTTGGTCGTATGACCATGGTCCTTATAGAACTCGTAATATTTGGATTTATTCCTCTTGTCAGGATCTGCCTTCATTTTTTCAGGCCAGTTTAGCTCCTCGCTGTTCTTGATCTCTTCCAGAATGTAGTTTATATCTACCTTCAAAGGGGTATAGTTTCCAAATTTCTTTAACTGTTCCAATGCTTGCTTTGCTTTTAATTGCTTGTTTCCACCATTGTTCTTCTGCTCCTTCTTCTCAACCTTATCCACCTTAACTTTGGTCTCCTTAGTGTCCATATTCTTCTTCGCAGCCATAGCTTCCTCAGCGTTCATAATCTTGGCAGCCTTTGCCATTAGTTCTGCCATGGTTCTAGGCGGGTCTTTAGCTAGAGTGTAGTACAATTTATCTGGAAACAATCCACTCATCAGAGTAATAATTATTGTATTCTCTTCGTAATCAATTACTTCGAGTTTCTCGTTATTGAAATGAGTAATGTAATCCCTGATGCTTTTACCTACGTTTTGTCTAACACTCAATAAGTGTGCTACTCGTTTGACTGGTTTTGCTCCGAAACAGAAGTTCCCAATAAAGAGCTCTGCCAGTTGAAAAAAAGTCACGATCTTTCCCCGAGGAAGATTATTGTACCATATTTGAGCAGATCCGATAAGAGTTCCTGAAAATTCCCTACATCTCATCTCATTTGGAACTGCATAGATATCGGCAGCAGCTTGGTATTATTCTATATGAAGGACAGGGTCAGTTTTTCCATCATATTTAGACGTTACCATTGGAGCTTTGAATTTTGATGGTGTTGGAAAATTCACACTCGCCTGTACAAAGGGTGTCCCTTGAACAAAAGTCCTTTATAAAAGATTCTTGGCCTTAGCCATTTCCCCTAATATGTCTTCCAACCTCTGAATAGAGCCCTTCCATGCATCATTTCCTTCCTCGGGCCTATTGGTTCGAGCAATTGATCGCGTTGAATTTGCTTCTTGGGATCTTTTATTACGAGCAACTGATCGTGATTGGGCAGAGCCTTCCCTTAGGTCGGATGGTCATGGAGAGTTCCTCTACGAAATCTTAGGAGGGCTTCTATTCCTCCTAGGGCCCAAACGATCAAAATGAGAGATTCTACTCAATCTTTCTAGAGCACTAGTTCTTTCTGGAGAGAGAGTGATGTTTCGTTGAGAGTCTGTTGCTTTTACTGAGGAAGTCCAACCAGGTTAATAAGAAGGATTGTTAGATCTCTCAATACGATATGAATCGGTGCGTCTGGATCGAGATTCCTTTAGGAATAACGTTCGCCTAGTTCGCGAAGAAGGTAATCGGGTATTTCTCTGAATGCTTCGTTGTCCTGACTGGGCCGACGCTCCACCCTGGATAGTTTGCACGAGTTGTTGCATGGTCTCTTGCATGACCATCTGGCCCTGGGCCAAATTAACCATTATACCAACCAGATCTTGGACATTTGGAGGAGTAGATGGAGGATTTGGAGGGATCCCAGCGTTTCGATTGCTGGATTCCGGATGGTCAGCCATTGATGATGAATTATTTTGGTGAAAAACAATAATTACAGTCGGTTCCCACAGACGGCGCCAATCTGTTGATGTAAAAAATTAGATTATCTCAAATTAATCAATCACGGATAAAATAAATGAGACAAAAGATTTTTAAAGTGGTTCAGACTTGAAAGAATGGCCTACGTCCACTGTTTTTGTTATTTCTGAATGTTTTCTTGGAATTCTCGATAATGGATTTATCAAGAAATTCCGAGTCCCCTTCTAATGAGGAGGTTACAATGTATTTATAGCCTTGAGGCTGTACAAATGAAAGGAGAACGCGTTTTTATCTAGTAGACAAGTACATCCGTATGATAATAATGAGCATTTAATGAGCAGTCATCTCCTTGATTCTCTTGAGTTGGATGCGTTGTACGCTATGTAGGTAAGATAGCTTAAGCTGCTCGAGGCCCCAGAGCAGCTCAGGGCTCCTTAGTTGCTCGGTGATCTTGAGTTGCTCGATAGAAGTATATATAATTGCCACGTTAGCAGACACGTGTCTGTGAGTGAGTGGTCCATGTCAGAAGACTAAATTTGGTATCAACAACAATGTTATTTTAGACTTTGTGTTGATACATAGGTAGATGAAAATTGTTACCCATCTATCTGATATGCAGGAGCCACCGTCCAGATTAGGTTTTTCATCTACAACCCATTTATTCCATGCTTAATTTATATACCCTTTTATCCTATGTTTCAAACTCAAATTTGTAATTTTTTTTAGATTTGAGAATAAGGTTATATATATGGTTTTATTTCGGGTTGACTTTAGAAATTTTTGTGATTTTATAAACACGCCTCTTCCTTCTTGTTAGTTAATACTGATCACCAATTTCGAAGTGGAGGAGGACAGAGAACGGTTTGAGAATCAGGTGAATTTTTTTATTTTCTTTCTGAATAAATTTATGTCTTTATATTTCCATTCTTTTTATGTTATTTTTTAAAATATTTAATACTTTCTTGATATTATCAATCTTAATTGTTAAGAGTTTTCCAAATATTTTGTCTTTTTATTTTGGAAATAATATAAGATAATTTTATTTATTATTTCCCACATAACTCATCTCTAAGCATAGGTTTTTAAATCATTCTTTAGAAATAATTAAGGTCCTCTTTTATATAGTTAACCGAGAAAGGGGGTATTTACTGAATAGGGAGCCAAAACTCAATTGTCCATCCGTTGGTCTTGTTTCTTCTATCTGCTATCTCCATTATCTCGAATCTCCTCTTTTCTCCGCTCAAATCTTCCATCTTCCTTCATATATCAGTTAGATAAGTCGAGCATCACAGAAACGCTCAAATTGAATTATCCGCATGTGTGTCTTCCAAGCCTCGACTACATGAATCACGGTACCTCCATTTCATTTTATGGTTGTTGTCTCTTCTCAAGCCTCCATTTCATGAAATTAAAATTGGGGTTTTGATAATTTTTTATTCACTAGGGTTTGATTTTACAAATCAAAAAACAAAATTGGGCTTTCGTATTGCAAATAGAGACCAGGTTAGGATTATTTTTTCCAACATTTTCATTGATTTGTATGAAACTAGGTTTTTTTCTGCTACTTTTTTGTAAAATTATTATGTTTTTTTCAATATAACAATATTTCCATTCAAATTTGAAGAAGAATTTACAATGCATATTCATTATATGTTTGTTGTTATGTACAGTGTGGTAATTTGTTAATTTACTACTGAAGTATCCTGTTGTTCTATTAATTGTGACACTTTAATATTAATACAATTTGGGATCCCATACTTCATTTTGAGTATTTTGTATCTCAGGTGTGAAGATTCTAAAAAACGTGGTGCCGGGAGCGTGGGCAGTGACAAAAGCTTCAGGAAGTAGGGCTTGATTTCATAGGTACTCTATTTCTTATTCCCGTTATGTATGTAATTTCTCTCATTTATTTAATTAATTATTGTGTGAAGCATTAATACAAGTGGTTTGTTCATGTTGTTAAATGTCATATACTTTCAATCTGATGTGATGAATGCAAACCAATTATGTGCAAATAGTTTAATCTGAATAGTGTTTATATCTTATAAATTAAAAATATAATTAAAATGATTGTAATTTAATACTTTAGGTTATTAGTTATGTAATTTTCACATGTTTTTATTTCTCTTATAATTCTTCCATTTAATGTAGGTACAAAAGTATATTGTGCAAAATCATTTTAAGCACGTGTTAATGTTGTTCGAAATTCGATTTTAATAATTTGTCATAGTCACAACCGAATCTATATGCAACCCCATGCACTTTATGCGTTATTTGATCTTCTTCTTCTTCTTCTTTGTATACTCATATTCATCTATTTTTCTTAGTGTCATAAGATTGGAGCCACTCTTTGATCTCTATTGATATTAAAATGTCACAATATAAGCATTTAGTATTCACTCGAAGAAATGTCAGTCAGAAGCTATTGCAGTTGGGGAAGAAATGATTTACAATGTATCTGATCTTTGTTTTCTTCAATTCTAAATTAATTGCCTTAAACAAATATTTTGGTATTAAATTCGTCTATGATGATTTTCAAGCCTCCATGAAAAGTTGTTTTTCTAAGGCTTGAATAGTGAGATATGATGTTTCTTAAACATAACCTGAACTTAGTGGAAGGTGGCCTTTTACATTAAAATCTATTTCACATCTTTGACTCTACTACATTGATCATTAGTATGTATATATATTTCGGTATTATTTTGGCTTGATTGCTTGGAGACTTGATTGATTACATGCGTGGTGTCCTCATTGTTTATATCGCAAAGTAACACCAAATATAGTTTGCACACTAGTTTTGAGTTCTGTTGTGTATGATATTTACATCTTCTTAAGATCATTAAGGCTATGCCATCTCAGTTTAATGCTAGACCAAGAAGTAAAAATTGAGCCAGAGTTAGATTAAAATTATGTTATTGTTTCATACTTTATAGCAATTACCTAATTCATGATCTAACCTTGACTTTTGTGTTGCAGAGTGGTACTCTTGTAGTCTTAGTTTTATTCACATCTCAATTTTATTTGATCCGACTGATTTTGTCAAGTTGCTAAAGTCTGATATCCACGTCTCTACATTATTTTTGCAAGTTTGTACATTAATTCTACAAATTTTATTATTTTATAGGTTAGGCAATTGCGGTCGGTCCCCACCATTGAGCGTTATTCTAGTTTTAAACTACTCCACACGTCAAGATAAAGCACATCCTCATCCACACTGGAGTTCTTGGACGTTTTAAAGGCTCTCAAACCCTCCAACGGTGTATTGACCTTTGAAGCATTCCTCTGTGAATAAAAATCACATTGAAAGTGAAATCTTGTATTACCCAATCCTCCTCCAACAGAATCTAATTCCATAACATTCCAATTGCATCGTACCCACATTTGCTTACACACATATACTTTTGGTTGATTGTGTGCGGTTAAAGAATTGAGATTGAGAATTGAAGATGAGGTTGTTGAAGGTGGCCATGTGTAATTTGAATCAATGCGATATGGACTTCGATTGCAATATGAAGAATATAAAGGAATCTATATCTAAGGCTAAACTAGCTGGGGCCCTCATTAGGCTTGGTCCTGAGCTCGAAATCACTGGCTATAGCTGCGAAGATCATTTCTTGCAACTCGATACCATAACAAATGCGTAAGTTTTGTTTGTTCTCTCTCTCTCTAACCCCTCTCTTTATATATATACACACACACACACACACTAGGGTATGCCCGTGCCTAAAGGCACCACGACGAACACTTCCAAGAAATTGTGGCGACTAAGACTTGTAATCATAGAATTTATAATAAAACACAAAAATGCATACACGATTTAAAAAATTTTGGACAAAATTTTCTCTATTTATAGGACTATCCACTTGTTTAAGAAACCAAAACTACTCAGCTATACAAACACTCCATCCCGGACATTATGTATACTAAATCATCGATTTATTACTATAATAGACTTCATATATGATTACATTTTTTTTGTTGGTAACTTTACCAACAAAATGATAATAATACTTAAACACAATAATAAATTTTCAATCTAATCAAAAATATAAATGGCCGATCGATCAAACAACTCGTGGCACGTGTTTAATTGGGTGGGTGGGGCTCAAAGTTGAGCGGGTCCCGAACTCAAGCTTATAATTGACATGTTCTCCTCACATTTATCGTAATCAATAAATTAAACAATAAAAAATAGACCTATTAGTTCAAATTCATAATAAATAATCAAAAATTAACTTGATGTCTAAATAATGTGTGTGTGTGTGTGTGTGTGTGTGTGTGTGTGTGTGAGAGAGAGAGAGAGAGAGAGATAAAGGGTAGAGTGAGAATACCTTAGATGTTCGAATGCAGAGTCTAGAATCAACTTTAGCTAAGTTATTTCACTACCCGTGCCTTTAGGAACGAAGGAAAGAAGGCAAAGTATTTAGTCATGTACGATAAGTAAAAAAAAATATGAGACAAATAAGTTTTTCATCGCAAAATGTTAGTTCACGTCAAAATTACACAAACATATAAAATGCCCCAGTATCACACAACACAACTGCACAAAAAGTGACATCATTTAATATTTTGTCGGTTGTATTACAAAAGTGTTAAACTGATGAAAAACCACAGTACCTACGCTTCTTGTTGTCCTTGCTAGGCCGAAGAAAGAATGCCAACACCTATGTTCAACTCTTACTTCGCATATGCATATAATATCATGTTCTTACCCATTTGTTATAGGAATAAAGATCTCGGATTACAATGTAAACAACTTACATAATAGATTTCTATTGAGTCTTGAATAGTACAAACCTATGCAGTTAGGAGAAACAATACTGACATAAAAAGTAACATCGCATTAAAATTGAAAATTTATGACAAAAGAATTATCATATGTTTAATAGTAACACCAACAGAGTAAAGGTTCCCATACTAACATGAATAAAACCTGTTATAACATGGTATAAATTATAATACTATTTAATCTAATTGCATTCAATTAATAAATAGAAAAGATACTGCAATTAACTTGTGTAAGGAAAATACAAACTCTCAAATATTAAAGTAAAAGAGACAACTGAGAAAGAATAATAATAACATTAACAATGTATGACAGAGTGAAGATGGAATTGATAAATTGACAACACATAATACATTTAACACCACCAATCTCAATCTCCTCTACAAACATCAAACAAAGAAATAATTCGTATACTAAAATGGAGAACAATCAAATTCTTTCTTGCAATTTAGCTATGAAGCACGGACTCGTAATACGCATTTCGACACGGGATACGTGACATGTGATTCTTCCAAAAACTAGGATACAACACGCTAGGATAAGTATAATATATAACATATATTTAAATACATATATTAATGAAATGAAACATATTTTTCCATAAGATACATTATTAGAACATTCTTAACATGAAATTAAGAAAATGGACCATACAAAACAAAATTCAAATACACTTTAATATTAAAAATCATAAATAAAAAAGAATCACCATCACAAAATTCAAATACACGGTAACGTGTCGGAGCGCGCACATAATACGTGTTTTGACACGACACGTGATTTGTGGCTACCGAGAGAGTGTTCGTGCTTCATAGCAATTTAGTTACCAACTTTGTGAACAGGCCAACAACTTATCCAACCTCTCTCTCAACGATTCAATTTGGAGCAACTCTTATGTATCGAAGAGGCCAGAAGATAGGCGTAACTTTGATATCCAGGTAGATCGTGAGGTTAATTCTGTCAATTCCTCCAACAACGTGAAGTCAGATTTTAATGGGTTCAACTTTGGCATCGGGGGCATTACCTCGCAACAGAATATGAATATGGTTGGTCTCTGACAACATAAAATACATTTGACAATTCATAAAAATCTCACAACAATATATGGATTGTTGAAATATACACGTGTACAAAAGAAAACGGTGTCGAGATCTCATTTGGGGTAACTAATGAAACAGATTCAAAGACCTTTGTGCGTCGAAACACAAAAAGGCACTAAATTTAAAATCCTACAACTGATTCTAAAGCATAAAACTATTATGATCTCTTCCAACCTGGAGCTATCTGATGTAAAATAAACCCAAATCAGTTCTTATTCTAAAGCACTAAAAATCACAACTGATTCTAAAATGAACCCAAACTGTTATGATCTGTTCCAACCCAGTGCGATCTGTTCTGAAGCACTAAAAATCAATTCTGATCTGATCCTAAAGTACACTTAGTTAAACAAACCCAAATCAGTTCTGATCTGTTCCAACCCGGAGCGATCTGAAATAAAACCCGAACGATCCGTTCTATCAACAGTTTTAAAAAAATCATCATTTTACGATTTGAATTCTCTTTTTCAAAACTGATTTGGGTTTGACATTTACCAATTTGTGTAAAATAATAAATAAAACCCAATAACCATTTTCATAAATTATGAGGGAGGAAAATTTCTAAAAATCAAAAGACTAAATCAACAAAAAAAAATAAAAAAGCTAAAGAGAGAGAGACGGAGATGGAAAAAAAGAAACCTATATTTACAACATACGTGATGGCCAAAGATCGGATGGAGAACCAAAAATCTGAAAACTCTTAAAACATACCCAAACATTCTGAAACCAAAATGAAAGCCACAAAAATAAACAACTAGACATACATATTAACCAAAACCCATAAAAGTAAAAGCCTAGTGAACATACCAGAGACTTGAAGCCACAAAATATAAGAAATCCCCAAATACAACATACAATATACTCTCTTTAGGGTAGAACTCCATCAAGGGCCTTGTAGGTTAAACCTGCAAAAATGAATCAAAACAGAGAGTTAAAGGCACTAGCCCAAAATTTTTAAATCAAATGACTTGGGATGCATGAGAGAGATAGTTGTCTATATTGGTATAAATTCAAATTCAAATAAATAGGCAAAGGAAACATAACACATAAGAACCTGAAATGAAAAAAAAAACAGGAGATGAGGTTTTGAGAAAGAGAGGCGTAGTAAGAATATGGGACAACCGGTTCTTGAAGAGGGAGTGTAAGTGCGTCGAGATTTACGACCGTGTAGGGTTGCACCATATCCACCATTTGTGGCCGGGATTTGTGACAATAGGGAAATAGTGAGGGTTTTGTTCACACTGATGGTAGTGTAGCAGAGAGGGGGTGGGGTATGATAAAACATAGGGCGTAAGAAGTGAGAAGAGAGTGGGTTGTGTGTGAGAGGAGAGAGAGAGAGGAGGAGGAGGAGGAGGAGGAGGAGGAGGAGGTACAAAGACTAAGACGTTGAAAAGTGAGATAAAATGGGTATGATACTATTTTACCCATGTTTTTGAATTTTGATAGGGAATTTTGATAGAGAGTGGGAAATAGATTTAAGTTTAGAAAAAGAGGGGGAATTCAAATGTTGAGGGGCAAAATAGGTTGTACAATATTAATTTAACTTGTGACATATAAGATGGTTTATATGATGTCATGTGAATAGTGCAAAAATAATGCTCCCTTATTATATAGATATATATACAACCCTTGTTTTGGATATTCATATAACATGCAATGCAATTGGGTTAATTTGGACTGAAATTTATGGGCAAGAGGATGGGGGTCACTCATATAAAGTAGATTTTTACTAGTAACCTGACAAGATGTCCATTTGATTGCTTGTAAACCTCTGCATGGTTGTGCAAGTTATTTGATTATATAAATTGATTCATTGTGAATTGTTAATGAGTGGATTTGAAATGAGTTTAAATCTAATTTTATGCAATGTTTGGTAATCTGAAATTGATGTTAAGGTTGTATGAGAAAAAAAAATATAAAAATAAATTAAGAGAGAGAAGGAGAAGGAGAAGGAGAAGGAGAAGGGGAGGGGGTAGGGGAAAGGAGGGAAAGAGAGGGAGCAATGTGCACGACTCCTACTTCAAATGGATACATTTCACGTTTTTTGTGAAATGATCAAATTTCAGATTTTACACATAAGTTAAAATGAGACAATTAATGAATCATTTCATTAATGAAACCAAATACAATTAATGCATCAATTTATAAATGAACCAATTTATAATTTTGGGACAACCAAACGGGGCCTTTGTATTTTAATAGCTCGTACATTTAGTTATTAGTTTGGTCTACTGTTTACTAGCTGCATAATTATAATGGTCACATCTTTGATATTGATAATGGGATGTATTGCTATTGATTATAAACACATTAATGTTTCGCGGAGATTTATAAAGGTGACTGTATTCAAGAAGTTATAGTAAGGGCAATGTATTATGAAATCAATTAAATTCATTTAAGTTTCTATCATAAACTTTGATTAAGATGGCGTGCATATCCAACACTTCAATTTCTTTTACTTGTGTAAACAATGTGATAGTCTGTCAGGTTTATTGGTTATTGGCTAGCTTTTGTGTTAGTTGTCTAACTTTGCCAGGAGCGCAAACCTGTCTCCTGTTTTCCACTCGTGCCTCTTGGGTTGATCGGCCACTGCTGAAAACCTCTCATTTATCTAGAGAGGCACGCCTGGCTCCAAACGAGGCAAGCTGTTCTGCATGGGTTCCGACATTTTTTGAAGGGTCGTTCCATCTTTCTCTTGTAACAATATATATATATATATATCGGTTAGGGATCATTTGTATATTTTTAAGCATATATAAACTTGAATGAGCAAGTCTTGTGTAGAGGAGAATTCTCATCTATACTAACTTATACTAACTTAAAATGTGGCTTAACCAAAATTTATCATTTTAGACAATTATAACCCTTGAAAATCAAATAACCCCCAATGTACAATTAATAAATTTTGAGCCTCCAAACCCACTTATCAACGCCAATAAATATAGACCTCAACCTATTGTCAACCTTACCTCTCCTTATCTCAGAGACTAAGTTGGGCCTTCGTGAATTCTTGGTTCTCTTTCTCCCATTACAACATATTATGTTCCCCAATCTCTCAATCTTCGATCATGGCCAAAGATAAATTTCGAAACTCCAAACCCACTTATCTGTACACCATCACCGGTGTCTCTTGCTCTCCCCAAATGCCAAAAAATTATGGAACTACCTCTCCTCTCTATCTCTGTCTCTGCCCGTCTTGGAGAGTTAGTTGGACCTTCCTGAATTTTTTGCTTCTCTGTTCCATTATTGATGAAAAATATGGTGCATAAGCGTAAAGAAATGCTAATTTACACAACAACAACAAATAAAAGAATTCATGAATGGGTCTCAACTTTGTTCTCTAAGTTCTTATTATCAAACTGTCAAAAGTAGTTTAAATGGAAGCCTTTTGGGCTATTTATACTAAAGCTACAAAAGGGTAAAAAGGCCAAAATAAAAGAATGACCAAAAGGACGCTTGTGTCCCTATGCTCCTGCTTCATTCTCCCCCCTTTGAGAAGACTCCATATACTTCGTATACTACCGATAGAAGTCAGGGTCGATATGCTGCAGGGTGGCCTCTGTGATTCATGAATCCTCGATCTCGGGGTGGTCAACCCAATGGACCAAGTACGCGTGTAATCACCCGATGAGACGAGCTCATAGTCTAAAATGCCCTCAATGTGGTCAACATGAGAGCGGATCGGGTGGGCCGTGGCCGTGGGAATGGGAATAGTTGGGGCATGTGTGCCCTAGAATGGAGAAAAATCCGCCACGTTGAATGTGCGGTGAATGAGAAACTCAGCAGGAAGATCAATCGCGTAGGCATTCGGCCCCTAAGCTTGGATAGTCGGAAAAGGGCTAAATCGTCGCATAAGGATCTTATTTTCCTTTCCCCGTTGTTGCGCCTTTTGGAGGTATAACATGACTAGATTACCCGGATGAAAGGAGACAAAGTGACGGTGCTCATCGGCGACCTCCTTATAATAGGCATAAGTGGTATGTAGCTGAGCACGGACGTCGGCCTGGATTGAAGTAAGGCGAGCAACAGACTCCTCAGCTGAGGGACATGTAGGCACCATCGGGGGGAGCTCGACAAGATCTATGGGCATAGTGTGTGACTGTACCAATACAATCTGGAACGGAAAGAGGTCGGTAGAATGGTTGACGGTGTTGTTGAAGGTGAACTTGACCTGGGGTTATCATTATATCCCACATGCAGGGATACTCCGAAGACAAACACCTCAATAGATCACCCACACTCCGGTTGACCACCTCAGTCTGGCCATTCGTCTGGGGTGAAAAGCAGTCGAGAACTGCAACTCTGTCTACAGAAGTCATCACAATGTACGCCAAAAATGTTTAGTAAATCGTATGTCCCTGTCGGTGATGCTGCGTGGAACTCAGTGTAAACGGACAATATCATGGAAATATAATGAAACAAACATGGGATGCATTCATTGTGCGCATACAAGGGATGGAGTGCGACATCTTGGAGAACCTATCCACCATGACCAAGATGGAATCATGGCCATCAGAAGTACAAGGCAGCCAACGATAAAATCCATCGACACATCCTGCCATGGTCTCTCAGGGACTGGCAATGGAGTATACAGACCATCATTGTTGTGCTGACCCTTGTCCGTCTGACAATTGTACCAACGCTGAATGAAGGCGTTGGCATCCCTCTGCATCGTCG
The DNA here is from genome assembly GCA_949130495.1 of Sambucus nigra. Taxonomy (NCBI): domain Eukaryota; kingdom Viridiplantae; phylum Streptophyta; class Magnoliopsida; order Dipsacales; family Adoxaceae; genus Sambucus; species Sambucus nigra. The sequence continues at coordinate 642,078,585 of OX422216.1, forward strand.
GATAGTAAAAGTGGTTCCTCAGCAACGCGTTCGTACGCGCCCGTCTTAAATGGTCCGACAATCCTCCTCCGTGAATCTCCGAAATGATCTTCTTCTGCAAAGAAGAAGATGACATACATAATGCTGCTCTTCAGTGTAAGAACCCATCCTGCAATATATACTCGCCCAAAGCACCATTGTCCTGCTGGTAAGATGCAAAGATCGACCCAAACTCTACATTAGTCGGATAATGATCCCGAACCACATCAAACCCAAACACTTACTCCTAAGAGTCATAAATGCATGCACCCTCTTGCTAAGAACATCCGTCACCTGATTCTCTTTTCCCGGTTTGTACTGTAATGAAATGTGTAGCGCTGAAAGGTAAGCGGCCCATTTGGCGTGCCTGTCACTAACACGCCGCTGATTGTGGAGGAAACGCAAGGCCTCATGATCTGACTTGATGACGAACTCCTTATAAAGGAGATAGGATGACCAAAACATCAATGTATTTACAACCTCATAGAACTCGAGGTCATATATCGAATAGTTGAGTGTGTATATCGAATAATTGAGTGTGGCCCCTATCAGCTTCCAACTAAAGAAAGCAATTAATTTTTCCATTTTAGCTCAGAACAGCACCCACTCCCATTTTGCAAGCATCACAAGACAACTCAAATAACTGATCAAAATCAGGCAGTGCTAAAATAAGCGCTGTCGTTATCAACTCCTTAACACACGTGAAGGCTCCATCTGCCTCAGCAGTTCATCGAAACTCAGCGATCGAAGTACTCATCAAGTCCGTAATATGTGCGATGACAGTGCTAAATCCGACTATAAGGTGGGAGCCAGTCCACTATCCCCTGGACTTTGGCATCATCTATTCTGATACCCTCACCGGAAACCACATAACCCAATAAGGTCATCGACGACACCATAAAGGCGTACTTCTTCAATGTGAGGACGAAACGCTCGGCTCGTAAGAACGCCATTACCCGGGCCACATGATCAAGGTGCTCCTCCTCTGATCGATTGTAAATCAAGATATCATTAAAGTAAAGCTCCACAAATTTGCCCAAGAAAGGCGCAGGATCTGTGTCATCACTCTCATAAAGGTGGATGAGGCATTGGAGAGGCCAAAAGGCATCACCGTCCACTCATATAGTCCATCCTTCTACTTGAAGGTGTCTTTCACTCATCCCTCTGTATCATGCGAATCTGGTGATAGCCACTCTTCAAGTCTAGCTTGGAGAAAACCCTCACACCATGGAGTTGGTTTAGCATATCCTCTAATCTGGGGATAGGAACCTGTAATTCACAGTGATCTTGTTAATAGCTCGGCTATCAACTCACATGTGCTAACTCCTATCCTTATTTGGCGCTAACAGGATGTGTACCGCACAAAGGGACATGCTCTCCCGAATATAGCCCTTGTCACTCCTTTGTAACTCTACATGCTCCGTGGGTGACATGCGGTAATGGGGGAGGTTGAGGAGTTACGCCCCGGGGACAAAACCTATAGCATACTATATATCCCGAAAAGGAGGAAGATCATCTGGGGGTGTACACACGTTGACATAAGAATCTAACAAGCTCTGGATGCGTGGGGGAACGGATGCCTCTGGGTGGTAATGGAATCGATTAGGGCATAGCATAACCCCGTCTCCACGGCCTCTGTGGCTAACTCCTCGTGCGAGACTATTAGGGCAGAGGGTCGTGTCATCGAGAACGATCGCATGGGACGGAAGTGAAAGTCCCTACTCTCTTGTGTAAACGAGTAAATGTTAGCTCGACCATCATACATGTTACGATGATCAAACTTCCACGGTCTCCCACAAAGTAAATGACACACTCGCATGTCCACCTCGGTGCACATAATCTCATCATGGTAGTCTCTAATAGAAAAGGTCACTCGACACTGTCTAGTCCTGCTACCCAATCATCCAATACGACAGAGGTGGTCAATGACTCCGTGGGAAGCTTCAATTTATCCACCATTTCTTTATACCACTAAATTATCACTAGCTCCGCCATCGATAATCACCGTACATAACCCCTCTCTTGCGGTACGAGTAAAATAAATACTCGAGCGGATCAACGTATTATCTCTAGGAGGGGGTGATTGGGGATCCACGGTGGTCGTTATCATGACAATGTGCATATGGGCGATATAATTATGCGTAAGTCGGGCTAGGGTATGGCAAAAGGAGGCTCAATGCTGTCAAATAAATTGGGCGGAAGATATGGGTACGTGGGATGGAGTAGGTAGGATGCCTAATGAGGGACACCCTTTGTAGATAGGGTTGGTTGACGGTTTGATTCTTCGGTCATTGGTTTAGTGTTTTTGAGATTTGATAAGAAATTTGATTGGAAGGGGAAGGGTTTGATTTAGGGTTTTGGAGGGGGCTAGAAATTAGGGTTTCTTGGGTAGAAAATTTAGTTAGAAGGAGCTTTGCAGGTTGTTCGGGGGGTTTCACCGATAAATATTGTTGTTTGGAGGGCCCTGGGTGGTTTCGGGCTGGATGGGGGTGTGGGAGTGGCAGGCGGTGGGTGAAACCACGATCGGGTTGTTTCCGGTTGGGGAGCGGAAGTTTTTTTTTTAGGCAGGGTGGCCCGGTTCTAGGACAGGAGGATCTAGGGCAGCGCCGGTGGTAGCGGACGGTTCCGACAGCCGGAGGGCCGCTGTTTGGATGGGTCGGCGTTGGGTAGTTCCATTCTGGGAAGGCTGATGCTGGTTTTTGGGTCGTTTTCGGCGGTAATGGGGGCTGAAAGGGATTAGGGTCAGTTGTTTTTAGGGTCAGGGTTTCGGTGACCTGTTTGAGGAGACATCGCCTTTCATCCGGGTGAATCCACCCCTACCTCCAATCTTCTGTAGTCATCTTCAACCCAAGAGAAAACTAGGCTCTGATACCATTTGATGTAAAATGCGGTGTAGAAGCATAAAGAAATGCTAATCTACACAACAACAACAACAACAAATAAAAGAATTCATGAATGGTCTCAACTTCCCTCTCTAAGCTCTCATTATCAAAATGTCAAAAGTAGTACAAATAAGAGCCTTTTGTGCTAATTATAATAAAGCTAAAAAAAGGATAAAAAGGCCAAAATAATAGAATGACAAAAAGGACGCCTGTGTTCCTATGCTCCTACATCAATTACAACATATTATCTGCCCCAATCGCTCAGCCTTCAATCATGGCCAAAAAATTCAACGTCCCACACGTAATGTTTCCTTAGGGCGACAAACCCAACACGCGCCCAACAACGCCATCTCCCAATTCCATCTCTCTGCCAACACCACCATCCCCTTCATATCCTTCGACATCGCCTCCACCGTTGTCTCATTTTAACTTACGTGTAAAATTTGAAATTTGATCATTTCAGAAAAAAAACATGAATTGTATCCATTTGAAAGAGGAGTCGCATAAAGTGAACATTGCTCTCTCTTTCCCTCCTTACCCCTTCCTCCTACCCCTCCCCTTCTCCTTCTCCTTCTCCTTCTCCTTCTCCTTCTCTCTCTTAATTTATTTTTATATTTGTTTCTCATATGACCTTAACATCAATTTCAGATTACCAAACATTGCATAAAATTAGATTTAAACTCATTTGAAATCCACTAATTTAACAATTTACTAATTCACAACGAATTAATTTTATATAATCAAATAATTTGCGCAACCAAAGAGAACCAAAATAAATGCAGAGGTTTATGTGCAATCAAATGGACATCTTGTCAGCCTATTAGTAAAAATCTACTTTATATGAGTGACCCCCTGCCTCTTGCCCATAATTTTTTGTCTAAATTAACCCTATTGCATTTATTATACGAATATTCAAAAAAAAAAGAGTTGTATATATATATATATATATATATATATATATATATATATATAGAGAGAGAGAGAGAGAGAGAACAAACAAAACTTACGCATGGGTAATGGTATCGAGTTACAAGAAATGATCTTCGCAGCCATAGCCAGTGATTTTGAGCTCAGGCCTAAGCCTAATGAGGGCCCCTGGACACCTTCAACAACCTCATCTTCAATTCTCAATCTCAATTCTTTAACTGCACACAATCAACCAAAAGTATGTGTGTAAGCGAATGTGGGTACGGTGCGATAGGAATGTTATGGAATTAGATTCTGTCGTAGGAGGATTGCTTTTTATTCACAGAGGAGTGGTTAAAAGTTCAATACATCGTTGGATGGTTTGCTAGCCTTTGAAACGTCCAAGAACTCTGGTGTGGATGTGGATGTACTCTAGCTTAACGTGTGGAGTAGTTTAAAACTAGAATATCGCTCAACGGTGGGGACCGACCGCAGTTGACTAACCTGTAAAATAATAAAATTTGTAGAATTAATGTACAAACTTGCAAAAATAATATAGAAACATGGATACCAGACTTTAGAAACTTGACAAAATCAGTCAGATCAAATAAAATTGAGCTGTATATAAGACTATAAGACTACAAGAGTGCCACTCTGCTACACAGAAGTCAAGGTTGGATCATGAATTAGGTAATTGCTATAAAGTATGAAACAATAACATAATTTTCATCTAAATCTCGGTCAATTTTTACTTATTGGTCTAGCATTAAACTGAGATGGCATAGCCTTAATGATCATAAGCAGAGGTCAATAACACACACAACAGGACTCAACATTAGAGTACAAACTATATTTGGTGTTATTTTGCGATATAAATAGTGAGGACGCCATGCATGTCACACATTAAGTCTCCAAGTAATCAAGCAAAAATAATACTGAGATATATATACTTAGTAATGACCAAAGTAGTAGAGTCAAAGATGTCAAATAGATTTAATGTAAAAGGCCACTTTCCACTAAGTTCAGGTTATGTTTAAGAAACATCATATCTCACTATTCAAGCCTTAGAAAACAACTTTTCATGGAGGCTTGAAAATCATCATAGACGAATTTAATACCAAAATATTTGTTTTGGGCAATTAATTTAGAATTGAAAAAAACAAAGATCAGATACATTGTAAATCATTTTTTCCCCAACTGCAATAAGTTCTCACTGAATTTTCTTTGAGTGAATACTAAATGCTTATATTGTGACATTTTAATATCAAATCAAAGAGTTGCTCCAATCTTATGACACTATGAGAATAGATGAATATGAGTATACGAATAATAATAATAATATCAAATAACGCATAGAGTGCATGGGGTTGCGTATAGATTCGGTTGTGACTGGCAAATTATTAAAATCGAATTTCGAGCAGTATTTACACGTGCTTAAAATGATCTTGCACAATATAATTTTGTACCTACATTAAATGGAAGAATTATAAGAGAAATAAAAACATGTGAAAATTACATAACTAATAATTTGACTGGAAGAGTAACTCCGATAAACATCCTAAAGTATTAAATTACAATCATTCCAATTATATTGTTAATTAATAAGATATGAACACTATTCAGATTAAAATATTTGCACATAATTGGTTTGCATTCATCACATGAGATTGGAAGAATATGACATTTAACATCATGAACAAACCACCTTTGTTAATGCTTCACACAATAATTAATAAATTAATTAGAGTAATTACGCACATAACGGGAATAAGAAATAAAGTACCTATGAAATCAAACCTTGCTTTCTGAAGCTTTTGTCCCTGTCTGTGCTCTCGGCCCCACGCTTTTTAGATTCTTCACACCTGAGATGCAAAATAGTCAAAATGAAGTATGGGATCCCAAATTGTATGAATATTAAAGTGTCACAATTAATAGAACAACAGGATACATCAGTAGTAAATTAATAAATTACCACATTGTACATAACAACAAACATATCGTAGATATATATTGTAAATTCTTCTTCAAATTTGAATGGAAAGACTGTTATTTTAAAAAAAACATAATAATATTACCAAAAAGTAGTAGAAAAACCTCCTTCGTCGGCTGATAAAGCTACAAAAAGGGTAAAAAGGCCAAAATAAAAGAATGACAAAAAGGACGCCTATGTTCCTATGCTCCTACATCAATTACAACATATTATTACCTGCCCCAATCACTCAATCTTTGATCATGGCCAAAAAATTCAACGTCCCACATGTAGTGTTTCCTTCGGGCGGCAAACCCAACATGTGCCAAATAATGCCATCTCCCAACCCCCTCTCTCGGCTAACACCACCATCCCCTTCATATCCTTCGACATCGCCTCCATCGCTGCTTCCACCCTGCTGATTTAACTGCCCATTTTTGTTCCTCATGGGTTTCGGGTTATTTCAATTAGTGTGGATGCTACCAGCACATAATCATACCAGTTTGCAATGAAGACCTTCATGGAGGTTTCCAGTGTTATTGTATCTCTTAAAAGAGAAAAACAAGAGTTTTTGTTAAATTAAAAAAAATGTAAACGAATGTGCATTTGGGATTTATACCTCAATTGAATTCAACTTGCTTCCTTACCTCCTTCTAACAATATATAAACGTCCTCTCACAAATTCTGTATGGTAACTCAATGATATTTGAATCATAGGAAGCAATTTCTATATTTAGCTTTACTTTAAAATGGAAGGATCACTTTTACATCATTATCTTTACTTAATTACTTTGAAAGCCAAACCAGATAAACCATTTTAATAAATTATATTTGCGAAGTATAAAGTTTGCATTTTTCTTCAGTCCAATAAATAATATCTTATATAATTTTTATAGTCTGACATATTTTTTCTTTCCAATGCATATTTTTCCTTTTCAATAAATAAAATATTTTTCATATTGTTTTATTTTATAAAATACCCTATTATTGTAATTTGATTTGAGTACATTTTATTTTATATAGAAAAATTTGTTGGTTCTACTTTTAGTCAAGTTCACTACTTCTATCTCCTATTTCTTAAGGTTATAGTGTCATTTTTATATATTTATACCGCACATTCTTTTATCTTGTACGGAGATTTATATAAAAAAAGTAATGTTTTTAATTGCAAATTATTTATCCAGAAGACTAGAATAGTAGGAGAATGAAAATTTTCGCTACATATAGAAAATACAGGAAAATATGAAATTGTTTTTTTTTTCTTTTACTCACATGGATATTGTTATAGTGGTGTACCCATCTTTAATATCTATTCCTTGAACCCCTTATTTGGGTATCATTGATAGTATCTTATTAGCACTTCGAAACCAATCAAGAGTTTGGAATATAAGGACACATTTGATTTCTTATATTTTTTAGCAAAATAAATTATATAAGCTTTTTAATTTGAAAGATTGCTCTTGTACAATAGTGATATTAAATCTTTATCACGATGAAATCTTCAATTCAAATACAATCGGCAACTTTCACAATCTACATCAAAATCAATAAATTAAGTGCCATTGATCGAGCTGCGGGGCATTTTGTTGTGCAAAGTGGAAGAAACCAGAGACAACATCAATATCAACATAATATTGAAGATTGAAGTAATACATAAAGTCGTGCCTTAGTATACAATGATTAATTTTTTTAGTGTGGGTTGCCAACTTATAATCATTGTTGTTTATTTACATTGCGGCCAACAACAAAACTGCAATCACAATTATTAAATAGGTAATAAATTATTTTGAGAAAAGGGGTACACAAAAATGCTAATTTTTTCACAAATGCATATTGCCATAGGTTATATGTATTGAAAATTCATTCTCTCATGGACACGGTTCAATCATGAGTGACACGCAACACACGTGTGCACTTCTTAGTTGTATTCAAGAGTGTGAACTTTAATTTTATCTTTGAAGGTGAGGTTGTGCTTTCATTAAATGAGTGCATGGTTCAAAGTTGCGGTATCGGTCTATGACGCGGACGCTCAATTTTTGACTCGGTATCGGTCTCGGGTGATACGCATCTATACAATATTTAGAGAAATAAAAAAATTGAAAAAAATACAGAAAAGCTTTAAAAAAATAAGAATAATAACATGATTCAATTAGAAAAATACAAAATTATCATTTAATATGCATAACATTGTCTAATTGTTTATATTGAATCATCATTTAGTATGCATATATATTTAGTAATATATTCTTTGTGAATGTTATAATATTACCTATTATTAATTAAGGATATATATAATGTAAATAATCACACACTTTAAGGATAGATGAATAATGATACATTTGAATACAACTTAAGTATATTCAAAAAGAAGGTTAAATCGGAGATAACCCCTGTAGTAATACTAAAAGAAATGAAATGCGAGATTTAACGCAAAAGACCCGATTGACAATCACGAAACATCATATACCCTGTACCGAATTGAAAGCGATTGCTCCGATCGTGACATGGATGCAACATCGAGGCTCGTTTGAGTGAGTTAGAAGCTAATATTGAGAGATCAATGTTTAGTAACTTATACATCGACCGATATAGGTCGATACTATCGTGATATCGCCGATATGGGCCGATTCTACCGCGATATCACCGATATGAGCCGATACTACCGAGAAATTATCAATATAGGGTCGATTCACACCAATAATCGAAAACTCAACCCATAAGTTAGAATCGGATTGGTGGGTACCGATACCTAGTCAACTCGGCTGTATCATCGTGGTATTGGCCTTGACTTTGAACCATGAATGAGTGGGTACTTAGTTTGTGATTGAGTTTGTCTTTAACATTGGTTTTTCTCACGAGAGATGGGGATTATAAGAGTTTAGGGAGTAATCCTTCATGTTCTACGGTTTATCCTCCCAGTTGTGTTCTCTCTGTACTGGCTTTAACTGTTACCGACCTCATCTATATTTGGTGGTGACAATGTTGATTTGTATCAACTTTAATTATCGACTATACACCACTTACATGTTCTATCGAATCTATCCTAATTAATTGAGGAAATGAAAATTGGGGAACATTTTCTTTTGATGTTTTCAAGTGTGCTCCAAGATTAATATACATATGCTATAATTCTTTTTCAGTTGGGGTTGCTTAAAAGACATTTTACTTGGTGATTGGACTGATGGCATACTGTGTAGTTTTGGTACGCCTGTTATTAAAGGTTCGGAGCGGTACAACTGTCAAGTGTTATGTCTACACAGAAAAATTATCATGATACACCCAAAAATGTGGCTTCCAAATGATGGAAACTATAGGGAGCTCCGATGGTTTACAGCATGGAAGCAAAAGGAGCAGCTTGTCGGCTTTCAACTCCCCAGTGAAGTTTCTGAGGTTTTGTCGCAGCAAAAAGTGCCTTTTGGCTATGGTTACATTCAATTTTTAGACACGTATGTTACAGCTTCATGAGTGTTACTTTTTAGTTTTCCCTTTTCTTTTGGGTACTGATTAACATGACAACTAAGTCTAAAGTATAAACCAAGTTATCTTACATGCATGTTGTCACATAATAAAAACGTAAACCTTCGAACTTCTACTAGAATAGTTTCTGGTGAGAAATAAATTCATAGGAGTTTAAAAGAGAAACGTAATATTGGATTGTATTCTAGTTTTATTCCGTTAGGACTGAGATTAAAAAAATATGTCATACGACTTGCCTATGTCTATTTAAATGTGAACGTGTATTAGAAGATTTTACTAATGCAATTTTCCTTTTTCTTTACGTATTGTTTTGGAAGCTCATGAGTATCTTGCATGACTGCAAAGCACATACTTAGTATATAAGAAAATTAGTTAATGATACTGTTGAGTCCCATCCAATGTTTTTAGATATGCTCTTTACCATAATTGTCACATTCTAGATCTCGCATACCATTTTAGGGTAATTTAGCACTCCAAATCTTGCATCCCGCTTTTGTTTTGAAAATCAGAAGAAAATAACAAAGGAAAGATAGAAAGCAATCATATACTCTCCCCGTCCCAAATTAAGAGTCCCTATCTTCTTTTTATTAGGTTAACATATATACTCCTTAGCTCTACATCCATTCTATCCTACCATTAGTATGGCTTGGCTTCAGAATATGTAAGTAGGATCCAAGTGGCATGTGAGGGGGATCCACACCTTATTTTGTACACTTGTCAAGATAGCACTAGGCATATGCATAAATACATTACAAGTTTATATGCATCACCTTTCACCAATCTCGCACCTCTAATATATAAGCATTTATGTTCTCGTCATCACTGTTGTAGCTGAAGTTTGTGAAGAGCTTTTTAGTCCTATGTCCCCTCATGCCGAGCTTGCATTCAATGGTGTTGAAGTATTCATGAATGCTAGTGGCAGTCATCACCAACTACGAAAGCTTGATCTTCTACTTCGTGCTTTCATAAGTGCTACACATACTCGCGGAGGAGTTTACATGTATAGTAATCATCAAGGATGTGATGGTAGTTGCCTTTATTACGGTAGATAGCATGGCCCTTAGTTGACTTATTATGTGTTAAATTTTTTTCTTCTACTCCTCTTTCTCAGTAAAATTGATCTCCAGCACTCATAGTTTAGAAAGGTGACATTGTGATTTCTGGTGTTATTGTTGGTGATCCTTTCGAGTAACCACCTTTTTTTTTCCAGAATTTTCAATATCATAAAAATTAAAATCAATTAAGGAGTTTTTATAATAGTTATATGTTGCAGAGGGCTGTTCTTGTGTTGTTGTGAATGGGGACGTGGTTGCTCAAGGCTCACAGTTTTCTTTGAAGGATGTTGAGGTGGTGGTTGCTCAAATAGATTTAGACGTGGTATGCTTTAAGTTTACTTCCTATTTTTTATTGTTGCAGTTATATACGGCTGGGAAATAAGCATCTTCTGCAGTATTGCTGTCAAGAAAATAAGTTATAATTATGTATGCATGTATATCAAAATTTCTGTTTATTATGGAGGTTTTTGAGATATAACAAGAACTTGTTTAGTTATGCTCATGGTTCAAAGTCTTGGCCTCAGTCCCCGTATCGGACGACCGATTTTGAACTCGGTCGCGGTATCGGGCGATACACAAAGATACGCTATTTAGAGAGCCTACAAAATTTCAAAAAAAATATAGAAAATTTCAAAAAGATATTATTAATAATGTGGACCGATTAGATACGTTCAAAACATTTTTTTTCTGGTGGTGCTAACACATAATAACTTTCTGAGAATTTTTAAAGTACGTATTAAAAGGTCGTACCCAAGGCACAAGGCTCACACTTAACTTCAGGGTCTGGGAGAGGTGGATGTCGGCTGACCTTATGCATATATGGAGAGGCTACTCCCATCTCTCGAACCCGAGACCAACTGTAGTTTGGATTAATTTATTAAAAATGTACTATAAGTGGTTAATATTTTTTTAAGAAATAATTCCAAATTCGTAAAAATGTAAGAGTTTTAAGATACTTTTAAAAAGTGTATTAATTGTCTTTAAAGGAAATGAATGTCAGATTTTTTAACTTTCAAATAATGTTACTTTTACATAAGAATGTATTTGATTAAATAGTCCACATGAATATGTGGTATAGCTAGAGATCATTATGAAGCAAGTGATACATGTCATTCATTTGTGACATGGTTATGCATGCATCTCACTAAATCAAAACACTTCACAAATAATTTAAAGGCCATTCTACAAAACAAGAGGCATTTTTTTTTCATTTATTAAAAATGAAAAATAACTTACTAAAAATGAAAAAACAAGTTTTGAAAACTGTTTATTACTTTTTGACTAAACCATTTAATTTAAATATCTACGTAAGATGTATTGTAAAAATGGATTTTAAACTTAAAAAAAGAACTTTTCAACATAAGTGAGTTGTCTAACCCATTTTTTATTCTGTAAAAAATATGAGCTTTTAAACAAAAATTTATGTAAAGATTTTTTTTTTTTATCTTTTTACATTAAAAAAGAATTTTAAACATAAGTGAGTTGTACCCCACAAACAAAAAAGAATAGAGGAAAGAAAAGCCACTTACTTTGAAGTAAAACCAGAGACGAACCCAGAAAAAACAAAATCAAACAAACGAAAAAACCCACCTTTGTGCCTTTGAGAAAAGAGAGTTTGAGGCCCAATTGCTTTCGAGAACTGTTGGCGACTTTGACAAATCCTACGGTGACCACCAGGTAAGATTCCTCTATTATTTTCATCAGTGTCAACTCATTTTGCCCCCCTTTTGGCCTTCCGAACCATCTCGGTCGATATTCTACAAATTTCGGTCAACTCGCCGAGATATCGCCAATATTGTACAACTCGCTGAAATTTCACCGATTTCACATGATATCATCTAAAAATCAACTCGTGACTCGGAATCGGAGCGGTGCCTTGCGATACCAAGTCAACTCGGTCAATATCTAGTTGACTCAATCGAGACTTTGAACCACGGTTATGCTGCATGGGCATCAATTAATTGAATTCTTTTCATCCATGTTTCGTGTATAATTCGCTAAGAAGCACAAATAAGGGTGGGGAGTGCGGGTGCAACGATGCAAAAATTCTCCAAAAAATATGACGCTGGTGCGGCAAAGAAAAAATAATAATATAAAATATATTATATTATTCCTTAATTAATATAGAAAAACCTACATCATTATAATTTTAACAACTAAATAACCAAGTTTTAGGATATACAGACATATTGTATCATTGTTAACTCCAAGACATTTATTAATAAAATAATTGATAAATCAAGTCCTAATAGTCATATTTACAACAAAAAGCATAAATAAAAAATATGAAGAGACTTACATATATATATATATATATATATATAGAGAGAGAGAGAGAGAGAGAGATGAACTAATTAGGTTTTTTGGCCAGTCGACATCCGCATTTCCTAGATCCTAGAGTTAAGCGGGAGCCTTATGCACTGGCTATGACCTTTTTTTTCATATCTATAATTTTGAAGATGAATATTTAAAATTATTTAGTAATAAAAGTACATATTTAAAGCTTTAAAAAAGGACCCCATTTTTTAAGAAATTATAGAAACTAGTCAAAAAACGAATCCTAGCCGAATCCCTAACGAATCCTAATCGAAGCCGAATTTAAAATTTATTTATTTTTCCTAATTCTTCATGGCTGCGAATCGGAGTCGAATCAGGACCACACCCGCACCTGATTCGAATCGGACTTGATCATCCTTTAGAAGAATCGGTTCTTCATAGATATTTGGTTTCATTTCTTTCTCTTCCTTGACTTACTCCATCTCTTCTCTTTTATATGCTAAATTTGCGACTTCCAAGTAAGACAAAAACTGTAAATAATAATCCGACCATCTTTCCTCCCTCCACCGCTCTTTTAAGAGATTCCACTCCCCCTTATATGAGTCATCTTGGTTTGGAATATCAACGTAGCAAGGTACCTCTGAACATGGGGTTATATCACCAATACTAAAACTAAGACACTGCATGTTTCATTTTTTCATATTTAAAATAGCACAAGCCTTTGCATATGAGAAATTAACAATTCAACTTCAACACAAAACAATAACAACTTCATTATAATCCGATTTCCCCCATTAAAATACATTCAAGTCAGTTGAGAGTTGAGTACGAAGTCACTTGCTTACATGAGATTTGAATCGCACCCAATTATCATGGAAAAAAGGCTCCTCTTTCCTTTCCTTTTTTGTTTTTTTCTTTTCGTGGGACCACATCCTTCACCCCAGCTGTCTATTTTTATCATATTCGCCTCGCCTTCAAGTCCTTGCTTGAATTGAGAGCTAATAATGTTGAGAGATACAGAGTGTAGGTTGATGTGAATTGTTGTGCAACCTAGTTAGGTTGGTACATTATTTTAACATAGTCGTCATCATTACTATGTAACCACGCAAGCTTCATTCAATATAACAACTAACATGCAATTTCTTTTTAATACCCTCATCCTTAATTAAGTTCGAGACTAGGCATTTATTTTTTAATGAATAATATTAGTTTTCACAAGGCCACAAATCTGACTCACAAGAAAGCTCAATGGCTTTTCCAATATTAGAAGGTGGTTTGAGGATTGCTTGTCTATCAGTTCATGGGGCTGTGAAAGGTATAATAGTTATTCTTAGAAGCAAGGAAAAGGTGATTAACTGACAATTAAACATGTTGCCTTTTATCATATCGGAGCATTATTTCGAGCACTTGATTGAGTGAAAATAGGTGTTAACGATGCTTTTGTTTATTCTTGCTTCGAACGGTGCTCCCCCCTCCTCTTCTTCTCCCTTCCCTTGTCAAGTTGTCTCCCCCTTTTTATCTGTATGTGGGGGGTTTAATGGCCCCTTCTTCGAATCTTTGGGATTCTTTGAAGTTCTTATTGCTGTTTCCTTTCTCCAAGTATATTAATGTTTCGAAGGTTGGTACATGAGGCCCCTTTTCATTTCTTTGTGAGTCTTGTTGTTTTATAGTTGGTTTATACATCAGAGTACTTCCATATTACAATTATAAAAAAATCCCACTCCTGGAAATGTCTGTCCATCTATCCATCTATTTACATGCTACTTGTAAATTGGTAATTTATATTCATAGGTAAATGATTCCCAGTGAATATATTTACATGTTAATCCTGATAATTGAGATTTCGCACTATTTATTACATATTTGTGGCACTTCGGTATCCAATATGCTGATTTTGATATGTTTTCTTATTTGGGATTCTAATTCCTGTAGTCATTTACTCGATGACAGGTTGCTAGTCTAAGAGGATCAATTAGTAGTTTCCAAGAGCAAGCAAGCAGCAGCAAACCAAAGGTTTGCTCAGTAGAAGTACCATACAAGCTTTGCCAACCTTTCGACCTTCAAATGTCTCTTTCGATTCCACTCAAGGTCAGTTCTTAGGGAGGTAAGGGTGGTCAAAATCGATAGCGTTTGATGATAGCACCATACTTTTTTTCATTCACTTCTCTAGCTTTCATAGTTATGCAGCTTCCTTGAGAGTACATTTAATAAACAAACTTTTATGCCTTGGACATACTTGAAAGTTATTGTCTGCAATGGCAAACTTCTTGCATATGTGTACTTTGTCAGTGTTGGTAGGGAAATTTGAGTAACAGTTTGGGTTCAAAACGTCTGTGCAGTTCCATGTTAGTGATATTTGGTGATATGTAATTATTTCCTATTACTTGAATACCCCTACAGAAGGAGAAAAGCCTCTTCTATACATCAAGATGGATACAGTAGATTTATAATTTTCTTTCATAGCGGAAACCTTTTTGCACATGTAGGGGTAAGGCTGCATACATCTAACCTCCCCAGTACCCCACAGTGGCGGGAGCTTCATTCACTGAGTTTTGCCCTTTTTATTGACTATTTGCATTGTTCTTTTCTTCTAATATACCATACAGAGAGTTTCCAACTTTTGAACCAGTTTTTTTCAACCTAAAACATCAATATTCATACGTGTGTTTCCTTGTGCATAATCCCTATAGAGGATTCCCAGTTTGCAGTTCAAAACCTCCATCTATATAAGGCCATGGTATAAAGATTTATTTTGATGTGAATTGAGGGAATTTTTGTCATTTTTTGGCATATTAGTAGTTTAGTTCCTTTTTGTTATTTTTATTAATTTTGTTTTGTTGTTTATTTGTAAGTTGGGACATAGGTGAGCACAAATGGGAATTAGACTTATTTGTAAAGTGGGAGTCCCACATTGGTTAGAGACTCATTTAGTGCTCCCCTTCCCCACTTATAGGGATGGCAATTAAACCCGATCCGTAGGAGCGCCATCGCGCCCCTAATGGGGCGGGTTTTAAAACCCGATTAATGAATTAGGAGCGGGTATGAGTTTAAAAAAAATCCGTTTATTAAATGGGGCGGGTTAGGAGTCAAGTTAAATAAAACCGTCCCGCCCTGCCCCGACCCGTTTAACTTATACCTACATAATTACCATTTATGTGTATGTTAATTACAATTAAACCACACACACACACACACACACACACACACATATATATATATATATATATATATATATATATATATATATATATATATATATATATATATATTGTAAGGACCACATTTCCAATTGAGTCTTAATGTAGTTTTGACTTATTCTCGGAACAAAACATGTTTGAGTCATAGATAGTCTTTTATTGTCTAATCCCACGAGTCTATGACGTATCGAAGATTAATTTAATACGTTGCGGCAAAGCTACAAAGATACAATCATGCAGAAGTTTAATTGGTGCAATTTCTCGTCTTCAAAGTTTTATTGCATTCCGAGATCACACAGGTATGAATGCATAATGTTAATGAAACTCGGAATTCATTTTATAAAATAAGGATATTTTTTTTAAAGGAAAATGTTTTTAAAAGAGGTTTAATTATTTACAGTTTATGTCATATAAGGACGGATGAGAATTAGATAAGAGTTGGTTTTAATAAAAAATCTGTTTAAATTAAGAACTCTATCTGACGACGTCGTTCAAACGACATTTGATGTCGTTCGAATGAGATCCATTGTTGTTCGAACGACGTGGCTGCCGTATTTTTGATGATATTTATTTTTGGGATTAATTAATTAGATGTGAATTACTTTGGAAATTAATCCGGATAAAATACTAACGATATGTGAGTTGGTATTTGACTATATTGAGTATATATGATAACATATGGATATTGAATTATGAAATTTGTCGTGAGATTGATATACGGCAATTTGGACATTTTATTTGGGACGCGTGTGATAGTCGCGTCAGGATAAAATTATTTTAATTATAAAAGTGAATTTAAATTCTATTAACCGTATGGTCGTTTTGAGTATGCCAACGCGTCCGGAAGGGTCGAGATAGTCAGAAAACACTAGCCGGGGGTTTAGTTTGGGTCCCGGGGTATTTTTAGGCCATACCGGCAACATATAGGGGTAGTTTGGTAATATTGTATTTTTGGGATTTAATAATGACGAAAATTAGGATTTATAATCTGATTTGGGTAACTAACCACTAAACCCACTACCAACTATATTGACCCATAAGACTACGGGGAGTTTTAAAATTTGGTTTTCTAAGTCTCCTAAACAAACCCTAGCCACCATAGCCATTGGAGAAGAAAGCATAGAGAGGGAGAGAAAGAGAAGGAATTCTGCAGAAAAAGCTTCATCAAATCAACACCAAATTCAGAGACACTCGAGGCAAGTGATTTAATTCTATTTAATTCAGAGAATGTTTCTTCCATGTTAGATAAATTGAAAGATTTACATTGTTCTTGGAAGTTAAATAAAAACCCATTTTAATTGGACTTAGAACTTGAATTTTGAGGACAAATTGCATGTAGAATAGTATGGAGACGATTATTCTGATGTTAATATATGTTGGATGTAACAAAAACGGATCTAGAATGGACTAATTGAGGATTTAAAATTCTAGAGTTTATGTTCTTGAAAATTTGGGGAAAAAGGTAGAGATTTGATGAATTAATGATGTTTAGGATGTGTTAATTCCTTAAAAGATGTTAGTATATGACCTTAGTATGTTTTAGGATGATTGGAGACCTTAAAACATTGATTTGGATGAATTTTGGTTGAGATTTGAGGTGTTAAAATTGATGAAAAACGAAATTGGGGAAATCTGGGCCGAAACTGTTCCCTTGTTAGAAGACCTCTCCAGGTCGTTCAAACGAACTCGTTCGAACGAGCTTCTAACGAGTTGACCAGTCACTTCTAACGAAGGGGAATTTCATTCGATAACTTCATTCGAACGAGATCTCGTTAGAAGGCAGTTCATTCGAACGAACTGAATCTCGTTCGAACAGCCTCGTTCGAACGAGACTTCTAACGAGCTGGCAGTTTAGGCCTTTTTGGCCAGTTTTGATTTTGGGAGTCCCGTAAACTTGTTCGAGGATAGAGATAACATTCCTTCGATGATATAATGATATATTTGGGACATTTGGGTTATAATGAGGAGAAAATTATATACGAGTGATTTAAACTAAATGGACAGTTTGGGTTGAGACGTGAGTGCCTACTACGACGTAAGAATAAATTATGGCGCGTATGATTATAAACCGGAATCGTATAAATTGTGTAAATTATAAATTTTTACTAGAATGAGAAAAGTACTACAATTAAACTACGGTGATTACTAAGATGCGTGTTTACTTAGTATTGATATATGATTTGTGTGTATGACATACCTACCATACTTGCTATCACGGGAGGTTTGCGTTCGCTTAGGACCCTCTAATCCTTGTGTGCCTACGGGGGGGATTTAGACTGGTACCTCGAGAACATAGGTCAGACAAGGACTTATTGGGATGTTAATAAGTCTGCTGATCGTGGGAGCGTAGGTATGTGCGTGACCCACGTGATGTGACTGTGTTCGCCTCCACTGTTTGTGATTTTTGTTATCTGAACGATTCCTGAGAGATTCGGAATGCGTGATTCCTTATGTACGTGATGTACCGGGATGGATAGCAGAGTATGTGTGCACCGCAGCTTAGTCTCGGGGTGCTTATATCGTATATTTATGTTGTGGGAAATATACACTTTATAATGGGAATTTTCATATGGTAATGTGTGTATAAATATGGAAAAATATAAATGGGATAATCTATACTGAGTTGTATTACTTTTGTGAGAACCTGAATATACGTTAAGCCCCTATTTAATTGTTAACGTTATACTGATAATGGGAACCGAGTAATAAAGGGTAGAATTTACAACGGTCTAGCTAGATAGCATGTCACTTAGCTAGGTGTTAATGTATTTAAATGGGTACTTACGTTAGGAGTGCACAGTTAGACGAGAGGTGAGAATTTCATGTGAGTGCACGACCTAACATGTACTTTGCATTTAATATTTTAAATGTTTTTAAAGCACCTGCAGTTTTTTTTAAAATATATCTCCACATTCGGGCTCTGACCCGTTTGCTTTCAAATCTATTTTCTTGTAAAACCATTTTAGGTGCCCAGCCACAAGTACACCATGCATAGGATTCTCACTCAGATGACGAGCTGTAGCTGTTTGTTGAAGCTACGGGGACTTGCTTTTAGACCCCCCTATCATTTGGACTCCATATTCAGTATTCCTCAGTTGTAGGGCATGTTGCCCAAATTCTATTAGAGACATTTCCATTTCAGTTTTTTTTAGACTTTGGCATGTATTGATTCAGTATTCAGTAGTTAGTTATTCATTTCAGTTTGTGGGATTGTTGTGAGGAGTTTTCCTCCGGATTTATTTATTTCATGTGATGGTTATTCTATTATTTCGTTATGGTGAATGGTGATATTATTCTTGCTCAAATCTTTTACTGCATGTTCATCAGACTTTAAATTAAAATTTGACAACTTACTTTTTAAATACAAGGTGGTTAGTAATCATTAAAATGTTTTCGACAGTGATGCTATTAACTGAGCCAACTTGGCATTTTGAATTAATTTAATAAAGGAGTAGCTACCCGGTATTTAATTAGCCGGGGTGTCACAGGTGGTATCAGAGCATCAGGTTCTAGTGTCCTTTAGGATATGTACGGCTATTATGTTTCTGCTAAGTTTTCTTTGATATAGAGCCCTATATTTTAGGACTGTTGTACTCTTTTTGTGTATGCTTCGTTCTTCAGCTATTTTAAGTTTATAAACTGTGAACTTATAAATTTTATTCTTATTTCAGATGCCTCCACGACGTGCACGACGAGTTCTCAGGGATGCAATGCCCGAAACCCCAGCCCGCTCCAGTTCAGGGCATGATGAACGCCGCTGAGGTTGCAGCTATAGTAGCCCAAGTGGTAAATGCCGCAATTGCCATAGTTCAGCAGGCACCACCCTAGGCACCGGTTGCCGCGCCAGTCCAGGCAAATGCATTCCCGTCTGCTTGGGAACGTGTACGTGACGCTTTTCTGAAAGAGCATCCGCCAGAGTTTGCAGGTAGCTCAGATGTGGTAGTCTCGAGCCAGTGGAGGAAGGATATGTAGAGGCACTTGAGGATGTATGAGTGCACGGATGTTCAGAAGCAGGTGATAGCTACTTTCAAGCTAGTTGGATCTGCACTGCAGTGGTGGGAGTCTATTACCACCGTGGAGGAGAGGGATACTCTCACTATTCAGGAGTTTTGGGTGCGGTTCGACCGCAAGTATTTTCCGTCAGCTGTTCACACGGAAATGAGGAGGAAACTGATGAATCTGAAGCAAGAGGGTAAGACTGTGGCCGAGTATGAGGCCGAATTCACCAATCTGTTGAATATCGTTCCAGATGAGATACCGACAGAAAAGAAGAAGATTGAGAAATTCACCGACGGGTTGACATGGAGGATCCGTCAGCATCTGTTAGGGAACCTATCGTTGGCCACTTATTCTGATGTGGTTAACGCTGCACTGTTACACTGCCAGGATCACCGCTTTCACATGGCTGAGGGCAAGAGATCGGGGGAGTCCAGCCATCAGGGCAGGACTGGAGGACATGGTGCCAGCGGGGCACAATCTATTCAGGGGCAGAGACAGGGTGAGCAGGGTTCCCAGCAGGGGGATCAGAAGAGGTTCAGATCAGGGAACTACAGGCAGGGACAGGGAGGTTTCCGTCAGGGCCATCAGGGTCCAAACGGCCATCAGGGCCAACAAGGGCAGAATGGACAGCAGTTCCAGCAGGGCCAGGGGAGGAACGGTAACGGCCACCAGGGCCGGGGATAGCAGGGGCAGAGAGGGGGGAACTTTCCAGGGAAGTGTTATGTTTGTGGCAAGACTGGCCATAAACGACAGGATTGTCCTGATAGGGGCAGGGCACCACAGTAGCAGCAGGGCGCTCGCCAAGATCCCCAGAGACCCATGTTTCCCGCCGCTCTCCCCGCACCGCCACAGATGGCAGCATTGCCACCTATTCCAGTAGCTCCAGCTCAGCAGGGGCAGCTACAGTATGGACGTGTCTATAACGTTCACCAGGCAGCAGTTCCACAGGCACCGCCCACGATTGAGGGTACATTTCCTATCCATGGCATTATGGGTCAGGTTTTGTTTGACACGGGGGCTACACATTATTTTATAGCTACACATTTTGCGAAGACTTTAGGGTTGTTAGCCACAGCGAAAAGCACAGTGACGTGTGTCGACTCACCATTGGGGAATGGGTCACTTATTTTCTTTATATGCCGGGGAGTGGGGGTAGAGATTGGTGGTTTGGTATTATCTGCAGACATGTTGGTATTAGCTATGCATGTGCACGATGTGATTATCGGTATGGATTGGCTCGTAGCTTATAGAGCCATGATTGATTGCTTCAGCGGGAGCATTGTTTTTACCATTCTGGGGCAAGAGATGTTTGTAGTGGCGATGCCTCGCCCAGAGGGAGGATCGACCGCTCATTTGTATTACATAGAGGAGGATACCTCTAAGGAGGTTGTGATTCCTTTAGATTCGATCCCAGTTGTTAGGGAGTATTCGGATGTGTTTCAGGAGATACCAGGCCTACCCCCCAGTCGAGAGATAGACTTTGTGATAGACTTAATGCCAGATACGAGACCTATAGCACGCGCACCGTACCGTATGGCTCCGGCAGAGATGCGAGAGCTACGAGATCAGATAGAGCAGCTGTTAGGTCAGGGCTTTATTCGCAGGAGTACCTCACCTTGGAGCACTCCAGTTTTGTTTGTGAAGAAGTGGGACGGTTCACTAAGATTGTGTGTGGACTATCGGGAGTTGAACAAGGTCACGATACGGAATAAGTATCCGTTGCCTCGAATCGATGACCTATTTGATCAGTTGAGAGGAGCTTCTTTCTTCTCGAAGATTGATTTGAGATCAGGATACCATCAGTTGCGTATCAGGGAGGAGGATGTCTCGAAGACTGCGTTCTTAATGAGATATGGGTCTTACGAGTTTCGGGTTATGCCTTTTGGTTTGACCAACTCTCCAGCAGTGTTTATGGACTTGATGAATAGGGTGTTCAGAGAGTTCCTTGATTAGTTTGTCATTGTCTTCATTGATGATATTCTGGTTTACTCCCAGACAGAGGAGGAGCACGCCGAGCATTTGAGGCAGGTTTTGCAGACGCTACGTCAGAACGAGTTGTATGAAAAGTTTGAGAAGTGCGGGTTTTGGCTGAAGGAGGTCTAGTTTTTGGGACACATTATTTCCGACCGGGGGATATCTGTTGATCCGGGGAAGGTATCCGTGGTGAGGGAGTGGGGACAGCCCACGACACCGACTGAGATTCGTAGTTTCTTGGGCCTAGCAGGGTACTACAGGAGGTTCATTAGGGGATTTTCGAAGATAGCAGGTCCTTTGACACATCTTACTCGTAAAGGTGTGCCGTTCATTTGGAGTGATGCCTGTCAGTTGGCATTTGATGAGTTGAAAGACAAATTGACCTCAGCACCTGTGTTAGCGTTGCCGAGACCGGGAGTTGAGTATTTGGTTTACACCGATGCGTCTTTGCAAGGACTTGGAGGTGTATTACAACAGGAGAGACAGGCCATAGCTTATGATTCCCGTAAGCTTAAGCCTCACAAGAAGAATTACCCCACTCATGATTTGGAGTTGGCGGAAGTGGTATTTGCCCTACGGATTTGGAGGCACTATCTTTTGGGGGAGAAGTTCCAATTGTTCACGGACCACAAGTCCCTACAGTACCTGTTCACACAGAAGGAGTTGAATATGCGGCAGCGTAGGTGGCTTGAGTTTGTGAAAGACTACCAGTTCGAGATCTAGTATCACCCGGGTAAGGCTAACGTGGTGGCAGACGCGTTGAGCTGCAGGCCAGCAGATGAGGTGGCAGGGGTGTGGAAGGCTAAGTGGAAGGAGTTGGGACACCAGGATGCAGTGGCCCGATCTTTCATGTCCGTGATGACCGTTACACTGCAGATTGTCACGAAGGTAGTAAGGGCACAGGCTAATGACTCGTTCTGTCAGGAGTAGATAGTTCGATTACTAGCAGAGGGAGCAGAGTCCTATACCGTTAGCTCAGACGGGGGATTACGCTTCAATGGGAGACTAGTGGTTTCGGAAGGGGAGGAATTGTGACATGAGGTGATGGCAAAGTCGCAGGGCTCACGGTTCGCGGTACATCTCGGAGGGGACAAAATGTACCAAGACATGAGACGACAGTATTGGTGGAGCGGTATGAAGAGAGATATTACTGAGTTTGTTTCGAAATGCGCCACTTGTTAGCTGGTGAAAGTGGATCATCAGAGACCGACAGGACTTCTACAGCCGTTGGAGGTTCCGGTATGGATGTGGGAGAGCATATCCATGGATTTTATCACGGGGTTGCCTACGTCGCCGAGGGGTCACGACTCCGTTTGAGTAATTGTGGACAGGTTGTCCAAAGTCGCTCATTTTCTACCTGTAAGGACCGACTACACTACGGGACAATACGCCCAGCTCTTCATTTCAGAGATAGTGAGACTTCACGGTGTGCCCCTGAATATCGTGTTTGACAGAGACAAGATATTTGTTTCGCGGTTTTGGGATAGTTTCCAGGAGGCCATGGGCACAGAATTGCGGCTGAGTATGGCTTATCATCCGCAGACCGATGGGCAAACCGAGCGCACGAATCAGATGTTGGAGGACATGCTACGCATGTGCATTATTGACTTTGGGGGTGGATGGGAGTAGTACCTTCCACTGGTGGAGTTTGCTTACAATAACTCCTATCAGTTCACTATTGGAATGGCTCCGTTTGAGGCATTGTATGGTAGGCCTTGTCATTCCCCAGCATGTTGGTTGGAGGTGGGGGATAACAAACTACTTGGGCCGAAAGTGATTCAAGACACTTCGGCAAGGATTGAGTTGATTCGGAGTCACATTCGGGTAGCTCAAGACCGGCAGAAGAGTTATGCTGATGCGAAGAGATCTTTCAGGGAGTTCCAAGTGGGGGACCAGGTCTTGCTCAGAGTATCTCCTATGAAGGGTATTATGCGTTTCGGGAAGAAGGGGAAGTTGGCACCGAGGTATGTGGGTCCATTTCCTACTATTGAGCGAATTGGACCGGTTGCGTATAGACTCGGGTTACCGGAGCATTTACACCGGATTCACGATGTGTTTCATATTTCCTCGCTAAGGAAATATCTCAGAGATGATTTGGCTCATTCTCACATTGCTTTGGAGGATATCGATCTCCAGCCTGATAGCTCCTACGAGGAGGGGCCGATTACTATTTTGGACCGAAGTGAGCGGAAGCTGTGGTCAAAGATAGTTCCGTTAGTGCGTGTTTAGTGGCGATATCATAATGTCGAGGAGTCCATATGGGAGCGCGAGGATGAGATGCGCGAACGTTATCCAGAGTTGTTCTTATCAGGTACTTTCTAGTTTTGAATTTCGGGACGAAATTCTGTTATTAGGGGGGAAGTATGTAAAACCCCGTATTTTTGATGATATTTATTTTTGGGATTAATTAATTAGATGTGAATTAATTTGGAAATTAATCCGGATAAAATACTAACGAGATGTGAGTTGGTATTTGACTATATTGAGTATATATGATAACATATGGATATTGAATTATGAAATTTGTCGTGAGATTGATATACGGCAATTTGGACATTTTATTTGGGACGCGTGTGATAGTCGCGTCAGGATATAATTATTTTAATTATAAAAGTGAATTTAAATTCTATTAACCGTATGGTCGTTTTGAGTGCGCCAACGCGTCCGGAAGGGTCGAGATAGTCAGAAAACACTAGCCGGGGGTTTAGTTTGGGTCCCGGGGTATTTTTAGTCCATACCGGCAACATATAGGGGTAGTTTGGTAATATTGTATTTTTGGGATTTAATAATGACGAAAATTAGGATTTATAATCTGATTTGGGTAACTAACCACTAAACCCACTACCAACTATATTGACCCATAAGACTACGGGGAGTTTTAAAATTTGGTTTTCTAAGTCTCCTAAACAAACCCTAGCCACCATAGCCATTGGAGAAGAAAGCTTAGAGAGGGAGAGAAAGAGAAGGAATTCTGCAGAAAAAGCTTCATCAAATCAACACCAAATTTAGAGACACTCGAGGCAAGTGATTTAATTCTATTTAATTCAGAGAATGTTTCTTCCATGTTAGATAAATTGAAAGATTTACATTGTTCTTGGAAGTTAAATAAAAACCCATTTTAATTGGACTTAGAACTTGAATTTTGAGGACAAATTGCATGTAGAATAGTATGGAGACGATTATTCTGATGTTAATATATGTTGGATGTAACAAAAACGGATCTAGAATGGACTAATTGAGGATTTAAAATTCTAGGGTTTATGTTCTTGAAAATTTGGGGAAAAAGGTAGAGATTTGATGAATTAATGATGTTTAGGATGTGTTAATTCCTTAAAAGATGTTAGTATATGACCTTAGTATGTTTTAGGATGATTGGAGACCTTAAAACATTGATTTGGACGAATTTTGGTTGAGATTTGAGGTGTTAAAATTGATGAAAAACGAAATTGGGGAAATCTGGGCCGAAACTGGTCCCTTGTTAGAAGACCTCTCCAGGTCGTTCAAACGAGCTCGTTCGAACGAGCTTCTAACAAGTTGACCAGTCACTTCTAACGAAGGGGAATTTCGTTCGATAACTTCGTTCGAATGAGATCTCGTTAGAAGGCAGTTCATTCGAACGAACTGAATCTCGTTCGAACAGCCTCGTTCGAACGAGACTTCTAACGAGCTGGCAGTTTTGGCCTTTTTGGCCTGTTTTGATTTTGGGAGTCCCGTAAACTTGTTCGAGGATAGAGATAACATTCCTTCGATGATATAATGATATATTTGGGACATTTGGGTTATAATGAGGAGAAAATTATATACGAGTGATTTAAACTAAATGGACAGTTTGGGTTGGGACGTGAGTGCCTACTACGACGTAAGAATAAATTATGGCGCGTATGATTATAAACCGGAATCGTATAAATTGTGTAAATTATAAATTATTACTAGAATGAGAAAAGTACTACAATTAAACTACGGTGATTACTAAGATGCGTGTTTACTTAGTATTGATATATGATTTGTGTGTATGACATACCTACCATACTTGCTATCACGGGAGGTTTGCGTTCGCTTAGGACCCTCTAATCCTTGTGTGCCTACGGGGGGGTTTAGACTGGTACCTCGAGAACATAGGTCAGAGAAGGACTTATTGGGATGTTAATAAGTCTGCTGATCGTGGGAGCGTAGGTATGTGCGTGACCCACGTGATGTGACTGTGTTCGCCTCCACTGTTTGTGATTTGTGTTATCTGAACGATTCCTGAGAGATTCGGAATGCGTGATTCCTTATGTACGTGATGTACCGGGATGGATAGCAGAGTATGTGTGCACCGCAGCTTAGCCTCGGGGTGCTTATATCGTATATTTATGTTGTGGGAAATATACACTTTATAATGGGAATTTTCATATGGTAATGTGTGTATAAATATGGAAAAATATAAATGGGATAATCTATACTGAGTTGTATTACTTTTGTGAGAACCTGAATATACGTTAAGCCCCTATTTAATTGTTAACGTTATACTGATAATGGGAACCGAGTAATAAAGGGTAGAATTTACAACGGTCTAGCTAGATAGCATGTCACTTAGCTTGGTGTTAATGTATTTAGATGGGTACTTACGTTAGGAGTGCACAGTTAGACGAGAGGTGAGAATTTCATGTGAGTGCACGTCCTAACATGTACTTTGCATTTAATGTTTTAAATGTTTTTAAAGCACTTGCAGGTTTTTTTAAAATATATCTCCACATTCGGGCTCTGACCCGTTTGCTTTCAAATCTATTTTCTTGTAAAACCATTTTAGGTGCCCAGCCACAAGGACACCATGCATAGGATTCTCACTCAGATGACGAGCTGTAGCTGTTTGTGGAAGCTACGGGGACTTGCTTTTAGACGCCCCTATCATTTGGACTCCATATTCAGTATTCCTCAGTTGTAGGGCATGTTGCCCAAATTCTATTAGAGACATTTCCATTTCAGTTTTTTTTTAGACTTTGGCATGTATTGATTCAGTATTCAGTAGTTAGTTATTCATTTCAGTTTGTGGGATTGTTGTGAGGAGTTTTCCTCCGGATTTATTTATTTCATGTGATGGTTATTCTATTATTTCGTTATGGTGAATGGTGATATTATTCTTGCTCAAATCTTTTACTGCATGTTAATCAGACTTTAAATTAAAATTTGACAACTTACTTTTTAAATACAAGGTGGTTAGTAATCATTAAAATGTTTTCGACAGTGATGCTATTAACTGAGCCAACTTGGCATTTTGAATTAATTTAATAAAGGAGTAGCTACCCGATATTTAATTAGCCGGGGTGTCACAGTGGCATATCGCTCGAATGAGATTCTGACATTGGCTCAATTTTATTATAAATAGAGGTGTCCAGTTTCCTCGAAGTTGTGCATTCTGGAGAAACAGTTTACGATCCAGAAACCTGTTTGCACATGCTTAAACACATCCTTGGAGTTTGCAAAGATCCAAGCTTTTATTATCAAATGTTTATGTGATCCTTGCTTCACCAAGTTGAGTTCGTTCATCATTGAACACTTGTGATTGCTGGTTGTTGTCAATTTTATAAAATACCGCAAGTGCACGGGCTATTGAAATATAGCGGGTACAAGTACGGGTCGAACCCACAGAGATTTTGTCAATTCATAAAATACCGATCTTCCAACTAGACAATGAATGTATAAATATGGATGAGTTTGAATTAAAACAAGAGCAAAATATATAAATGACTACAAATGAACAAGTGATACATACTGCTAGCGCGGAGCATTTTTTTAAGATAGTAGAAAAGTTATTTTTTAAATAGTAAAAATTGGTCCCCGCCGGCGGTATGAAAAAAAAATACGACTTCATATCACGTCGTTTTTTATTTGGGTCGTTATCGTGTTAGTTAAAAAATAAAGATTCATAATCGCATTGTGTAATTTTTAATTAGTTTAAAAAAAATTAATCGCATTGTCCCTATTTTTATCTAATTTGTCTTCTTTGTTACTTATGTCTCAACAATTTACTTGATACTTTTTTACAGCTTAAAACAAATACCTTTATTTTTTAAACCAATTAAAAAATCATAATTTTTAAATAAAATGTTTTAAATAAAAAATGTCTCAACAATATACAAAGACTCTTTTTAAAAATACCGCAGGCGCGGACCGTTTTTTAGATTGTCGGACCACCTATATATACCGCTGACGCGGACCAGTTTTTTTAAGATAGTAGAAAAGTTATTTTTTAAATAGTAAAAATTGGTCCCCGACGGCGGTATGAAAAAAAATACGACTTCATGTCACGTCATTTTTTATTTGGATCGTGATCGTGTTAGTTAAAAAGTAAAGATTCATAATCGAATTGGATAATTTTTTAATTGGTTTAAAAAATTATGATTTCGTGTCTTGTCTTGTTGTAATTTTTTAATTGGTTAAAATGGATGTTTAAGGGACTTTTTAGAATAAAATAAAATTTTGAACTAAATGTGTATTAAAAAAAATTGAGGGATTTTTTTAATAGTTGATATTTTTTTTATTATACATTATAAAAAAGTATATTTTTTAAAATATTTGTTTTAAGCTGTAAAAAAATATCAAGTAAATTGTTGAGACATAAGTAACAAAGAAGACAAATTAGATAAAAATAATAAAATAATAAGGTTGGTTGTTAACAAAATTAGGTGAGATCAGCTTTTGGTTTTTGATTTGTTTCCAAGAAATGAGCCACGTTGCATGGAGAGAAATGATAAAAATGAAAGTAAAATGTTAAGTCTGAGACCCTTTGATTCTTTTCTTTCTACACCCATTAATGAGTCCGTCTTTGGCACCCGCCAAAGATCGGCTCTGTATATATATAGATATATATATATATATATTTTGAATTTTTTTTTTGAATTTTTAATTTTGATTTTTTCTTCAAAATTACAGAGACTCAAAAATTTGGAAAATTCCAAAAAAAAAAAATGGTTATTTTCTAATTTTCCAAAATTTTAAGTACTTTTTATAACAAACTAGTGTTAAAAACAACTAGTTCCTCATAAAACACATTAAATCAGTTTTATTTTTTTATTTATTATTATTTTTTTTTAATAGCAGCCTTGAAAGATGAAATTTCCAAAAAAAAAAAAATTAATAATTTCGAATTTTACAACTATTTAGGTAGTTTATGACAAAACTAGTATCAAAAACACTATTTAACCAAAAAAAATTTCTGGTTCACTAATTAAAAAAAACGGATCTGGAAATTTTCAAAAAAAATAAATAAATAAATAAATTTTTTTTTCAAGTTTTTCAATTTTTGTGATAAACTAGTGCTAAAAGTGCTATAAAAAAAACTTAAATCAGAATTTTTCTCTTTTTTTTTTTTGTAAATAAAAAAAATGCTGCTGGAATATATATATATATTTTTTTAATATTCAGATTTTTTTTTAAAAATAAATAAATAAAACTAGTCCGAAAATCAATATTCTTAAAATCGACCGAAATCCCCGGCAACGGCGCCAAAAACATGTTGTCAATTTTATAAAATACCGCAAGTGCACGGGCTATTGAAATATAGCGGGTACAAGTACGGGTCGAACCCACAGAGATTTTGTCAATTCATAAAATACCGATCTTCCAACTAGATAATGAGTGTATAAATATGGATGATTTTTATTAAAACAATAGCAAAATATATAAATGACTACAAATGAACAAGTGATAATATCAAATATGGGAGAAAACTAGGACGTTGGATCCATCTATCGATTTTAATTAAAGTTGTATGTCAAGTTAATTCCGTACTTTCCCAACTTTACAACTCAAAACATACCGACTCTCGTCGCGTATATTTCGGAAAATAAAACATTACACGTTCTCAAAATATTTTTATGTCTCTTAAATTAGACACCTTAAATCCCTATTCCCTCGAAAATATCAAATTTCAAGTTTGAATATGTATTTAAGCATGAGATATCAAAACAACTTAATGCAAGTATAGCCCATCAAAAATTACAACTCCAAATACTCAAAATATGATTTATCAAATCATTCCGGAGGTTTAAAACACACTCTCGTGTCGTTTTAAATGAATACCGAATTTTTATTATCAATTAATACATGTGGGGAATAAATACTGAATTAAATTAAAATGCACAAATTAATTAATCACGATAAACTTCACCTAGTCCTAGAAATAAAATTACTCACACATCATACATGGAACACGAATATCGCAAGATGAAATAATCATTTTTATTAATAATAATCAACTTACAAAATTTCGAGTCCAAGACTTTGAGCCCTTACACAATTATATCTTCCCAAATGTGTCTCTCTCCTCTTCTAACTTTTTTTTCTCTCCAAATTCACTCCCCTAATGTGTGTCTCCCCCCTCCCTTTTATAGGAAGATAATGAAGTTTAGGGTATTTTTGGAAATTTACAATATTTATTAAAATAATAAAATAAACATGTGTAGGAAATAAAGTAGGTGGATGGTGGGTGGATGTATTAATGGAGAAAATCTAGTGTGGATTTTTTTTTAGAAGAAGAATAGAACAGAAATGGATAAAGAATGATTTAAAATGAATTATTTATGAACAAATAGGTTGAAATTGAGGGTGGAAAGTGAAAATAGGGACACATAGGGTAGTAGGTGCAATGCTCAAGGAAGAAATCTAGCCAAAATGAGCTGCCTTTCGGCAAAAAAAGAGGGAAAAAGGGTGGAAAAAGGACCTGCCGAGTTGGCTCGCTGGGTTGGCGAGTTGACTCGCTGAAGAAACGGATTTTCGTCCAAAAAATATATATCAGGCAACAGGAATCGAACTCCTGACCTCCCTTGGGCAAAACACTCCCCTGACCAGCTGAACCAACCGCATATTCATTGAGCGAACCGCGCGAAATCTATTTAACCTTAATATCTGACCAACTTTTCAAAATTACAAACAAAACCCCAAACTCAATATCTTCTTCATACGACTTCCGATTGATTCGCCGTAAGAACTGACGTGATCCTCATTTCGGGAAAAATAATATTTCAGAAGTGTTCGGGTCACGGGGTTTGACTTCGGGTTTGACCCGGGGCATTGACTTTTGACTTTCTTTCAGCTTCGAACTTTGAACGACCATAACTTCTTCATTTTAACTCCGATTGATCCGCCATTTGAACCCAGGCGTCCCTTGATTCAAGACCTTCAATTTTCATGTTTTGTCCGAGTCCGAAATAAATCTTTTGAATTTACACTTTTGCCCCTGAAGCTACGTAGGTTCCCCTTTTCATGTTCAATTTGCGTCCCGTCATCGCCACTTTCTTTCTAAACCTGTCAATACTCAAAAACAACCTTGTACAAGATATTAGCAGCGAGTATTTAAGGTTGTGAAGTCCTCATAATTGCATTTATTAACCCCATTTATTCTAAAATTTGTATTTTTCTTTAAAATAGCAAAAATGGCTATAAAAGCTGTTTATTTACAATGCAACGGGGTTAACAAGTCCTAGATTTGGGTGTAAATAATACAAAATAATGCACTCATCAAATACCCCCAAACCTAAACTTTGCTAGTCCTCGAGCAAAAATTAAAATCTAACTCACTTTCGTAGGAATCACGGTTGCACTTAGCATGTGCAACAAGTCGTTAAACCCCTAGGTTGCCCTAGTGGACGCGTTTTGTCTCGTGAGGGTTTGTAGTGAATATACCCACAAAATTCAAAGACTTGACTCTATTTACAAAAGACACAAAGGTAATATAACCATGTCTTAAATGCAAATTTCATAAATATAGTAAAAATTCACTTTTCAATCTCAACTTATTGTGCGTGTGTGCATAGCCAATATAACCGTCCAATTCAAAAGATTTGATCGTTAAGTTTCTTACACGAAAGTTCGTCTTGATTCAAGATCTCACGGGATGCACTCACAAACGAACACTCGGAATTGGGTAATTTCTCTCGGTATATGTGAATAAAAGAGTAAATTCATGAAAAACGGACATTTTATAATGGATGATTATGATCTCACGAATGGAAGATCGATTTCATTTAAAAACTTGAATCACACTAAAATATCATATTCATCTCCTCTGCACACTATAACTAACTTCACTTGAGATTAATTAGGACTTTCTTTTGGTTGTATTGTAGGCTCGAATTTTAGATAGAAAGAATGGCTTTGGAGTTCAAAATTTTCTGAGAATATAGAGATTTTTCGGTATTTTGACTTTTTGGCACTTTTTCTTCCAACCTCCATTTTCTTTTTCTTCATTTTTTTTTCTTTCATTTTCGCATTCTTTCTATCTTCCCTTTTCTTCTTTCTTTTCTCTTCACATATTATTCTAGCAAACATTCTTCTTTTGGCCTTTTACCATATTTTTACCCTTATATTCTCAGAAAAATGGGTATGGGTTTTTGGGCTTTCAATAAAAGGCTCGTTTTCATTTTGGCACAAATGGGCTTGCGACGGTATAATATATCAAGGTCTGTTTAAGCTCCTTTTTTTTTTCAAACGATGGCCTAATATCATTTCTCAAGTTCCATTTAGTCAATTTTGTGTCTCAAGTCAACTTACTAAGGAATTTAGTGTGTACGATTCACATTTTGACTTTCAGTTTTCAGTAATCGAACAAAACAAGGAATTTGAGATCATCAACGATTTTAATCGCTGAAGGAAAGTTTGAGTTATTTTAAATCGGATTGATTTAAATCTCTCAAAAATAATTAATGGCACAAAATCTCACCGGGTTAAAATCTCCACATTTATTCGTTAAGTATATTAACTTTCGCCTCAATATCCATTTTCGATTATATTATATGGCTAAGTGTCAAAAATTTATAAGTTGAGAGATTTGTGAATTAATTCTATATTAAGAAATTGTTCCAAAACTCACTTATTTTGAAAATATTTTTGGATTTTTGAAAATTTTCTGATTGATTATTTTTTTTTATTTTTTATTTTTTTAAAAGAGGAGAAAAATGATCTCAGTACCCCCAAACCTAATTTCTACATTGTCCCCAATGTACAAGACAATTTCAAAAAGGCTGAAAGTTTATTAAGAGTATTACCACAATGAGATACTTTCTCCAACAAACGTTTCCTGAAAAACACAAAAACACAAACTATGATACAAAAAAAACACGACCCAATTTTATGTCACTCGTGGTACACCGGTTCTTGGAGGGGAATGTCCTCCACTTCTTGGTCTCTCAGTTCTAGATAAGGCTTCAATCTTTGACCATTAACTTTGAAAATTTCACCATTTTTAGGATTCTCTACCTCAACCGCCCCATGTGGGTAGACTGTCCTAACAACAAAGGGACCGGACCATCTAGACCTCAACTTACCGGGAAAGAGATGCAACCTAGAATTGTACAAGAGCACTTTTTGACCAGGTTCGAATGACTTCCGTAGGATGGACTTGGCATGGAACATTTTTGTTTTCTCCTTATACAATTTTGCGTTTTCGTATGCATCATTCCGAATCTCCTCTAACTCATTGAGTTGGAGCTTTCGGACCTCTCCCGCAGCGGGTAAATCAAAATTGAAGGTTTTAATGGCCCAGTAGGCTTTGTGTTCTAACTCTACCGGAAGGTGACAGGCTTTTCTGTAGACAATCCTATACGGGGACATACCAAGTGGCGTTTTGTAGGCAGTACGATAAGCCCACAATGCATCCAATAACCTTAAGGACCAATCCTTTCGGTTTGGATTCACTGTTTTCTCGATGATTTGCTTAATTTGCCTATTGGAAACTTCTACTTGACCACTGGTTTGAGGGTGATAAGAACATCCTACCTTGTGTGTGACCGAGTACTTTTTCATAAGACTCTCGAAGGATCGATTACAGAAATGGGTTCCCTGATCGCTAATGATGGCTCGAGGTGTACCGAAACGGGAGAAAATATTTTCTCGAATAAATTTGACCACCACGTGGCGATCATTCGTCCTACACGATATGGCTTCTACCCACTTAGACACATAATCAACTGCCAAAAGAATGCAGAGATTTTCGTAGGAATTTGGGAATGGACCCATAAAATCAATGCCCCAACAGTCAAAAACCTCCATAATCATAATGGGATTTAAGGGCATCATATTCCTACTTGTGATCTTTCCTAACCGTTGGCAACGGTCACAACTCCTACAGTAATCATTCGAGTCACGAAAAATGGTGGGCCAATAGAATCCACACTGCAAAACTTTTGCAGCGGTCTTTTTAGCACTAAAATGACCTCCACAGGCTTGGTCATGGCAGAAAGAGATTACGCTTTGAATCTCGTGATCGGGTACACACTTTCCAATGATTTGATCGGGACAATACTTGAAAAGATACGGGTCATCCCAAAAGAAATGCTTGGCTTCCTTTAAAAATTTGGAACGATCTTGCTTAGACCAATGCAGTGGCATTTCACCCGTCACAAGATAATTCACAATATCGGCGAACCATGGAAGCTCAAAGACAAGCATCAGTTGCTCATCGGGAAAGGACTCATTCAGTGGTAACAGGTTATCGAATGATTCAATGGTTAGCCTAGACAAGTTATCCGCCATTACATTCTCACATCCCTTCTTATCCTGAATTTCAAGGTCAAACTCTTGCAGTAATAGGATCCACCTAATAAGACGGGCCTTAGCATCCTGTTTAGACAAAAGGTATCGCAGGGCTGAGTGATCGGTGAAAATGATAACTTTGGATCCTATTAGGTAAGATCTAAACTTCTCAAGAGCAAACACAACAGCGAGGAACTCTTTTTCAGTCGTGGAATAGTTCAATTGGGCATCATTAAGAGTCCTACTGGCATAATAGATGACGTGAGGAAGTTTCTCATTACGCTGACCAAGAACCGCACCTATGGCATAGTCGGAAGCGTCACACATGATCTCAAACGGCTGACTCCAGTCGGGGGGTCTCATAATTGGTGCAGAGGTTAATTCCTTCTTTAACCTCTCAAAGGCTTGAAGGCATTCGTCAGTGAAATCGAAAGGTGTGTCCTTGGCAAGAAGATTGCACAAGGATCGAGATATTTTGCTAAAATTCTTAATAAATCTCCGATAGAAACCGGCGTGTCCTAAGAATGATTGAACTTCATGCACAGTTTTAGGGGGTGGGAGATTAGCAATGAGATCTATTTTAGCTTTATCTACCTCGATACCTTTTTCAGAAATGATGTGACCTAGCACTATGCCCTGTTTGACCATGAAGTGGCACTTTTCCCAATTAAGCACAAGGTTCTTTTCCTTACACCTCTTCAGAACGAGGGTGAGGTGATGGAGGCATTCATCAAAACTTGACCCAAATACATAAAAATCATCCATAAAGACTTCAAGAAAACTCTCCACCATATCCGAAAAGATACTCATCATGCATCGCTGAAACGTAGCGGGTGCATTGCATAAACCAAAGGGCATACGTCGGTAAGCAAAAGTACCAAATGGACAAGTGAAGGTGGTTTTCTCTTGATCCTCGGGAGCGATGGGAATTTGATTATAGCCGGAGTAACCATCGAGAAAACAGTAGTATGGATAGCCGGCTAATCTCTCTAGCATTTGGTCTATTAAAGGAAGAGGAAAGTGATCCTTCCTTGTAACAGCGTTCAACTTCCTATAATCAATACACACTCGCCAACCAGTTTGAATCCTAGTGGGTACTAACTCATCATCACTATTTTTCACCACCGTAACACCGGATTTCTTTGGGACAACTTGAACGGGACTGACCCATTGGCTATCAGAGATGGGGTAAATGATACCCGCATCGAGCAATTTTAGCACCTCAGTTCAGACGACCTCTTTCATATTGGGATTAAGTCTACGTTGTGCTTCACGAGAATTTTTAGCATTGTCTTCAAAGTGTATCCTATGCATGCACACCGAGGGACTTATCCCCTTAATGTCGGTTATGGTCCATCCAATGGATTCCTTGTGTTCTTTGAGAACACGCAACAATTTATCTTCCTGTTCTTTGTCTAAGTCAGACGCGATGATAACAGGTAAGGATTCAGAAGGTCCTAAGAACCTATACTCGAGCGTTTCAGGCAGTGGCTTCAATTCAAGATTGGGAGCTTTCTCAATCGAGGGAGGAATGGGTGACGCAGAGAGAGAGAGGGGTTCAGGCTTAGATCTCCAAGATCCCATTTCCAAGACAGGGGTGGAGTCGAGGAGTGTGTTAACTTCACTGATGGAGCTTTCTATGTCAAATTCAGACCCAAAATGGGCAAGGCATGCCGCTAAAGGGTCATCATTTTAAGTTTGTTCAAAAGTCTCTTGGATGATAGTGTCAATCATATCGACATCCACGGGTCCATCGTCATCTGGTGGTTGTTTGGCCAAATTGAACAAATTAAGGTCCATAGTCATGTTTCCAAATGATAAGTTCAACTGGTCGCTACGACACCTAATGATGGCATCCGACGTGGCAAGGAATGGACGACACAAAATCATCGGAATTTGTGCATTAGGATTATGAACTTGTTGGGTATCCAGAACCACAAAATCGACTGGGAAGACAAACTCGCCCACTTTTATCAAGACATCCTCAACAACACCTCTCGGAATCTTAACAGACCGATCCGCTAAGGATAAGGTAATCCTAGTCGGTCTTAATTCCGCCAAACCTAATTTCTCGTACACGGTGTACGGAAGAAGGTTCACGCTTGCTCCCAAATCTAGAAGGGCTTTGTCAATAATGTGTTCCCCTATTTTAATAGAGATCGTCGGAGTCCCGGGATCTTTATACTTGACAGGGGTTCTATATGAGATGATCGAGCTAGCTTGTTCGGCAAGAAAAGCTTTCTTCGGAACATTAGTGCTTCTCTTGAAGGTACAAAGGTCCTTCAAAAATTTGGCATATGATGGAACTTGTTGTATAGCATCAAGCAACGGGATATTGATTTGTACATGCTTGAATACTTCTAACATTTTGTCCACTTGTGCCTTTTTCTTCTATGGCACTAAACGCTGTGGAAATGGAGATTTCGGGACATAGGTCTCTACAAATGGCTCGGAAGATGAGGGTGAGGAAGAAGTTGGATCTACAGGTGAGTCCTCCTTTTCCTTTAATTTCTCAGATTCACTTGTGGTGGGTTGTGAGACATTATTCTCAACTTCTTTACCTGACCTAAGCGTGATGATAGCCTTAGAATGCTCTTGAGTAGTTGATATGCTCGTGTTGTCTTGAACAACATACTGACCCCTCGGCATATTACCCTTAGGATTAGGCTCGGGTTGGCTGGGGAACGATCCTTTATTTCTCTCGCTCAATGCATTGGCTAACTGACTCACTTGTACCTCTAATTTCGCAATTGATTGAGTGTTGGCATGCAAGCTTTGTTGTGTGGATTGGAGGACACTTTGTGTGGTCTGTTGGAATTGCAGGGTACTTTGGGCGAGTAAATTCATCGTTTCTTCTAAAGATTGAATCTTTTGGGGTGAAGGGAACGATGGTGCGAGGGTGCTCTTTTGGAAACCCGGGGGTGGGTTACTTGAAGATTGCCCTCCACTACCCTGGTATTGACCTTTAGACCACGAAAAGTTAGGGTGATCCCTCCAACCTGAATTGTAAGTATTGGAAAATGGGTCGTATTTGGGCCTATTTTGATAGAGGACGTTAGCCTGCTCGGTCATAGCTTTGTGTGCTGGAAGGGTGGGGCAACTTTTGACCAAGTGGTCGAAACCATCGCAAAGCACGCACATAGGTGTCCCTATATGTTGCACAGCTGTAGGTGTGAGTCGGTTACCCTCCTTGCTGGTTTCTAAGGCTTCTAAACGCCGGGCTAATGTAGCCACTTTGGCATTCAATCCAAAACCTTGTTCTTCCTTGTGAGCAATATCCTCATTAATTTTGGGGGTAGTAGAATCCCAATGGGGTGCCCATCCCTGGGACTTTTGAGCAACGGATTCTAAAAATGACCATGCGTTGGCCTCACTCTTCTCTGTGAAATCTCCATTACACATTAGTTCAAGCATAGACCGAGTAGTATAATCGAAACCCTCATATAAAATCTGGATTTGACGACCCAATTCGATTCCATGATGAGGACATTGCAGGAGCAAGTCCTTGAATCTTTCCATGTACATCCATAAAGTCTCTCCCTCTTTTTGATTGAAAGTATTGATAGCATGACGTATTCTTGCCATTTTTTGGTTAGGGAAAAACTTTTGCAAAAATTCAACACTTAATTGATTCCAAGTGGTGATGGAATTCGGTTTTAGTGAGAGCAGCCAACTCTTAGCCTTGTCTTTTAAAGAAAAAGGAAATAGTTTCAGTCTAACAATCTCGTCAGTGAGTTGTTGTAACTTAACCGTTCTGCAAATTTCTTCAAACTCACGCACGTGGAGGTATGGATCCTCCTTTTCGGTGCCTCGAAAGATGGGAAGTAAATGAATTATTCCCAACTTGAATTCAAAGTTATTGGCATTGTGCGTGGGAAGATGTATACACGATGGTTGACTTGCTCTACTCGGATATAGGTAATCCTTTAGGGCACGAGTTGCTGGTTCATCTCCCATTTCGATGAAAATCGAGGTGCTACCTATAACAGTATCGGGAATATTTGACTCCACTCTAGCTAAACGACCAGTAGGATCTCGAAACCAACCTTGCATGCACTGCGCTCACTCGATTTTTTTTATTTTTTTATTTTTTTTTATTTTTATATGGAAAGCAAATAATCCGACACAGGACCACAAAATTCCTAAGCTAACACAAAGCAATTTGGAGTTTATCTGAATTAGGTGAGGGGAAGTTCAATTTTTAAGATCTAGTTTCTTGAGATTATTTGACGACAATGGGTCTCCGAAATAATCTCCCTAATTAAAGACCTCCTAATTCTTGACGAGGGAGAATTTAAAAGACGACCAACTCCGGACTATCGCCTCAATTACCAAATTTTTCCTCCAGGTAGGTGGTCGGTACGAAGACTCATTAAAAACCACCAATCCTAGTCAAGGTCAAAATGGCATCGATTTGAAAATTCCATGTTTGGATTAGCTTTTAATTCTAGCCTTGGAAAGAATATGCCTATGAGCTATGTGATACCCTATGGCCAATGTCTAATAAATTTTAAATTAAAATTATGGCTTGGGTTATGCAGATGCTCGGGTAGCTTAATGATTCGTGGGCCAAGGAAGGGTGATTAAATCCCCACCTTATCTTAAAATTGGGTTTTGCCCTTAAGTGAAATTATGCAACGTGCTTATTGAAATTTGCGAAAATAGTTTCACGTAGGAGCACACAAGACTTACCTCCGGTGTGGACTTTTTACGGTCACTTGTTTACGCCGGGCCAAAGTTTTATTTGACGTCGATCGGAGGGAAACGTCGCCTCCGTTTCAGTCGTCTCCGAGAGTACCTTGTGCGCGTGGCAAGATTGCACAAGTAACTTTAGCGCTTTTCCCACGGTTTCTTTCTTTTCCTTCCCTTTTTTTTTTATCTGAAAAGGAACACAAAAAACATACCAAGCGTAAAGTGCAATAAAAATTATTAAATATAAAAATAATTACATATGCACTTATAAGGAATTTTTACACTAAAAAAAAAGAACAAATACTAACCAAAAACACACTATAAGAATGAATATATATATATATATACAGAGCCGATCTTTGGCGGGTGCCAAAGACGGACTCATTAACGGGTGTAGAAAGAAAAGAATCAAAGGGTCTCAGACTTAACTTTTTACTTTCATTTTTATCATTTCTCTCTCCATGCAACGTGGCTCATTTGTTGGAAACAAATCAAAAACCAAAAGAGAGAAAGCTGATCTCACCTAATTTTGTTAACAACCAGCTTTACTATTTTATTATTTTTATCTAATTTGTCTTCTTTGTTACTTATGTCTCAACAATTTACTTGATATTTTTTTACAGCTTGAAACAAATATCTTAAAAAATATAATTTTTATAATGTATAATAAAAAAAATATCAACTATTAAAAAAATCCCTCAATTTTTTTTAATACACATTTAGTTCAAAATTTTATTTTATTCTAAAAAGTCCCTTAAACATCCATTTTAACCAATTAAAAAATTACAACAAGACAAGACACGAAATCATAATTTTTTAAACCAATTAAAAAATTATCCAATCCGATTATGAATCTTTACTTTTTAACTAACACGATCACGATCCAAATAAAAAATGGCGTGACATGAAGTCGTATTTTTTTTCATACGGCCGGCGGGAACCAATTTTTACTATTTAAAAAATAACTTTTCTACTATCTTAAAAAAAATGGTCCGTGTCAGCGGTATATATAGGTGGTCCGACAATCTAAAAAATGGTCCGCACCTACGGTATTTTTAAAAAGAGGCTTTGTATATTTAGGACCTATTGTAATATGTATTTTGGAAATAGGATAACAAACATTTTATTTATTTTATTAGTCCCTATTTTTTAATAAAGCCGCTGGCGTGGACTCATATTCATAAAACGTCAATCAATCACAGCATGTCACGTGTCCATTTAATTTGAAAATAGAGAATAAAAATGGAAACGAAATGTTTGTTGTCCTATATCTATAATCAACATTATTTCAAGTCCTAAAAGTACATAATCTATTTTAAAACAACCACTGGCGCGGACCATTTTTTAGATTGTCGGATCACCGATACATACTGCTAGCGCGGAGCATTTTTTTAAGATAGTAGAAAAGTTATTTTTTAAATAGTAAAAATTGGTCCCCGCCGGCGGTATGAAAAAAAAATACGACTTCATATCACGTCGCTTTTTATTTGGGTCGTTATCGTGTTAGTTAAAAAATAAAGATTCATAATCGCATTGTGTAATTTTTAATTAGTTTAAAAAAAAAATTAATCGCATTGTCCCTATTTTTATCTAATTTATCTTCTTTGTTACTTATGTCTCAACAATTTACTTGATACTTTTTTACATCTTAAAACAAATACCTTTATTTTTTAAACCAATTAAAAAATCATAATTTTTAAATAAAATGTTTTAAATAAAAAATGTCTCAACAATATACAAAGCCTCTTTTTAAAAATACCGCAGGCGCGGACCGTTTTTTAGATTGTCGGACCACCTATATATACCGCTGACGCGGACCAGTTTTTTTAAGATAGTAGAAAAGTTATTTTTTAAATAGTAAAAATTGGTCCCCGACGGCGGTATGAAAAAAAATACGACTTCATGTCACGTCATTTTTTATTTGGATCGTGATCGTGTTAGTTAAAAAGTAAAGATTCATAATCGGATTGGATAATTTTTTAATTGGTTTAAAAAATTATGATTTCGTGTCTTGTCTTGTTGTAATTTTTTAATTGGTTAAAATGGATGTTTAAGGGACTTTTTTGAATAAAATAAAATTTTGAACTAAATGTGTATTAAAAAAAATTGAGGGATTTTTTTAATAGTTGATATTTTTTTATTATACATTATAAAAAAGTATATTTTTTAAAATATTTGTTTTAAGCTGTAAAAAAATATCAAGTAAATTATTGAGACATAAGTAACAAAGAAGACAAATTAGATAAAAATAATAAAATAATAAGGTTGGTTGTTAACAAAATTAGGTGAGATCAGCTTTTGGTTTTTGATTTGTTTCCAAGAAATGAGCCACGTTGCATGGAGAGAAATGATAAAAATGAAAGTAAAATGTTAAGTCTGAGACCCTTTGATTCTTTTCTTTCTACACCCGTTAATGAGTCCGTCTTTGGCACCCGCCAAAGATCGGCTCTGTATATATATATATATATATATACATATATATATATATATATATATATATATATATATATATATTTTGAATTTTTTTTTTAAATTTTAAATTTTTTTTTTTTTTTCAAAATTACAGAGACTCAAAAATCTGGAAAATTCCAAAAAAAAAAATGGTTATTTTCTAATTTTCCAAAATTTGAAGTACTTTTTATAACAAACTAGTGTTAAAAACAACTAGTTCCTCATAAAACACATTAAATCAGTTTTATTTTTTTTATTTATTATTATTTTTTTTTAATAGCAGCCTTGAAAGATGAAAATTTCCAAAAAAAAAAATTAATTAATTTCGAATTTTACAACTATTTAGGTAGTTTATGACAAAACTAGTATCAAAAACACTATTTAACCAAATTTTTTTTCTGGTTCACTAATTAAAAAAAACGGATCTGGAAATTTTCAAAAAAAATAAATAAATAAATAAAATTTTTTTTTCAATTTTTGTGATAAACTAATGCTAAAAGTGCTATAAAAAAAAACTTAAATCAGAATTTTTCTCTTTTTTTTTTGTAAATAAAAAAAATGCTGCTGGAATATATATATTTTTTTAATATTCGATTTTTTTTTTTAAAAATAAATAAATAAAACTAGTCCGAAAATCAATATTCTTAAAATCGACCGAAATACCCGGCAACGGCGCCAAAAACTTGTTGTCAATTTTATAAAATACCGCAAGTGCACGGGCTATTGAAATATAGCGGGTACAAGTACGGGTCAAAGCCACAGAGATTTTGTCAATTCATAAAATACCGATCTTCCAACTAGACAATGAGTGTATAAATATGGATGAGTTTGAATTAAAACAAGAGCAAAATATATAAATGACTACAAATGAACAAGTGATAATATCAAATATGGGAGAAAACTAGGACGTTGGATCCATCTATCGATTTTAATTAAAGTTGTATGTCAAGTTAATTCCGTACTTTCCCAACTTTACAACTCAAAACATACCGACTCTCGGTGCGTATATTTCGGAAAATAAAACATTACACGTTCTCAAAATATTTTTATGTCTCTTAAATTAGACACCTTAAATCCCTATTCCCTCGAAAATATCAAATTTCAAGTTTGAATATGTATTTAAGCATGAGATATCAAAACAACTTAATGCAAGTATAGCCCATCAAAAATTACAACTCCAAATACTCAAAATATGATTTATCAAATCATTCCGGAGGTTTAAAACACACTCTCGTGTCGTTTTAAATGAATACCGAATTTTTATTATCAATTAATACATGTGGGGAATAAATACTGAATTAAATTAAAATGCACAAATTAATTAATCACGATAAACTTCACCTAGTCCTAGAAATAAAATTACTCACACATCATAAATGGAACACGAATATCGCAAGATGAAATAATCATTTTTATTAATAATAATCAACTTACAAAATTTCGAGTCCAAGACTTTGAGCCCTTACACAATTATATCTTCCCAAATGTGTCTCTCTCCTCTTCTCACTTTTTTTTCTCTCCAAATTCACTCCCCTAATGTGTGTCTCCCCCCTCCCTTTTATAGGAAGATAATGAAGTTTAGGGTATTTTTGGAAATTTACAATATTTATTAAAATAATAAAATAAACATGTGTAGGAAATAAAATAGGTGGATGGTGGGTGGATGTATTAATGGAGAAAATCTAGTGTGGATTTTTTTTTAGAAGAAGAATAGAAAAGAAATGGATAAAGAATGATTTAAAATGAATTATTTATGAACAAATAGGTTGAAATTGAGGGTGGAAAGTGAAAATAGGGACACATAGGGTAGTAGGTGCAATGCTCAAGGAAGAAATCTAGCCAAAATGAGCTGCCTTTCGGCAAAAAAAGAGGGAAAAATGGTGGAAAAAGGACCTGCCGAGTTGGCTCGCTGGGTTGGCGAGTTGACTCGCTGAAGAAAAAGATTTTCGTCCAAATAAAATATATCAGGCAACAGGAATCGAACTCCTGACCTCAATTGGGCAAAACACGCCCCTGACCAGCTGAACCAACCGCATATTCATTGAGTGAACCGCGCGAAATATATTTAACCTTAATATCTGACCAACTTTTCAAAATTACAAACAAAACCCCAAACTCAATATCTTCTTCATACGACTTCCGATTGATTCGCCGTAAGAACTGACGTGATCCTCATTTCGGGAACAATAATATTTGAGAAGTGTTCGGGTCACGGGGTTTGACTTCGGGTTTGACCCGGGGCATTGACTTTTGACTTTCTTTCGGCTTCGAACTTTGAACGACCATAACTTCTTCATTTCAACTCCGATTGATCCGCCATTTGAACCCAGGCGTCCCTTGATTCAAGACCTTCAATTTTCATGTTTTGTCCGAGTTCGAAATAAATCTTTTGAATTTACACTTTTGCCCCTGAAGCTACGTAGGTTCCCCTTTTCATGTTCAATTTGCGTCCCGTCATCGCCACTTTCTTTCTAAGCCTGTCAATACTCAAAAACAACCTTGTACAAGATATTAGTAGAGAGTATTTAAGGTTGTGAAGTCCTCATAATTGCATTTATTAACCCCATCTATTCTAAAATTTGTATTTTTCTTTAAAATAGCAAAAATGGCTATAAAAGCTGTTTATTTACAATGCAACGGGGTTAACAAGTCCTAGATTTGGGTGTAAATAATACAAAATAATGCACTCATCACTGGTTTTGCGGTGAAGAAGCGACGAACATCGTGTTCAACATCGTAGACGTATCAGGCCGTATCGGTGGACACCGAGACATTCGTGGAGTCTAGTGTTGTGGACGAGCATCGTGGAAGACATAATTTCTGCGTGGGCACTATTGAAGAACGGTTGAAGATCAGAAGGAGTGTCAAGACCCGTGGGGATCGAGTTTGTGTGTATGTCCAATCTGCCTTTGTAAAACCATTGTTCATAGTGATTGTCTGGCTTGGCCATCCGAGATTTTTTCCCGTTTGAGTTTTTCCTCGTACATTCGGCGTTGTACGTATCTTTACCTAACTTTACTTGCTTTAATCACTAGATGCATATTTAGGATTAATTA
This sequence comes from Sambucus nigra, assembly GCA_949130495.1. NCBI lineage: Eukaryota > Viridiplantae > Streptophyta > Magnoliopsida > Dipsacales > Adoxaceae > Sambucus > Sambucus nigra. Next base: position 642,123,048 of record OX422216.1, read on the forward strand.
AGATAAAATCTGGTTAAGTTTCACAACTTGGTTTGATAAAATTGAAAGAGTTTTCAAAAAGTGAAAGTTGGTTTGCATTCATCCTTAACTTAATTCCGTAAAAGTAAAAGTTATATTTTGGGGACCTACATATATATACACACTAAAAAAAACCTTTGTTTGTATGTTAATTTTGTAAAAGATCTATGTGAAAATATGGATTGACAATTAGGGGATTGTCTCACATATTGAAATACGAACCATTATAGACCTCTAAGATTATAATGTAATAATTTTAATTTTACTATTTTAAAAATTAACCCAACCCGTAGGAGTCCCGCCCCGCCCCGCCCTGCCCCGCCCCGTTTATTAAATGGGGCGGGTTAGGGTTTTGCCAAACCCGCCCCAAACCCACCCCGTTGCCATCCCCATCCACTTATAAATAGACCCCTTGTAACCTCATTTGAGGTAGACTTGAATTTTGAATAGAAGAAAAGTATTTCTCTCTCTAATAGAGTGTGTTAGATATTTTAGGAGCCTTTGACGTGTGGTTTACGTGAAATTGGTATCAGAGCGGGTGAAGCTCCACATTGGTGTTAGTGTATCAGTGTATTTTTTTTTATCAAAATCGTACACTACATTTCAAATGGCTCCGGAGATGGCGCACATTCATGAGAGGTCAACTTTTCTCTCCCAAATCCTAGCTACCCCCTTCACTCTACGCCTAAAAGCCGCCACCCTTGTTGCCAATTACCAATCCCTAGGGGTGGCGCACCAACCAAACCCTCCCACCACCACAATCACCTCCCCACCTCTCCCCCATGGCTGCCCCAATCCAAAAAGAGCCACAAACCCTAACCCCCCTCTTTTGAAACCCTAACCCTAGCCCCCCAGCAGCCCCAGCCTTGTCCCAGCCCCCTCACCACTCGCCGACCACTCCCTTGCCCTAAACCTACCCCCTCGTCTCTCCTCCGATCCATCCCCCTGATGGTTGACCCCCAAACCCCCCTGCTCCGGCCCCTCTCCACTCCCATCAGCCCTAAAACAAGCCCTAAACCAGCCCCCTGCCCATCGACCATCCTAGTCACCCCCACATCTTGGCCGGTCCAAACCCTAGTTCACCCCACTAAAGAAATACCCCACCCAATCCATCACAGACCAAAACCCTATCCCCCTGCTGCCGACAACCCCCTATCCCTCTACTCTACCCATTTTCCGGCCGCTATTGTGCCCAAAAAATGTTTAGGCTGCCAAAACCAACCCCAAACCCATTTTGGTGCTCCAAAACATTGGTTTTTGACCCGGGTGAAAGTTTTAGGGTTTTTTTAGATTTAGAGAGAGTGAAGAAGAAGAAATGAAGAACAAGATTTGTGGGATGTGCGCTCCTCAAGTTTCAGAAATTGCTTTTTGGCCCCCACAAGTTTTTGACACCTTTTTTTGGAATTTCCTCACGAATCCCCAATTTTTAACGCTCGAGGACGAACTTGGTTTTAAGAGGGGGAGATTGATGTGAATTGAAGGCATTTTTGTCATTTTTTGTCATATCAGTAGTTTAGTTCCTTTTCATTATTTTTATGAATTTTGTTTTGTTGTTTATTTGTAAGTTGGGACATAGATGAGCACAAATGGGTATTAGACTTATTTGTAAAGTGGGAGTCTCGCATTGGTTAGAGACCCATTTAGTGTTCCCCTTCCCCACTTATAAATAGACCCCTTGTAACCTCATTTGAGGTAGACTTGAATTTTGAATAAAAGAAAAGTATTTCTCTCTCTAATTGAGTGTGCTAGGTATTTTTAGGAGCCTTTTGACGGGTGGTTTACGTCAGATTTGTTAATTTCTGGCATGCACATTTTCTTTATGTAGAAATATCTACAATTCACTCATGTATGACTGAATTATTACCAAATAAGAAGCATCTTATGAAAAACAATGCCACATGTTGCAAAATATAATTGTAATTTTTGAAAAGATGTAGCATGTGTTCATTGAGCGTGACGTTGCATCTCCATGTTTTGCTCTCGTAAATGTAACATATGGGACTTGGAAGTATACTAAGATGCAGTAGGACACTGTTTTACAAGTATAGAAATCTGAATCTATATCTTGAATTTTGATGCACTTCTTCTGTATTGATCTGCTTATGGATCACCTAAATGAAGAATTACACCTCTGCTCTCATCTGAAAATTCTAGCTGTTTCATTTCGCAGACTTTGTCCATTAATTTGTTGGATCTGTTCAGTCAGCTTTCTGTAGCTTAACATTGTTTGGTATTTGTAGATTAGATATCACTCTCCTGAAGAGGAAATAGCTTTTGGGCTTGGATGCTGGCTATGGGACTATTTAAGAAGATGTGGAGCTTCTGGTTTCTTACTTCCACTTTTTGGTGGGGCTGATAGCTCCTCTGTAGCTGCTATTGTTGGTTGCATGTGCTAGCTAGTAATGAAAGGTCAGTTATTGTTTCTTATGGTCCTAACATAATTGGGATGTCCAAAAAAGGAAAATTGGACTATTAATTTTGGATGTAGGGAGTAGTGTTTAGATCGTATACGGACATAAAAAATGCATATACTAAGTAAATTTTTTTTTATCTTTCCCTAAATTAAATACTTCTACATACTACTAGTCTACCTGGCATCGATGCCTATAAAATATTTCTTTCCCCAATTAATTTAGACTATTAAAATTGTTTCAATAAAAAGATAGTTTATTCCCACTGGTAGTTGTAGGATGACTCATGGGTGATGGAACAATGAGCTTTATCTTTCCCTAAATTTTTTATTCCCACTGGTAGTTGTAGGATGACTCATGGGTGATGGAACAATGAGCTTTATCTTTCCCTAATTTTTTTTTTATCTTTCCCTAAATACTTCTACATACTACTAGTCTACCTGGCATCGATGCCTGTAAAATATTTCTTTCCCCAATTAATTTAGACTATTAAAATTGTTTCAATAAAAAGATAGTTTATTCCCACTGGTAGTTGTAGGATGACTCATGGGTGATGGAACAATGAACCTTAGATAAAGCTAGTGGCAGAAAGATCTGTGTTGCAACCTTAAGTAGCGTGGATCAGGGATTCTTCAGTTGAACAATTTTAGGTTCTAAGAGTGATGATTTTATGGCTGAGCTATGTGTAAGGCTTTCATGTGTGTTAAGGACGAGCGTGCTTGATAGTGGTATCGACTCGGAAACACGTACACTCTCGCGAGGACAGAGTTTTGAGTCAGCGTAGGATGCCGCGTTCCAAACACGTGCTAACATGTTAAAAATGAGTAACATTTTATTATTCAGGACATATTGGGGACCTGTTCGAACACTTTGGGGATACGCTTGGACACAGGGATGCAATGTTGACTCAAAATCTCCACTCGTACATGATAGAAAAAAGGTGGGCACGAAAAACTAAAAACCTAATCCACGATCGGAGAATGAGAACTCCACCCAGAGACTTGTCGAGTGGAGGAGCCGTGCAGGGTCATCCACAGTAGATGACAGGGTCGCACTTCTGTCGGAGAAATCTCTATCAACTTCTACTGTAAGAGCCCGAAGTACCTCTGCAAAGAGGAACCAAAAAATCCCAAATCGGGTTCACATTCCAGGGCCATCAAAACAAAGATCGCGTGATGAGCCAAATTCAAAATCACTCATAATAATCGAGCCCCCCCCCCCCCCCCCACACACACACAAAAAAAAAGTTCCGGAAGAAGTCACCAATACAATATGACTCGGCATTTGTGAGCCACGAGTCACCTAACTCTGATAAATTACTCGGCCTCCTTGACGTAGATCTAATCAAAGTCCCTGATATCAATTGCCTTAATATCATGAAATTTGGACCGAGTGACCCAACAACCCTCATATGAAAAGATCGAAAATGTTTCCAATAAAGTGCTTGAGGGAATCCTCAATAACAATTGCCTTAATAACATGAGAGGTATGGAAGCGGGCCTAAGGCCTTAATAACATGAGAGGTACGGAAGCGGAAGTAAGAAAAGACAGAAATCTGTGTGGGGGTTGGGGGTTGGGGGGGGGGGGGGGGAATCCACAAAGAAAGGTTTACTAAAGGGCAACTGATTCTGAAACATAGTTGGGGTCTCCTTTCTCTCCTAAACCCATGTATTGCGCTCAGACGCCCACATAATGGCCACTCTTGCAACAACTATCAGGGTAAAGTGGCATACTTTACCGGACACGACACTCCTCCAGGAGAAATGAATTGGGGGGGGGGGGGATCCACAGAGAAGGGCTTACCAAAGGGCAACTGATTCTGAAACATAGTTGGGGTCTCCTTTCTCTCTCAAACCCAAGTATTGCGCTCAGACTCTCAAATAATGACCACTCTCGCAACAACTATCCTGGTAAAGTGGCATTCTTTACTGGACACGACACTCACCTTGGAGGCTCCCAATGGTTTTGCGACAAAATCTTCTCCTACGGTTTTGGTGCCGACGTGATGTAGATCGTCAATTTCTCGCACATCTCCCACCATCATTACGGCAGTATTAGGAGACGTGAGGGTTGACGTGGGATATTTAGGATTGGTGATGGTTTTAGGGGATAAAATGGGATTTCTAAGTCTTGTGAGGGGATGGAATTTTGCAAATAGTGTAGAAGGTCAAAATTGATATTTTGACAAACTGCTTGGTGGTGAAAAAAAGTATACACGACGAGTGTGAAATTTTCATGAATAAGTTAGGCTAAGGGCCCTGGGTTTGGGGTATGGTTTGGGTCTTGGGAAAGATCAAGTGGGAAAAATGATTGGGGGCAAGGGTTTGGGCTAGACACAAGCCCACCTAATTCTTGTTATCACAGAAGCACTTCTTTGTGTCCAAGCCTCCATATAGCCACAGGCTGCTGAAGCATGTTGAGCGTTGGAGCTAAACTTATAAATCGGGCTAAGTGTGTTGGCTTGGGGTTGCTTAAGCTCAACCTGAAATAAAAATAAGCTTCATGGCTCAAGCTTGACACACTGTGATGGGCTTTGAGTTGCATCCCGAAATCAATTTCAATTTCAATGAGCATTAATTTTTAAATATTGTTTCATTTAATTCCGAAATAATCATAAAAATAAAAATAAAGTAAAGGAAAGGAATAAAAAAAATTCTACGACCACAAAAACATTACAAGTTTAAAATTTTTAGTATGAAAGAATAAAACACAATACGATTGTCAAAATTTCTTTAAATCTATTGTCTAAATCCATAACATATTACATTCATTTGCATAAACTAAATAAATATATATTTATAAAATAATTTTTGGGCTCAGTCCCAATTTGGGCTTAAACAAATATTACTCAAGCTCGCTCGAATATAGGTTGGGCTTGAAATTTTAGCTTAAGCTCAACCCGACTCAAACTCAATTAAAGCTTGACTCAAAGGCTAGAGTTTCACAAAGGGGAAAAGGTCGTTCAAGGCTTGTCACATATTTAAGATTTATTAAATAATTGGGTTCTTGATTCCCCGGATTGAGATGCACCACACACGAGCAACCTCAGGTTCGGGTTACTGAGCGTCGCTGATTGTTTCTAGACTTAGGAGACAACGTGGCAACAATTAGAGTTAGTTGTGAGACCGCGGTTTCAACGAGGGTGGGATGTAGTCGAATGAGGTGTGGGTGGTAGTGCCGCAAAGCATAAAGCGGCTAGAATGTGGCGTCACTTGACCGTGGGCGGGCTGGTGTAGATTTTGGAGGTGTGATCAGGGGTGGTTCCTTCGAGGCTTACCCATGGCTCTTTAATTGTTGCGTCGATATGATACCAATTTAATGTAAACTCAAATGAATTTTACCCGCGCACATATAGAAATAATCAAAGGTATCTTTCAACTCATTCGCATATATTCATAATCTTTCAAAAGTAAAAAGTGAATACAATGGTTGACCAATGGCCTTATTTTTAGGCTGACTTATTTGTTAGGGACAATAAGAATATCTCGAGGGAAAATTACCCTACATCTAACAAACTAACCTAGTCTAGAAAATTCCAAAGGTATGTTGGTTAATTCTCACAATAATAGAGCAATAAAAATACAATCAATTCTCCCGAACCCCACATATACATCAATTATAAATTAGGGCTTTAATGATTATAAAAATAACGGAATTGATTGTGTGAGCTTCTTTTCATTTTATAGATTAGGGCATGTAGAGATAAGACTTTTACGAAATCCTAAATGTAGGGGTTCGTATTACATATTATACGAGGGCTTCCTGAAATTTAATTTTGGAGCTTTTTTTCATTCCATAACTTAGGGCATGTAGAGATGAGACTTTAATAAAATCCTAAATGCAGGGGTTCGTATTACATATTATACGAGGGCTTCCTGAAATTTAATTTTGCCTTCCATAAATTAGCGATTTTTTTGTCTCCTAAATAATTTAAACTATGTTAATTATATGTATTGTTGTAAATTTACATATATATGACGTCAACTACACGTTAAAGGCCCGAAACAAAACAAATAACAAATTCTAGAGAGAGAATCTAAAAATGTCTTGTATTCAAGAATGAAGGTCCTACTCAAATGAGGCTTACATGGGTATTTATAAGAGAGGAGAGAAGATTTTAGAAGGGGATCCCAAGCTCCTATTAGTTGAAAGAGTCTTGACTAATGCAATGTCACATGGGTCATTAACCACTTTCAATTACTTCACATGCTAAAATATAACCTTCTAGAAGCTTTCGCTCAACCCTTACTACAATTAAAAATGTAAAAAAATACAATGAAATAAAAAATACAAGAAAATACTAAAATAGCCCTAATTTCCATCATCCTCCCTGACTTCAAAAAGCTCGTATCGAGCGTGAAGGGTAAACGACAATGCGGTTACGCCTCCTTCCATGATTTGGGGTAGGCTTGCGCTTTGGGTTTTCGAAAGTCTTGTTTTTCGGTGGGATCTGATTTTTTGAGGTGGGTGGGATTTGCGAGGCAAAGGTTTTTTTCGAGAGGTTCATGACAGTCACCGAGGGGTTCCTGCTGGAGGCTGGAGTTTTTTTATTCCCGATTTTTCCAGTAATATCCGGATGGCCGAGGGGTGTTGAATTTCGGCCCGGGGTTAAGGTTTTTCCGATAGGTCCTTTTTGGGTCTTCAGGAGGATGGCTCCGGTGGTTCGATCGCGGCTATAGATGGTGGCATTTTGGTGAAGAGGTTATTAAATTTTTGGTTGAGTTCTTGATATATTAGGGTTTGTTGTTGTGCTAATTCGTCAAATTTCCGTCTCAATTCTTGATTGATCTTTGATTGATGTCGATTTGATTTCTTTGGGGCCATCGAAAGTGTAGCGTACGATTTTTTTGATAATCAATACACCAATGCCCAATCGGGGAACGACACCTCGCTTTGATACCAATTTGACGTAAATTACACGTCAAAGGCCTAAAACAAAAGAAATAACAAATTCTGGAGAGATAGTCTAAAAACGTCTTGTATTCAAGAATGAAGGTCCTCCGTAAATGAGGCTTACGCGGGTATTTATAAGACACGAGAGAAGATTCTAGAAGGGGTCTCTTAAGCTCTTATTGGTTGAAAGAATCTTGACCCATGTGATGTCACATGGGTCATTAACTACCTTCAATTACATCACATGCTGAAATATAACCTTCTAGAAGCTTCCTCTCAACCCTTCAATTAAAAATTTAACAAAAATACCAATCAACTAATAAAAGGAAAAATACAAAGAAATAAAAAATACAAGAAAATACTAAAATAACCCTAATTTCCATCAATATATATATATATATATAAATTCCTGCGTTTTTTAAAGTTGTGTCAGGTTGTCTGTAATGCATGGTGAGTCAAGGCTGAAACCGTACAGTTGACTAGAATTCGATACTCACCAATCTGAAAATGTTACCAGTACCTATTTGTCAACGAAACAAACTTGACTCGCCGTGTCATGCTGATTTTTTTTCTTTTTTTACAAGCTTGTCGAATAGCCGAGCCGATTCACCGTTGAGTCATCCACAAGTTAGAAACCGATTCGAGGCCAAAAATTGTACTTTCGAGCCTTTAGCCAAATCAATGCCTTTGAACCTTGTTGTATTGTGTCGTGTCTGCGTTTCACCTCCACACACAAAAAAAGACCCGCAGTAATTGTGTAGTGCAGGCTAACAGTTCCTTCCAGTCATAGAACTCTGAATGATTCTGAATATCATGTTCTTGTTTTTATGTAATTGGTATGTGTTGCATATTTCATGCAAAAATTGTTGATGGGGACGAACAAGTAAAAGCCGGTGCGATAAGAATTGGTCATTACACTGATGGACACTTTCCTACTGACAGCCAAGAATTCACGAAGCGCATATTTTAAACAGGATTCATGGGATCTGAAAATAGGTGAGTATATTTAGGACATACTTACTTTCCACCATCTTTTAAATTTTACACATGCTTGGTGTAGTCATATTTTTGTGTTGCATCGAATCATAGGGTGTTTTAGTGGCGTTGCATTATTTTTCCTCGTAGAAAATTCTTCTTTGTATTCACATTATATGCTTGTGGTGGCTAAATGCATATTTATTCTATGGGAACAATAGTCTTAAATGTGACACATATCCACCCTTTCCTTTTCTTTTTTCTTATTTTCTTTTTAATAAGGGGGAGGGAGATTAAATTAATTACTTCCCTATTGAGAGACACGATTCATGACCAATAGTCTAATTCCTGTGGATCAACTCCATCTTCTCTTCATTTTCTATGAAAATATTTCGTATCCTCCCCCAAAGAATTAGACTCCATGGAAAACAGGCTTAAGAGAGTGTCCCAGCAATCCACTCATCTTTTTTTCCAACTTATACTGAAAAATTATTTGTGTTTCAATTGTTTTCCAACTTTGTAATTAAACGCACCATTAGTTCAAATTTCAATTGAATGGTACCTTGGTACACTTAAGTTCATATAATCCCTTAATGCCAAACCTTTAACAAAATATAGTTTTTTTTATAAATTTTTTTTATTTTTTTATTGTTGTTTGCAAGTGCCTTACACATTGTCATTTGGAAATCAACTGGACTGTCAAAGTTCTATCTAAATGCTTGTTTGGGTTGTGCTCTAAAATTTATTTCATATTTTTTTCTTGAAAATATAGTCTAAAGTTGGCTACAAACACTGTCAGAATTTTCTATCCACCTTTTGTTATCATTTCGACCATACAAAATTAGCTCTTTCTTAAAATAAAAACCTTCTATGGTTGTGGTCTAAGGAAGTCGAGTTTGATTTCTTGTACATGGTTACTCGTATATAGAATTGAAAGATATGACTTGATATTGAAGTTATGAAGAAATTATACAAGTTAATTGGATTTGGAATTTAGTAATCCTTGTTTGACATATTTGCAGTAAAATTTAAATCTTGCCATCAACCAGTAACATGGTTGACCCTTGTAGTTATGAAGTCACAATGATCATTGTTTTTCAAGTTGATTGAGTTTTAAATTCTGCTACCATTTTCAAATATTATAATGTGAATTTGACAGTTAACTCATACCATCGACTAGTAACAGTGTTTGTACGTTGCAGTTCTGAAGCCACAAAAGCACGAGCAAAGGTGTTGGCGGATGAAATATGACCGTGGCATCTTGATGTTTGCATAGACGATGTTATTTCATCGTTGCTATCCTTATTTCAAACACTTGCTGGAAAGCGACCACGCTACAAGGTGAAGGGGGTTCAAATTTGAAGTTACTATCAATTGAGAATTATTCTTGCATTTCACTCTATGTCTGGCAACTATTTTGTTGATAAAGAATACATGCAACATACATAACTGGCCAATTGATTGCGACTGTTGTCATATTGTTCAGTCTTACTGATTGTGTTTTGAGGTAATAATATTTGTCCTGGTTCTGTTTTGCAAAAATAGATGGTGGATCAAACATTGAAAACTTAGGGATTGCAGAACATTCGAGCTCGAATCAGAATGGTTCTGGCATTTATGTTCGCATCACTCATGCCATGGGTTCATAGCAAATCAGGTTTTTATCTGGTTTTAGGCAGCTCCAATGTGGATGAAGCATTGCGTGGTTACCTTACAAAGGTATTTTGGAAAATTCTCCTTTTTATTGTAATCTTCGAAATTGCGTGATTGATATAAGGAATTTTTGTTCTTGTGCAAACAACTCCTTTATGTCACTGACCTTAGGGGATAGCTAACTTAAGGGTCTTTCATAACTAGGTTTATGGTTGACACAATTTTGTAAAAGAGTCCAGATACTTGTAGATAATAATTAGCGTGCAGTTTAGATACTTTCAGATTAGGTGCAATGTATATGTGATTTCGGTAAAATATATGTAAGCAAGCTCCTATTCACTGAGGCACCGCATCCAGCAACTCCATTTCACTAAGGAATTATTGTAAATAGATATCTGCGAGAATTTTTTCAAGGCTTTTTCTCTAATTTTCTATTCACTTGATCGTTGCCGCGAGGGTAGGGACAAGTTAACGAGCGTTTTTGGGTGTTCTAATTCAATGCTTTACTAATTGGGCCAACTCTTCTAGGATCCTAATTTTAGTTTGGAAATTTTCTGTAACGTTAATGTGACTAATATCTTCTCAAAGTTTTCTATAACTTTAATAGGTACTTCTCAATATTTTAGTCATAGTTATCGTGCTTGTGCAGTATGATTGCAGTGCGCCAGATATAAATCCAATTGGAAGTGTTAGTAAACAAGATCTCCGGAAATTTCTAAGATAGGCTGCTACCCATCTTGGTTAGTCATACTTAGCAGAGATTGAAGCTGCTCCGCCCACTGCTGAACTGGAGCCTATACGATCCAACTACAGCCAGGTATTTACTTTAGCTCATTTCTTTACTATTGACCGTGATGATAGTTCTTGTTTGTGTATTTCTGTTGGACATGCTTCCGTAAATGAGACCGATGGCCATAAAGAATCATTTGTTATTTTATTGAAGTTCGTTGCGACCCTTTTATTACTGTAATTTCTTTCTAGGTTGATATTCTCATTTTAATTTATTTCTGCTTTGAAATAGCTGGATGAAGTAGACATGGGAATGAAATATGATGAACTTTCAGTATATGGAAGGCTACGTAAGATTTTCCGCTGCGGTCCTGTTTCTATGCTTAAGGTTTGTTTTTTTATATTGTATCCTCAACACGTGTCAAATTATCATAAAGAACCATCACAATATATAAAGCCAACTAGCCGCATTATCACTTGTTAGCTGAGAGCCTAGTTAATCCCATTGATTTTAATGATGCTATGTATTTGGAAAAAATGATAGCAATTTCAAATGGTCCACTGCAGAACCATAGTCAGATTATGTGGTGGGGTTTTATATTGGTTCTCTTTACTGATAGCTCACTTATCTTTTAAAATCCGTTTTGCTGCAGAATCTGTGCTTCAAATAGTGTGGAAAATTAACTCCATTAGAGGTGGCAGATAAAGTAAAGCACTTCTTCAAGTACTACTCCATCAACCGACACAAGATGATTGTATTAACACCCTCCTATCACGCTGAGGTATTCTCTCATCTCCATTGACTGAAGTTCAGAAGATCAAACATTATTTAAAGCCTGAAAAATTTGAGGAAAATAATTCCATACTCTAGTTTGAATAGAAAGCTGATACCCATATTTTTCTCCATGCAGAGTTATTCGCCAGAGGACAATAGGTTTGATCTTCGACAATTTCTCTACAATGCAAGATGGCCAGATCAATTCAGGAAGATTGATGAACTTGTACACGAATTTGATGGTGACAAAGCTTGTCTTACAAAATCAACTAATAGGGAAGAGGAACTAAATGTTACATCAATTGGTGGTATGGGAGTTGTGGCAGCTGGTGCAGGTGATCCTAAAGCTGGTGTTTAGTTCCACGGCGATAACCGGAGGTCATTAGGTGGAGATGATTTTTTAACTATCTTATATATATATATATATATATATATATATATATATATATATATATATATATATATGTGTGTGTGTGTGTGTGTGTGTGTGTGTGTGTGTGTGTGTGTGTGTGTGTGTCATCTTTTTTCTCTTTCTGCCAATTTATGTAAATTATGGTGACCCTTTGGGCCAAGAACCTGACTTTTCTTGCCAACTACATTTTAACATTCAGTCACAGTTGACCCACACTTCTCCTCTAATTTTTTTTTTGTAACAGTTTAATTAAATAATTATTAATGTGAAGAAACTTTTTGTTCCCTTAGAGATGAAATAAAAATGCGATTATCCATACTTCGATTTTCAAATTCAGGAGCAAATTTCATTGAGTTGGTACTAAGACATTTCAAAATGATCTCTCGTTACTTGTGGAAGATTAATCACCCTACACAAAGTTTTAATGTCCACCTATGATGGGACTCGACATTTAAAGTATCAACACTAACAGTTTCCATTTCGTTCCGACACCGATGCCATGAAGGAGAGGTTGAACACTATCTAGCAAAAAGGTTTTCTCTAATGCCCAAAGAATTAGAGCAAACCCTCTACCAAAAACAACAATTTTTAGGGGGAGTATCGAGGGAGTATACAGTTTCACATCGAGCTATGAGGTTTAAAGGACTATGGAAAAGAGTCAATAGGGGTTGCTGTCTGCAGAAGGACCTAACCTAACAGAAAAATACCATTATGCGAGGGTGTCCACAAAAAACCATCACTAGAATGCACCTTTTGAATAAGAATTTGTGTTTGATCTTTAGAAGTATTATCATCAGAAGTGGATCTTATCAAATCAACGTTCGAACCCCTACCATACAAGGTCATTCACAATGTTCAATGGGAACGCCCAAAGGTTTTTGTTGACCAACTTTGATATCCCCCAAGTAAGGAATCAACGGGTCATCCTCAAAAGAAATAGAATTTCCATCCCTCACTCTCTTACAAAGACATCTAATTAGCAGCTGTCTTCCTTTCAAAAGACTACACCAAACCCAAGACGGTCTAGAGTCCGTCTCCTCAAGGAAAGAGCAGTTAAAAAGTAAATAAATTTACAGAGTTTGAAACTTCAACATTATTTTTCCAAAAAAGTAAAATTAGAACATTGAAAATCATTAAACCCCAAATCACCATCATTTTTACTCTTAGATCAATAATGCTCATAATTTTTCTAATGAATAGGATTGTTTCCATTTTTATTGTCCCTCCAAGCCCACTAACAAGCGAATTTGTTAAGAGTATATAAATACTCACGCGTTTCACTTCATATGTACTCTTATTTCGGTTTCAAAATATACTTAGTGTCTTTTTAGCCTTGAGATTGTTCCGACAAAGTCTCACGTATGTCAATCTCTGAAAAACTTCATCAACCTCATCCTGACATTCTTCATCTTCACACTATTGGAATGCCACTTTAAATTGAGGTAATGACGAAGATTTTAACACTTGTCATATTTAAATTAATTTTTTATAATTGAAAAATTAATTTGTGCGCTGAGTGTGTCTTGGTATGGTTTTTGGTCTTGGTAATATAAGTATATAATATATATTTTTTATATAAAAATCTATTATTTAGTACATTGCATAAATATATATCATATGAATGTTTGATTGAGTTTCAAACATACATATTATTTTCCTACTCAATATCAATATTTGGTTGTTCACGAATGGTTCAAGTCGGCAAAGACTTTCCTTCCTTGGTCTCATCTCTTGCCATAACTTTTCCCCGGGATGCACTTTGATCTATCGCGACCTCCCTCACTAATCTTTCGCTACCATAAAGAAAATCTTTGCATTTGCAAAGTTGATTCATTAGTCACAAAGTCTTTCCGAAAAGTATGTCTTCATTAAAGATCTCTCACTTCTCTTTTGGGAATCCATGTAAGACTTTGTGCATCCATAGGTTTTGCAACATTTTAGTGATGTTATTTTGGTGATGAGGTCACCCTCCCTACTTGTGCTCTTTGTATGTTTCCCATACATTGAAGAGAGCATCATATATATGAAGAGATTTACCCCATTACCATCAACTTTTATCAAAAACTCTAAAGAGAAAAAAATATAGAGATTTTCTTAAAAAGTTAAAAGATTTTGATCAAGATGGTTTTTAGAGATATAAAGTTTTTGTGTTATTCACTTTGGAGAGATTTTTTTTTTGGTTTTTCTTCATTTCTATCTTTTCATTTTGAGAAGTTTGTTTTCAAACTTTAATCAAAAGTCCTATTTAAGCTTAAAATACTTCTACATTTATTCTTGAACAAAAACATTTATATCTTTATTCTTGAGAAAATTTGAGAAATCTCTAAAATACATTATGAGGTTTGAGTAAGCCAAAGTGCTTTCAACACTTCAAAACCTTTAGGAAATCTCAAGTCCTAGAAAGGGGTATCCACGCATTTAGTGGCTTCTCAACAAGTTGTTCTTTAACTTCAAAAGGTGAGATTTTGATTTCGTGCTAAAGATTAGAGGACATTGGCTGCGGTAAAAGCCTGTTGTGATTGTGAAGAGTTCTTCAGTTGTTGGCGCCTTCCTCAGAAGATATGGTGTGAAAGAGTTGAGTGTTAGTTGTGTATTGTGTGATTGTAATTTGTTGTCGTACTTTGTAAGTCTCTACCATAGTTCATTTTTTGTTTCGTTCGATCCGAAGTTTTTGCTCGTTGTGGGTTTTTCATTATTCATGACATAACTGGTAGGTTTTTGGAATTTTTGACAAGATTTCATATTATTATATTGTGGTTATTCTTTCAAATAGTTTAATTATGAAGTCACTTCATTTGAAAGAAATTTTGAATCAACAATGGATTTCAAGCCCCAGTTCCATGCATGATATATAACAAATGTTCTATGCATATACCTTAATGTGAGAGACTTGATGAATTATTCTTGAGTATGTCTTGTGTTGTGTTGGATTGAGTTGTTCCTGAATTTTTTTGAAGTTTTGAGAGAGAATATTGTAACTAGAGAGAGATATGGAGAAAAAATGAAAAAAGTAATTTTAATATATAGGTGCCCTTTGATAGTATAAAATATTAGAAACTAGTTTTTAGCCTTGTGTGATTCACGGGAACTTTATAGTTATCAATATATAACTTATATAATAATGATTTAAATTAGTCAACACATGAGTGCATGAACGGATCGTGGAAAGTATAGTAATATGTCACAAAAAATGAAAAAGGACAGAGAGCTTCTAAATTAAACTTCCAACCATGTTATAATTTTCAGAAAAATATTAGGCACTTTCACTGGCCATTTTTACTAGCCATTGTAGACCACATGCGTAGATATAATAGAAACATGAAGTTCCTTGCACACACATATTTAGTTGTAAAACTTAATCTCATATATATAATATAGTTGTAGATACATTATCGAAATAAAAAAAGTCAAGGAAAATATAATTATAGTTTGCTAAATAAGCCATGGATAATATACTCCACTAAGGAAAATATAATTACACTTTTCCACTTCACCATATTTTAACATTTTTTCTTAATCCTTTAATTGTTCTTTCTTCTTTTCATAATCGGATCAAGAAAGGAACTTACAATATAAAGCTTACATTAAAAAGAACTAAACCAAAAATTTAAGTCAAAGTTGATTTTTTTTATAGATTCCATTCAATCTTAAAACTGAATTATTTGCTTCATTGGAGATGATTGCTTGATCCTCTATCTTAGAGATGAATTGTTTCTTGATGAACTCATAGAAGATAAGAAGTTATCTATGGTTAAAGATTAATGTATGTTCACCTTGAAATATGGAGAAATGATTTGATCAGAAATTCCTAAAGCAGAAACCTAGCATGTCAAAGCTTCACCGTCAAATGAATCATCGTTTGTTGAGATATTTCCAAAGGTGTTTAAAACCTAATTAAATATGGCGGTATGAAATATTTGAAAGATAAGAATGTTGTTCCTCTTAAATTTATATATCAAAATCAATCTTTGACTAAAAGGAAACATAGAAATGATAATGTTTATTCTTATTGTCATAAAAATGACCACCCAAAAGATTTTTATTTCAAGTTGAAGAAAGCTCAAATCTTTGAAAAAAATTGGTCATTATAATCACTTGCATTTTTCTAAACCAAAAATTTTCAATTAAGATCATTGTCACAAATTGGTCATTTAAGATACTTTTGATATTTTCTCAATATGACCTTGTGTGTTTGCATTACTAAAAAGAATGAGTTTTGTTGTGTATAATAAGAAATAAGGGAAAATAAAACGTGTTCAGCTATCTACAACAAGAAGGGAAAGATATTTTAAAACCACTCAATGTTCGACATAAAACTAAAATGCCTCATGTAAAAGAGTCTTTTGTGGATTAGGAAAGATAGTGTGAAAATGACAGATATAAAGATCAAAATGGATCCTATGTTGGTTCCCTCGAACTCTACTATATAAAGTGATTTCTCTATGCCTATTGTACTTTTAGAACATTTATCTAGTCTCTTGTCTCATCATATTGCTCGTATTGTGTTTTTTTTAATCAAGTTTTCATATTTATTACTAGATACAAGTGTTGATTTCTCAAAAGATTGAAAGTCTCTACTTACAAAAGAATTTGTAAACGCGATGTCTCAAACACAATTGTCTATCCAAAATTGGGTAACACCAAGGATATGAGACCAAAATGTTTTAATCAAAATCTCTTATTTGAGGAAGAAAAAAGTATTAGTTGAAAATTTTGTATTTTGAAGAAAATGAGACTTTTTCATGATAAACACCATAATATATTTTCCAAGAAAGTGTTTTTTTTTTATTGAACTTTGGTTCTGATTTTCAACATTTAATCTTTGTATTAATATATAATTGGCTATATTCCCATGATAAAAATATTGATTCGTTGAGTTTATCAAGTCAAATAGACTTGATTCGTCATGAGTAAGGCGCAAGTAGATTAGGTTATATGAACCTAGAAGAATAAGAATTAAAGATCTTACACCGCTGCTCAAGCTCGAAGAATTTCGTTGCCACACATTTAATTGGCGATTGAAGATACATCATTTTACATGATTATGTTATTATAAGGCTAAATCACACATGTGAACGTTTCTTTAAAAATGTTTTATTTAAATTACACTTGTTTCAAAATTGTGTGAGGATTTAAAATAAAAGGGATCTAAGTGACTTTTCTAAAGTCTTAGAGTATTTAAATGTTTTTAAAACATGTTTTGAAAATTGTCCAAGTTTAATTTTTATCCTTGAAACTAGTTTTTGAATGGTCTTGGACAGGACCGTTCGCACGACTCCATTTTGAGCCCGTTCGCTTGACCATGGTTCGTGGGACATTCTAGGAACTATTATGTGAACTGTTGAATATAACATTGCACACAGATCGGCCAAATTTTTAAGTTTTTTTTAATAAATTTCCAAGGTTCCCTCCATTTTGAGAATACCTCTTTCTAAACATAATTCTCTCAGTTAGTTTCGAGGTAGTGAGCATTATTTTGTGCCTCCAAAACAAAAAAAACTTGTTCCCTCTATTTTTTAAGAATTAGATCGCTAATTATGATCTAATTTCTTTGTGAGTGGATTGAGAGTGAAATGTATCAGATCATACACTAGCCTTATCATTCATATCATTTTTTTGGTGAATTATTACAATCAAGTATTCCACGATCTAAAATTGGAAACACTTAAACTATTGGGGATATTGAGATGAGGTACGACTTCTCGAAACACTTGAGTTCTTCATGTGATTAATGGAGCTTGGATTGGGTTTTGGTTTGCAATGGGGGAGAGTTGATGAATGTTTAGGTGACTACAAAATTGTGTTTGTTGTGAGGTATTTTCCTGTCCATTGTAAAATTTTCTTTTCAAATAAAAATGAAAATAGTGAGTGCAACAATGTTTTTTACCCCTAGGTGGGTATTTTTCCTCATAAAATTTGTCTCATGTTGATTTGTGTTTATACCTACATAATTAATATCTCACACCTTACACATATTAGTTTTCATCTTGTGATTTTCTTTAAAACTATCTATAGTGTAGTAGATCTAGGTTTGTTCATCTAGATTCTCTTCAATAAACTTTTTGTGTGTTGTGAAATTATTTTTGAGAATAATTGAAACAAATCAAATGTTAGTATTTTGTAATTGAGAATACGTTTTTTAAAAGAAGGAGAAACTGAACAAGTTTTCTAGCTAAGGTATTCCCCCCTCCCCCCTCTAGGATAGTTTTCGTATAATTCAGTTAGCATTTTGCACATTATTGTTTTCTCAATTAGTATCAGAGCATGGTTCTCATTGTTAAAGAATTAACGTGCTTGAGTAAATTTTGTTGTGTGTGTGCTATTTGTATTTTTGATTAATTGCTTGAGTTGTGTGTGGTTATTTGATATCAAATTTGTTCACTTGCTTGATGGATCAATTTTCCATTCTAGTTCTACAAACCATCCTCATTATTTTGATGGATCGAATTATGGTCATTGGAAAGTCAAAATGGGAGCGCTTCGTAGATATAAACACGAGAGAGTGTGGATGAGTGTTTAGGAAGGGTGTATTTACCCAACCATTGAAGCAAATAGGGTTAGTGTTAAAAAATCAAAGGTTTTGTGGACATATTCTGAATTTTCTGATTGTAATTTCAATTAAATTGCATTGAATGTACTCATTGCATCGGTAAGTACTCAAGAGTACAACCAGATATTGAATTTTGAATGAGTCAAAGAAACTTGGGATATATTACTTATTACTCATGAGGTAACTTCAAATGTAAAGAGAGAGAAATTACAAAACCTATTAACAAAGTTTGAGACAATGCGAATGGAAGAAAGTGAATATTTTGGTGAGTATTACACTAGGTTAACAAAGGATGTGAATGCGTCATTTAACCTTGGAGAGAAAATTTCGGAGAACAAAGTGGTGAAGAAACTCCTTGGAACCTTAGCCAAGAGGTTTGCTACTAAGGTGGAAATTATGAATGAAATTAATTGGATAACTTCAAATTTGTGATCAATAGGATAACATCATTGTTGAGAAACCGAAGGACTTAGACTTTGTCATTGAGTCTAGTGAGGGAAATTTCATGAAGAGTGGTGAGAAACCAAAAGAGAATGTTGAAGTAGATATTGCTTTATTTGTGAAGAGATTTAGAAAATTTTATAAAAATAACAAAATATTTTTAAAAAACAATCAAAAGTTTGATGCTAAACCTCAGTCTACTAAACATGCCCCATTTAGAGATAAATGTGAGTTTAAGAAGGGAAAGAACAAAGGTGAGGATAAATGTTATGGTTGTGGTGGCATTGGTCATCATATCAATGTGTGCCCAACACATTTGAAGAAAAAATAGAAGATTTAGAGTGGAGATATAAGAAGAAAGCTTACAAAGCTACTCTTGGTTATTCAAAAAGTGATAGTGAAGATAGCTCCTCGAGTGATGAATGTGAGGGTGAGATATATTTCATGGTAAAGATTTGAAATAACCTAAACACGCTAAAGTGATATAGTTAATAAATAAATTCCAACTCTTTCAAATTTATTAAAAAAAAAACTTGATTGAAACTGTTGTATGTATACAAGTAAAAGTACATATTAATGATGATGCTGCTGAAATAAATATAATCAGAATGGGATGAGGACAAGTAGATAGTGACACAATATTTTTTCTCGAGGAAGCCACCCTAGTGATAAACCCCGTGTCCCTAGTTCCAGGACAACACACACACCCAAGTACAATATTACCAATTATAAGTTACAGATTACAGTCCTCCAAGTTTACCATGAATTAAGCTAAGCAAATACACACTCGTATTAACCAACCTAGTCTAAAACAACCCAATTTGACTGAAAGTTAGTCAACCCAATAATACCCAAGTAATAGTGACTATAACACACGCACAACAACACACTCTAATCCGAGATCCCGTGAAGTTGTGCAACACACAGATTTAATTTATAAATTTGATTTAATCAAAAACACAAAATATTTTGTTCATAAAAGAAGACCAAACACACAAGAGTTTAAGTCTACTTTTATTGACACCAAAAAAATTTACCAATCAGTAACTAAGTGAGAGGTAAGGTTATAGATTCAAACACACACTTTCAAATTGGTTTTTGCACAGCCAAACTACAAACCAAAATTAATCTGATTTTAAAATCAAGAAAATCTGATTTTCAACTAAAGTAAATTCTTATTTAAATAGATCAGAAAAATTCAGATTACTTTAGGAGTCCTACAGAATAAATGACACACACAATTTTGAGTTTAAAATTAGTCCAAGTCCAGTTTTAGTTAAGTTCAAATTTAGTCCAAAATTATTCCAAGTGTGAGGTTCTATATTAAGTCCGAGTTGGATAGAGTTAACTCATTGAGTTAGCAAAGAGCTAAAGTGAGTTTGAGTTGAGTTAAGTCGAGTTAACACACCCTTACACCCGTACACACCTGATCAAACAAAATAATGGAACATACACACACACATGTCTCAAACACACGCACACACATTTTATTAAACACACGCACACAGATCTGAAGCACAACAAACCAACAACCAAAAAAAAAGTGCAAACAGTCTCTCTGTCTCTCTCCATCTATCTATCTATCTCTCTCTCTCTCTCTCTATATATATATATATATGGGGGGGGGGTGAAGAGGCTCACCGAAATAGCTCAAATAGGGAGCTATGGCCAAAAACGCTAAACAAAAAACTCCAAGCAAGAAAAAGCATCCACAACCTCGGCAAGAGCTCCAAACCGTAATGAGCCCCGCAAAGACTCTAAAGAGTATGAACTCAACAAAACCCCCAACTTTCTTACACAAAATACTAAGAAAAAGAACACCAGCAAGCCTCAAATTCTTCACGGAAAAATCGAGATAAAATCAGCAGCAAAACAGTCACGAAATCGAGTGAGATAAACTCAAGAATGGAGATCCGATCTCACAAAAAATTACCCAGAAAATATTGTGTATGTGGTGAAAATGTAGAGAGAGAGAGAGGGAGAGTAAAATGTCTGGCTGAGATTTCAAAACGTCCAAACCCTAAACAAAGAAAACCCCATCGCACTAATTATATACCTCAACACCAATGGAAAAGTCGGTAATTAATAAACAACCCACACAACGGTATGTTAGTCATATCCCATAGGCGGCTGGGGTTTAAACCGTCCAACCAAGAAAACAAGGCTACATGCGTAAAATGACGAATGGGATAAGGGATATAGTGGACAAAATCAAGGAGACAAATAAGGGTTTGATACAAGCAAAATATCAGACCTCGATCTCCCAAAAATAGTAAGCATCCATTTTAATGTTTGTTCAAACATTAAATTTAAATAAAATTGATTTTTGTTTAAAAGAATATATGCTTAAACACTAAAAGGAATAGCGAAAAAAATAGAATAAGATTAAAATAGTCAATAATGAAGTAAATATAAAGACTAATGTTAGGACACAAAAAAAATAAAATCTTTTTTTTTAAATACATATAAAAAAAATTAAGAATAAAAATCCATTAGGGCACACACAAAATGTTGTAGAAAAAATAAAGTCTCAAAAGTGAGACAATTAAACAGGCAATTTCAATCTCCCCCTTTGACCAATTTTGAGACAAACATCACTTTGAGACTAAAAATTACATAACTCGACTAAGAACATTTTGAGCCCTATATCATACAAAACTCAACTAACAACATTTTGAGTCCTAACCAAAATACATAACTCAACTAACAATTATCAATCCTTGAAAAAATAAAAGACACAAAGAGTCTCAAATTCTCCCCTTGTTTGTCTCAAAGAGACAAAGGGAGTAAACTAAAATCAAATTAGGTAGGATATGCACACAAGCCAATAGACATTCGTAGAGTCTCAAATCTAAGATTATCCAAAGGTTTAGTAAATAAATTAGCTATCTGATCTTTAGTGTTAAGATATTCAATAGAAAGTTCCTTTTTCTCAACAAGTTCCCTTATAAAGTGTTGGCGCATTTTGATATGTTTGGTATGTGAGTGAAAAACAAGATTTTTTGATATATTAATGGCACTTTGATTATTACATAAAATAAGTGCAGTAGGTTCAATTATACCAGTGTCATTTAGCATTTGTTTGATCCACAAAAGCTGAGTACAATAACTACCGGCAATAATGTACTCGGCTTCGGTGGACGAAAGAGACACAATTCTGTTTCTGAGACGACCAAGAGACTAGGTTGTGTCCTAAGTAAAAGAAATCACCGGAAGTGCTTCTACTATCATTGGCACGACCGGCCCAATAAACATCCGTATACCCAATTATTTTAAAAATTGTGTCAAACGTATACATAATACCAAAACTTAGAGTATCACTAACATATTTCAGTATGCGCTTAACCACAAGCAAGTGACATTATTTCGGTTCACATTGATATCTAGAACGTACACACACACACATGCACTCACTATGCATTATGTCGAGTCTACTAGAAGTTAAATATAAAAGGCTACCGATCATACTACGATAAAGTGTAACTTCAACCTTCTTACCCGATAAATCTTTGGAAAGTTTGGTGGTGGAACTCATAGGTGTCCTAGCAGTTTTTGCATTTGTTAGCCCAAAACGCTTAACTAATTCAGTTGCATATTTAGTTTGGGATATAAAAACGCAGTCTGATTTTTGAGAAACTTGTAAACCCAAGAAAAATTTCAACTCACCCATCATAGACATTTGAAATTCAGATTTCATAATGTTAGCAAAAATTTCAACTTTTTGAGGATATGAAGACCCAAAAATAATGTCATCAACATATATTTGCGCAATAAGCAAACAGTTTGTATTTCTTTTAACAAACATTGCTAGGTCTACTCCCCCTCGATTGAATCCATGAGTTAAAAGAAAAGAAATAAGACGCTCATACCAAGCACGAGGGGCTTGTTTGAGACCATAAAGAGCTTTTTTTAATTTAAAAATATGATCCAGAAGATAAGGATGAACAAAACTCTTAGGTTGTTCAACATACACTTCTTCATTTAAAAACTCATTCAAAAATGCAGATTTTACCTCCATTTGGTAGAATCTAAATTTCAAATGACCCGAAATGGCAAGTAAAAGTTTAATAGACTCTATTCTAGCAACTGGGGTAAATGTCTCATCAACATCAATCCCATCAATTTGGGAGTAACCTTGAGCTACTAGTCTAGCTTTGTAACGCAAAACATTACCGATTTTGTCACATTTATTTTTAAAGATCCACTTGGTTCCAATGACATTACAATGAGTAGGACGAGCAACCGAAAACCATACATCATGGATTTTAAATTGACGCAACTCTTCTTGCATAGCAAGAAGCCAAGATTCATCTACAAGGGCATACTTTATATTCTTCGGTTCCATTAGAGAGACAAAAGAAGACATCAAAGCATTTAAAGTTTGAGCTCTAGTCTTAATTGGTTCTTTAACATCACCCAAACTGTTCTTTTTAGTATGATTTGACCTAACCCAATTTGGAACATCAAGGTCTTCCGATGGAAGGGAGTCCAAGTCACTATCCATTGATTGTTTTGATAAATCATTCGATGAAGTGTTTTCAACGGGTAATGATTCTGGATTATCTTCTACCAAAGGTTCAACGCAATCATTTATCACAACATTAATGGATTCCATAATAGATTTAGTTTTCAAATTATAAACTCTATAAGCCCTACTATTTTTGGAGTATCCTAAAAAAATAGCCTTCTTTCCTCTAGTGTCAAATTTAGACAAATGTTACTGATCCTTACACTCATAACATTCACTACCAAAAACTCTAAAATATTTCAGATTGGGTTGTCTACCATACCATAATTTATAGGGGGTTTGTTTAGTATTTTTCCTTAAACGAACCGTATTAATTATGTGACAAGCTGTTTGAGTAGCTTCAACCCAAAAATATTTTGGCAAATTCTTAGCATGAATCAAAACACGAGCCATTTCTTGAATGGTTCAGTTTTTTCTTTCAACAATACCATTTTGTTGGGGTGTCTTAGGAGAACTAAACTCATGTTGATACCCATTCTCAATACAATAGTCAATGATACCCGTGTCTTTAAATTTCCCACCCTATCACTATGAATACGAGTGACTTGAGTAACTTTCTCATTTTCGATTTTTAGAATAATTTTCAAAAAATGATTAAAAGTGTCTGATTTTCTTTCATAAACACAACCCAAGTAAATCTAGTAAAGTCATCAACTATAACAAGAATATAGGAATTACCACATAAACTAATTATCCTAAAAGGACCCATTAAATCCATATGTAACAATTCCAAAGGGTGAGAGGTAAAAATTTCAATTACTTTCTTATGAGGTGCCTTATGAATTTTACCAATCTGACACGGACCACATATAGAGTGTTTAACTTTAATTATTTTGGGTACACCACGAACAAGATTTTGACAAGTTAATTTAGACAAACTATCATAATTTAGATGGCCTAAACGTTCATGCCATAAGTCTAAATCACTCATTCTGGAAGATAAATAATTTTCAGAATCATGTTCATGTTTAGCAGCATATCAATTATTTGGAGTCCTAGTACCACAAAAATAAGTTTCCCATTAGGGTCTAAAATTTTACAATAATATTTTGTTAAATTAACAGCATGATCGTTGTCACAAAACTGACTAATACTCGATAGATTTACTTTTAAACCATCAACAAGTAAAACTTCCTCCAAGTTAGGGAACCCATCTGTCTCAATCGACCCTTTGCCTATGATGTGGGACTTCTTTCCATCACCAAAAGTTACAACACTACCAACAAAAGATTTTAAGGTGGTAAATTTGGATTCGTCCCCCATTATATGCCTAGTGGACCTAGCTGGGCCTGAATCTCCGGTGCCACTGGTGGATGTGACTGGGGTCGTGGGAAATTAACGGCCATGGCGGTCATCGCTGGATTGACGGCCTGGGCTACTATCTCGACCACCTATGCAATTGTCATCCTCATTGGTGGTGGTTGCGGCTGCAGAACTACTGGCTCCTAATGAGCCTCCCTTTCCTCATTTCTTGTTGTTGCTCTCGCCGACCTACCTCTCCTAGGCGGCATTTGAAATTTCAAAATGAGTTGTATGAGTTCACTGTTCATACATCTATATAGCAGAAGAATGTAAATGCGCGTACGTAAACGAATACGATAATCCTATCATAAGGCTCTACTTCAAAGAACGATAAGCCAAAATGTGAAAATCCATACAGATCCTATGGACACTTTGGATCTGATACCATCTGTGAAACCCCGCCTAATGAAATACTGGGTGATCAGTCCTTTATTAAATTAAAAGAGGTTTCTCATCTGGTTCATTCTTAGCATCACTGTCGAAAACTTTTTAAAACTTACTTACCACCTAGTATTCAAAAAGCAGATGTCAAAATTTTACCTTTTTTTAAACAATAACAATAATATAAATATTAATTTAAACCATTCACACAATCAATGAACCTAAATCAATACTGAATAAATAAATAAATGACTAGCCGAATAAACCATTGGTAAAAATACAAAATCCAAAATAATAATCCAACTGAATAATAAACTGAGTACAAAGTCTGACTAAAATAAAATAGCTGGGGCAACATGATAAAATGAAACATTGAAATGCATCCTACTCTAGAATCAAGTGACTGAAGCGACTAAGTCCAAATCCTGCATTCATCCACATATGCTGCAGCTACGCATCCATGAAATAAATCATCAAGTTTGGCGTCCCTGTGGCTGGACACCTAAAAGGTTTTGAAAATATTTATTAAGTACGGGTCAGAGCCCAAATACTTTTGAAAATATTTTGCAAGTGAATTAAAATTCATGAATGCTCTTCATATTTAAGTTAGTGTCGCACTCACTTGAGATATTACTTACCCCTCAACTATTGTGCACACCTAACGATTCTTCCTAACCCTCCTAGTTACACTACCCCGTCTAAGTAGCCTTGTCTTGAAACTCCTTGACACTCTACTCTAGCATGATTAATTTGTACCTTTACTTCATAAGTTATTTATCACATTAATTTAATTAATCCTCTTTAAATTCACTATATAATATTCTCACTAGTTATACACAAGTAATCCCTTTTTACTTTATTTACTTCACCCGTATATAAATATCTACACTCTTATATACGTATATACTATAATACAATTGCACTTCATGTATTTCACCTGTATATAAATCTACACCATACATACGTATCATCATATTACAACATTCGCACACAAGTCGTATATATAACCGTCCTCCCGAGTAGACACTCCCCGAATGTTCTCTAAAATGCTATCACCCCAAGTATACTCATCCACCCGGACACCCCAACTCGGTTAGCTTCCCGAATCAATAAAACAAAATAAACGTAGCGGAGGCGACCATAGTTCTTTCACTGGAAGTGAAACCGAATCATACCCCAAAGCGGTTCACCCCTGAAAATAAATCACATAATAAAATCCTGGACGACTATGACCTGGGGACTATACTCACCCTATATTCATTAGCCAGGAGATTCACCCACATTGCACAACCTCCTGTGATAGCACTAGAGGGGTATGTATTCCTATGAATATTATTCACACCAATATTTATAAAGCACACAAATATATATATAGACACACACACACACACTACACAATCATCGCATATATATATATTTAATTAAGCTCAGCTAGTCCATTCCTGACACGCGTATCACTAGTTCAAAAAATTTCGAGTTAATATCCCGACTCTAAACTTAATTAATTATGCATTAATTATTTATATTTTTTTCAAGATACTAAGTACATCTCAATCCAACCTGTATCCAAATTTCATCCAAAACTAGGTGTAAACCCGCGCGATGCACGGATTAGACGATTGTGCAACAACTTATTTCTGTATCCCTTTGGTGGCTAAAGAGATCTTAGCCGATAAATCTTTTGAATGATCATTAGATTTGCTAAAGTTGGGAAACAGTTGAATTTATCAAAACTATTTTGGTTTGATGCCATTAAGACTCAACCCGTTTCTTCAAATGACACTTATTTGCAGATTCTCAATTTAGGGGACTTTGCGTTTTGATATGCCTGTGATCATTGTCAAAACATAATTGATAATGACCTCAGTCTTGTTACCATTTTACCAACTGCAAAACACCATTCCCATATTAAGCTAGTAATGAAACAAAGTTCCATGCATAACAATGGTAGGGTAACCCCACTGTAAATGGGGTGGGCAAATGCCTTTTATAATTTGAAAAAAAAAATTGTGCTTTTATATGGAGGGTGTGGTTGATTGCCATGAAATTTATTTTCCATTGAAATTATCTGCTATGAAACACAATCAAAACTTTAAAAGTATATCTTTGGAAAAAAATTCATGGAAAAAGTGTGCTATCAAATTCACATTGAAGATTGATTAATTTCAAGAATTAGGTTCATGATGTTGTCCTCCCCTCCATAAACTGGTTTGTCAAATTACTGGAATAGTGATTGCAAATCTAAAAGAAATTATTGATAAGGAATGAAAATGCATACATGTCAAAATTTTAAAATAGACCAATAAGTATTGGTTAGGGTCTTGCTCACACCTTCATCTTTCTAGGCATGTATCTAACACTTTCTATTTTCAGTGGAAAATTTGTCATATTTAATAAACACCTCCTTCGCATCTTATATAAGATGTGATTAGGTGGTGGCAACCAACAAAATATTGTAGGATGTTTAGAAATACATACTTTCAAATGCCAAATGCAGGGGGTTAATAATATGCTCCATCCATAATGTGAACATTAATATTGCTTAAAAGATTTGCTACAAATTGAAACCCAAAGACAACCTCAAAGACCAGCAACATAAAATCTTAAAATCGAAGAACCACCTCATTTTTCTTTATAATTATCAGGTGATGACAAATATTATACATCCAATAAACTAAAAGTATTTTCATTCATAAATTGTTTTCAATGCACTAAATAATATTTTAAAATTGTAAAATAGAATATCTGTGACAAAAACTAAAAAAAATAACAAAAATGGTTGAAAACCTCAAACAAAGCCCCAAACCAGACACCAACCACAACCCCAAAACAACCCAAACTAACATATATTGATTACCCATCATCGCCATGAATTTTTTCGGCCTGTGGTTTCATCTTTGTCATCGGATGTCTTAACAGAAAACGAAGGAAAACACGATGATGAGCACAAAAATAAGAACACCCTAATTCTTCCTTTCTAAAAAGAAACCCTATAAATTAAAGGGAAACAAATATTCATCAGAGACGGAGCTCACCGTCCCATGGGCCGAAGAGGTCGAAATGGCCGTCGGAGAAGGGGACAACGTCTTGGACGAAGTGGGAGTGGCCAGTGAGGCGGCGAAGGGGGACGTAGTAGGTTTTTTCTACCTTTGTGAGTTGCTAGAGGATGATGGATTATGGATCATAACGGAGGATCATAACCGGCCAGAGTTGAAGCATGAGAGTCGTTGAGTTATTTGTGTGTTTGGAAACTGAAGGGTTAAGGTTAGGAATAGGAAGTTAAAAAGTGAAAGCGAGGTCGAGGGCTTTTATCGAGAAGGAGAGATGAAATGACAGACACGACATACAGAATGAAAAGTCAGATGATTGCTAATTAAGAAAAAGAGGCGCTGGAGAAAAAATTTAGGAGGTGGCACGTGGACACATTTAGTGATAAAATGTCTTAATTCTTCGTATAGAATTTTAGAGTCTATATAAGATTTCCCATTCGAATCCGTTCATATATTTTCACGTGTTGTTTAGCTTAAACACTCCTAAATCCATACCCCGAATTCATTCCCATCCAATTTGAAGGTAAAAATAATGTTCCTTAATATTTTTCAGAGTCCTACACTTATCTACAGTCATCCCTAAATAAACTAGATTGGATTTCTCCCCAAAATCTCGGTTTCAGACACCCTTTCATAATAAAATCATAACTAATTCACAAAAAATCAGAAAATACGAAATGTCGGCCACGCGTATGTAACGAAGAGATCTATTTCCATGTCCAAACTAGGGTCGTTTGAACGACATATTTATCTCATTTAAATGAGATACTCATCTCGTTCGAACCCGATTATTTCTCTCTCCTCTTTTCTTCTTCCTTACGTCGTCTGCAATAACTTTTTTTCAACTATTTTACCCAAAATTTGTTTAACGCACTTCCTTTGAAATCATAACACTACTACTGTATTTCTAAATCATCAAACAACCTTTAAACGGATTTAAACTCCAAATTCATTATTTACTTCAACTAACAGTATGATTTCTCCACAATATACTTAATGAAATCAATCTCTCTCAATACCCAAATAACATGTAGGATATACCAAGATGAAAACCCAGATTTATATATGTCAACCCAACACAAAAAACACACTTACTACGATATGAATTGATTATCACAATTTTACATTGAAACAAGTTAACCACTTGCTTGGACAATCGTAGAGTTTGATTCCTTTGAAGAAGATGATTGATTTGTCTCCCAAAAGCACTCCAAGTTCTCCTTGCTTTCTCTCTTTTTTCTTCGCCTATAGAACTAGGGTTTTCTCTTATGAATTGTGTCTCTCAACTCTTCTCTAATTTGGGTTTTATAATATCTTTCCTTTAGAGTTGTGTTCACCCCAAACTCTTAAATTTAGATCTTCTAAAGTCAATCTCGTTTTTGAATTGCGGACTCAATTAAAATGTACTGAACACCTCCGCGTTGGTCCGGTTATGCCTAAAAATGACTCGAGACCTAATTACTACCCCGTGTACTTTTTTTTAACTATCTCGACCTCTCCGGAGTCAACCGTGCACTCAAAATTGTCATCCGAATTATTTTATAAAATTCTCTAACTTGAACCTTAAAATGCGACACGCGCGAGATCTAAAATGCTCCGAATTAATTAAACCTCAATTTGCCAAATCTATTAATTCCTCTAATAGGAGTAAATTCTCAAAAACATAAATTTAAATTTCTCCAAATTAAATAAGTTCTATTTCTCCCAAGAATAAACTATATTCAATGTCCTCGAATTTATGGGGTGTTACAATATATTACACAATAGGACTTTAGGTTCGTTCGTGGGAACGTGGGGAGGATGATGAGTTTGAGATGCACTAAGCGATGCGAAAACATTGTCCACATTTTGGATTAAAGGAGAAGGGCGATTAGTTGAGATGGACCGATCACTCGTGGGAGTGTTCAACGGTGCCCTGCTTTATTTCATGTTTGATACAATATGACACATAACCTGTAACATAAATGTACAAAAACTAAAAGTTAGGAGAATGAATAACACAATGAAGTTGTAACATGGCACGACAAAACTTAAAAATATTAAAATCTACCTTGAGGGTGTCCTCGACAGTGTGTAGTCTTGAGTTGAGTTCATAATTATTATATGTATCTTTTGCATTTTCCTTTTGCCCCCGTTCAAGTGCCTCGCTCGCAATCCCAATATGAAGTAGTTATGTCCTAGAGATATGGATTGAATATACATGAACACTTCCCCTTTTGTCCTTCCTAAATACTTCAGCAACTACATCAGTGTCGATGCCTCCCTTATCATGGCTACGTCCTTCACATTTTCTTCTATTCTCGAAACTCATCCTATAGTATGAACAATAAAATTCTAAGCTATAAATACATGTAAAGGAGGAAAGACTAAAGAAGAAAAAAAAAACAATATCACAGACAAAAAATGAAATACTCACATTTTTAGCCTTAGCGCTAGCAATCACATTCTCATTTTCATCGATGTGTCCTGCAATCCACTTATCTATTCGCTTAATTTTTTTGGCAGGCTCTTCCTTTCCCTATAATTTTGATGTCAAGTGTGAGAATAAAAAGTGTTAAGACTGGAAATTTGGCTATTTCAGTTTAAAATTTATCCCCTAAGATGAATCGGAAGGATGTCGTTGAAAATCCCATGAATTGGTCGCTCGACTATGCCATGTCATTTCCCGCGCTATCCATGGTATAGTGTACAATCTAACAAGTCTATGAATTAGAGGAAAATGCTTCATTACTTTCGTAGGTTCTTTGCATACTCTACTCCTTTTGCGCATGGTCACTTCATATCCCAGCTCTCCACATTGAGGACATTCCTCCTTATCTCCATTTTCTTTCCAATACAAAATACAATTATTGATGCATGCATGAATGAAATTGGCCTTCATCACTCAGTCTTTCATCATATGCTTCATGCGAGGATACTTTTCTCGCAACGTGTTTCCTGTCGGGAGCCACCTTTTCAATATAGATAGAAGTGTTGTCACACTGTTTCCTGACCATCCAAACTGCTTCTTTATATTGTGCAATTCTACGATTGCAGAAAGAGTTGTCTCAGGGCCCTCACATGAAGGGTACGATTTCTCATTTGCTAATCTCTTGTATTCATCATAGTTTTTATTACGGGGATACGTTTCTTTAGCAACCCCGGTTTGACCTCCTTCAGTATCCACATAAGTACCTTCATGCACTCCATAAAATGTATCAATAAGGTTCCCCATACCAAGTTTCGCAGTGGTCGTGCTTTCTTTTTCAGTTATTTCTTCTACAACTCTTGTCGATGGGTGCTCTTTTAAATTTGTGGAAGACTTTTCACCATGTAATGACCATGTAGTATACGACTGATCTATACCATGCCTCAACAAATGTGTTCGAATTTTTATCACGGTAAAACGCATCCTATTTTGACATTTCGAACATGGACATGGAAACTTTGACAGCAGTTGATCATTATTTTCAATCACAAAGTCAATAAAATCTTCACTTCCTCGTTTATACACTAAGCTAAATATATTCTTTTCACCTAACCATCCTTTGTTAATTGGTCGAGACATTCTGCAACGTAAAAGAGTTAAGTCACAAGAGCATATCGAATAGTAAGACAAGATATTCATATGGAAATAGTAAATAATTATTTAATGTTGAAGGCACATTGTGTTTCGTCAAAGTTTCAATAACACTTATATAATTCTACCACGGAAATAATCATCACAAGACATGTATTTCGATTGAAATAAATGTCTACAATATTCAAGATTAGACATGTTACATTAACACATTTAAAATATAAAGATGAAATGGTACATTATTGTGGCAGGAGGAGGATATATAACAAACTCATACTTTAAATTTTCGATTTTATCTAACTTAAAACCCTAGCTTTGATTGCAATCTTTGATTTCAAATATGATATCACATTTCAGCCAAGATTTTATTATTTCAACCGGATAAATATGGTTATTAACAGATGTAATTCGCCAACAATAAAACCATAAACTAATACCTTTATTACCCAATAAAGATATAAATATATGAATTAACAAAAAACGCACATAAAAGAATGGGCTATCATAGGGAACAACTTCTCCATCTTTTAATATGTTTTTCCTTTTTGCAATCTTATATTTAAACAAAAAATTAAAAAAAATAGAATAATAAATATATTTGTACATATCACTCTCGTAAACTAATAAATTCAAAACTTTTGCATAATTGTGTATATATATGAGCAATGCACAATGATTACAGAAATAATTGTAATTTGCAACAGAATTTCAATTCCAATGCGTGATATATTTATACATATGATTATATTAAGAAGGAATAATGAATATAAATACCAAATTAGAAGAGAGCTGGATCCGTGACATATATTTTGACTATATAAGTATATATCATTCATTAACTAAAAAAATAATATGAGATAGAGAAAAAGTATATATTTTTAGAAACTAAAAAAAATACGATATAGAGAAAAAAAAATATATATCATTCATAAACTATAAAAATTGAAAGAAAAATAATACAAGAGTAGGGGCGAGTCAAACAATGAAAAATAAAAATTGAAAAATGAGAATTTGTACCTATTTAGTTTATGAGAGCGGCCTGAGAACGGTCTGAGATAGAACGATCAAATTTAGGCGATGAAGATGAAGTAGTCTGAGATAGAGCGGTTTGAGAACTGCGACAAGGGAGGAGAACGACAGTGTGATGGTAACAGAGGGGAAAAAGCCAGTTAAGGGTAAAAAATTGTGTCCATCTTTTACGTCGAGTAGAATAGAAAACAGTTAGGGTAAACAAAAATAGCTCACGAATAGGACTCTCCCCATTTTGGCGCCAACTTATTTTGCTAACACATTTTTTGGCGCATATTAAAATAAAATTAAAAAAAATATATATGATAATTTAGTATAAACACACTAAAAATAATTGACTGATATAAGTAATTACTAACACTTAACTACTGTTAGAAATTCCTTACACACTCTAACTGTTACAAAACCAAAAATAGGTCCATTACAAATATTTCCATATGGTGTAGTGTAATCTTTGTCATGGGGAAAATGCAAAACCAAAATCCTTTTCAGGCACCCTTAGCCACCAACCGTGTCTTATAGAGATCAATAGATCCATTAGATAAAAAATTTACATTTAAGACCCATTTAAATCCAAAGGCCTTCTCCGTGAGAGGTAAAGAAATAAGATTTCACGTACCATTTAGGTCCAAGCATCCATTTCCACTTTCGTTGCCTCCACATTTTTAGTATTTTTAAGATCTTTAGCCACTGATCGGGGAATGGAGATAGAGTCAAGTTGGACCCCAAAAGCTCAATATGGATCTGAAAAGACTATGATAGGAAATATTTTGGGAAATGGGATGATTAGAACTACTAACAAGACCGTGGAATGAAGTAAACATAATACGAGAAGGATAATGAGAAGGAAAATCAGGTATAGGAGGTGGTAAAGAGGAGGGAGTACCAAAGTTTGGAGAAGGAGGTGGCAGAGGTGCTAAAAGGCGACGAGAGTATACTTGTAAGGAGGACTCAAAAAGTGTGGGATGAAGAATCTCATCAAATATATGACTAAGGAGGGCAAGTAATATTGCTTCGCTCTTTTTATAAGGTGAGTAAATCACATCCTCAACGAAAGGGGAGTCAAGATCATGCAAATTACCCACCACCCCATAGAAAGGGACATTCTCATGAAAGTAATATCAAGAGAGTGATACATGTATTTTGATGGCATATTATAGCACCAACACCCCTTAGATATCGAGGAATACCCCATAAAAATACAACAAATAGTTTTATTATTAAGTTTGGTCCAAGAGTGACTACGATCATGAAAAAATAAGTACACCCCAACACACGAGGAAGAATGTGGAATAAAATGTTATAGGGCGAAGGCTCTAGAGAGGTGCCTTCCCCCCCCCCCCCCCCCAAACTGACATAAAGTACGATTTATGATAAATATGTGGTGGTAAGGACAACAAGATGCCAATAGAATTTGGGCATCTTCATACCACTCAACAAACATCGAACTAATCTCATTAGTTGGTAATTTTAACGTTCCGCGGCCCCTATTTTGTTCGGGGTATATGGGCAGGCGAGTTTATGCAAGATCCCTTTTTGATTAAGTTGAGATTTAAACTCATTAGAAACATACTCACGCCTAATATTGGATCGGATGTTATGAACCACAGTCTTAAATTGAGTTCTAATCATTTGAATAAATTGAATAAAAAATGGAAGACATTCATATTTTTTAAAGGAGATATACCCAAGTACACCGAAAATAATCATAAATAAAGGTCACAAAATAGTAATGAAGAGAAAGGGCGGGAATATGAGATGACCCCTACACATCAAAATAAATCAAACCAGACATAATAGGAGCACGACTTAGATATGGAATATAAATAGTCCTATTACGATTGGAAAGTTCAGATACTTCCCATAAGAATTCTTCTTCCCTACACGTTTTCGAAAGAAAATGGAATAGCAAACATAATTACTGAAAATTGACATGCCCTAAGTGGACGTGCCACAAGTGCATGGTCTGGAGGGAAACATCTGAGATGGAATCCAGCAAGATGGAAAAATTGAGACTAAGGGTGAGAAATTGCAGTGGTGGAGGTTCCTCAAAATAGTAAAATTAGTCGTGCTCATAGCCCCTGCCAATATTACTTTTCAAACTTAAGTTTTTAAGAGAAAATGGGTAAGTGTATAACACAACAAGACAATTGAGATATTTAGCAAGTTAACTAATAGACAAGAGATTGAAAGCAAAATTACGGAAATGCAAAATTGTGGAAATAATAATATCGGGAGACAAATGCACTTTTCCCTTGCCATGGATAACTGTACGAGGGCCATCTTTAATACGCATGAACTGATAAATATGAATTGTGGGTGAGGAAAGTAGAGAAGATTCTCTCATCATGTGATTAGTGGACCCAAAATCCAGAATCCAAGTGGGCTTCCTAGTCTGAACAAGAAAAGTGGACGGGGTGCCAGAAGTAATGGTGACATTGGTATTGTGAGAATCCACATGAGGACAAGTGGTATCAACACCTCAGGTCATGCTAGATGAACCGAATAGTCATATGTGAACAAATTTATGTTTCAATGCAGATGATGAAGATAAATTATCTCCCTATCATCACAACGGGATCCGAAAGAAAAAGTACACCCATTCATGAGGAGACTTGTAGCCAATTGAGTCGGGGTACATTTTGACAATGAAAAAATATCTTTACCAATACCTGAATCACCCATAATAGCTCAAAAGTGCCCAAAAATTAACTAAACAACAATTTGAAATTCTTGAAGGGCAGATTTGTACTTAAAAATAGCAAGAACTCACCGATAATTATTGGAGAATCGTAAAAAATCTGTTGCAGGTGCACATAAAAATTGACTACCGCTCGAATGGTCGAAAGATATGGCAAAATATCCAAAGGAACGTTGTCCAGCAATTCGGAAGCCCCAACATAAAATAACAACTCTTTACTTTTTAAAGAACACCAACAAACCCTATATGGGTGAAGAATTAGGGTTTGACCCTAACACAAATGAGAATAGATTCTACCAAAAAAATTAACTACAAAAACATCCAATTAGAAAATTGATGAAGACTAATGATGAACATTATTGTGAACAACACCATTAAGAGTAACACTGAGCAGTATCGTGTATAGTGTGATGAACACACTAGGGTTATTGAGAAAAAATATGTGAAGATAGATTTTATTTTGTCTTCGATACCAACAAAGTTTTAATGATGTAAGGCTTATTCAATTGGAAGTCCAATAATTGAATTTATACTAAAAAAAATACAATTTTAGAAGGTTCTAAGGCCATCTGTAGTGGGTAGTCTAAATGTGTACATTTAGCTTTTTTGGCTCACAATGGATAGCTAAATGTACACATTTAGCTGAGAGAAAATGTCGTGGGTGTCTAAATTTAGATGGGCGATACACAATGTGTTAGGAGTGGGTTCCGCAGCTGGGCGGGTAAAAGTTATCCGCCTAGTCCTTAGGCGTGTATCATTTAGCCACCCAACCTCCTCCCATTTTAAAGAAAAGAAAATTAATAGCCAAACGGTAACATTGCAACGGCTAAAATATATACCAACGGTTACTTTAATTTTCTTTATATACATTAGACTCCCCAAAACCTTTAACACAACACTAATGTATATCCTTCTACATATCAATTCAAATAATTTCTATGGATTCTTCTTCTTAAAGTACTCCGCCAAGTTCGAGCCGACTGCCAAATTTCAATCCACACGCCGAGGTGTTGCTTTGGCGTTCGTTAAATTTTCTATAGATGGCGCTATAGGGACTAACCAAGCAGGTTCAACCTTATGGGAAAAAATAACTAACGAATATAACTCAAGCGAGGGTGTTATTTACAAACACACCGAGAATGCATTGCAGGGAAAATTTCAAAAAATTAACACAGAGTGTATGTTATATGCGACGAAGTTATCCCAAGCTTATGGTAGGGAGAAAGATAGCGGCACGTCGGAGGTTTAGTGGGTAATTACAATTAATTTTCGTTTATTTTTTATTTTTAATTAAATTCATAATTTTGCAAAACTAATGCGAGAATATTTTTTTTCTATAGGTCCAACGAGCCGGTGATAATTTTCGATTAAATGCGAGTTATAAATTCAATTACGACCACTGCTACGAGGTGCTTAAGGACTTGCCAAAGTATTCCATGTCAACAACCGGTTCACAATATACCGATGAAGAAGATAATGCCAACCCACTTGAATCGAACGACAACGAAACAAGGGAATTCAATAATTCGCTAAAATGACCGGAAGGACGTAAAGCTGCGAAACAGAAAGGGAAGAAACGAGCGGCAGCCAACAGTGCAGCTACACAAACGCTCCTTTTAGAGAACTCTAATGAATTCAACAAACTTTATGACAAAAATTCTGTAGAATCCCAATCAATCAAAAGAAATCTAAATGAAAAGATTGATGGTTTAATTTCAATTCGCACCAAAGAGTACGAAGCTCAATTCCAACGTGACGAAGATCAGATTATTTACATGGATACAACTAAAATCACTCCCCCAAAAATGCCTTTCACGAGATGCGATTGGCTCAGATAATGCAGCGTCGGTCTCAAGCATACCATAACTTCTTACAATAGATTAATAGATTTATATGGTTATTTATGTAATCCAAATTTATTAATTATTAACTTTTGAACCTCCGGGGTCTTGTGATGGTGAATGGGCCATATTAGGAGAAGCAGTTGGATATTCATCTCCATATATGTATGGGTGTGTGTGTTGCGAAATGGGGTTGTGCCCAGTAGACGAACTTGATCCAGCGCCTCTAAAAGTTGCAGTCTCTTCATCTTTCTATCGTAGAAGTTCGCGTTCTCTCTTTCACCCACCTTTTCCACATATGCTCTCGTTCTAACATTTTTTATTTAAGTTTCCCGATGTAGTCCTGTCTAAAAAAACCGTAGCACGCCATCGAGAGCGAGTAAAATTCTCCGGGTGCTAAGTTATTATGAGTGCTTGGCGGATCTAGTTGAATGACTATTGTGCCATCCAACTTTATATCTGCAACTTCAGACTCCCTTGACAATGGTATAAGAATTGACGATGAAGATTTTCCCTGTGTGTTGAAGGTATAGGGAGCCTCCCATCTATTTGCTGGTGTGCTTGGTACCCGTAAATCAGAGGGTGCAATCAAGGTGAACCCCACCCCGTCATGATTTTTCCATCGTAATAGGGAGGGTAATATTTCACCCTTACCCACAATCTTCCAGTATCTCAACCATTCATCCTCCGATGAGACTGCGACATGAGCAATTACAGGTCGTTAATTGCCAATTTGTTGCATATATATTCCCCTTAGAATGAATGCCATAGGATACGGTGGGTTTTCTGGAATTGCAACGAGACTTGTCATTTGACGGTAGCAGCGGTCTCCGAGATAACTCGATATCCAAAAGCATGAACCGTCTCTGCCCCAAATCATGAGCAACTATAATGACATTAATCCGGTTTTCTTCTAATCCCATAAAACGTTGCCATATAACTATATAACTAACTCGAGGGAGCGCATTTTCAGTTTCTCCCGCATTGCCGAACTTTTGAACCTTATTTGTCCCAATAAGGCCCCACGTTGATTAGACACCCATCGTAGCATACGGGCCCATATTTTCACGACATTATTGTGCAATATGGGAGCCATCGTGTGAAGGTATTCGTAGCCGAAGTACTGCAGGTATAAAGACAACTCATTAGTATTTGATAGATTATTAAACTAAAAAAAATTAAATTTAATGGTCGTTATTCAAATGTTAAATTAGAGAAAAAATACCTCTATAAGTTGCCAGAAACATTTTACTGTTTTTTGCTCATTTGTGGTGCATCAAGGGCATAGTAAATACGGGCTAAAATGGCAGAACCCCACTCCTTAGCAGCCATTTCGTTAAGGTCATTTAAATAAGTTGCCCATTCCACACACAAAGTATTATGGACCGTCGGGAAAAAAATGGAGCTCAACACCAATACAATAAAAGCTATAATGATATGTTTTGCGCTCGCTAATCTTTGCTCCGGAGCTTGTTCGCAATAATCCAACATGTACCTTTTTATTGTTCTACAAGAAATATTTCTTCCTTTGTACTCTGGGTGGCCTATTTCGAAAAACTATAGCTCGAACATTTCCTCCATAGTATAAGGATTAGATGTTGGAAATCTAGGCAAAATTGGATGGATTCCAATTGGAATTCCTAAAACCAAATAATTTAAGAAGTATTAACTATGAAACTTTCAACAATAATTAATAAAAATAATTATAGTGCGAAAAAATATTATTGAAATAATTACCGGATAAATGCATAAAATCATAAGGGGTAATCCCCAACTCCACACTCGATAGATGGAATGTATGCGTTATTTCCGATAACGTACTTATGAGCGCTCAGGTCATTTGGTTGTCCGAGTTAGGAAAAGATTCGCTAAATAAATGACTAAAACCGAAATTCTCAATGGTCGCTTGCACAAACGGAATCTGGGATAATTCGGCATACACCTCTATCGGACCTTGGGCACTACCGCGCATGTGAAATTGACCGACGGTTGGATGCGATGTAACATAATCCCAGATTTGATAGAGGTGTATGCCGAATTATCCCAGATTGACCTTAAATAGGTACAAAACATGAAAAGCCCTATACAAAAAAAAGACTAAAAATAACATGAAATCAAACATCTTTTCTTTTATGGGATATCTACCCTAGAAAATCCTCGTCGGTAGAGAGTTATTTAGCTTTTATTGATCACAAAATAGGGGAAATAGCCTACCGGGTGGCTTCCAAGACCAAGTGAATCAAGAGAAGTGACAAACTAAAACACGACCATATCCTTAGGCCTGATAGAACGACCAAATCCATATAAAAAATATGAGCATATACCAAATAGTCCCTTGAACTTATTTTAATACATGTATAGTCCAAGCCTTTTTATTTTGCACCAAAAATTCCTTCACCATGCCGCTGGTGTGGACCTGTAAAGATAAGAGGATAAGGGACTTTTTGATACAGAATAAAAGACTTGGACTAAATATGTATTAAAAAATATTTGAAGGACTTTTTGATATTTGATCCTAAAAAATAATCAAACAGAAAACGTATTTTAAAAAAGATGAAAACACAAATATAGACATTTTCTCCAGCAAAGGACACTCTAGTTAAGAAGAGTTGAGCCTATCAAGAAAAGTCAATCCTCTTACCTCCTTTGAAATGATCTCATAATCATACGCTAATAGACATGCTCTTGATGTCAAAATCTGCATTTAACAATTCAGTGAACCTTCAAGGTTGAATTTATCATATAATCAATGTAGTAAATAAAGCTTTTCGCTGTTGAGGATTGATTTTCAAATCTGTTTTAGTTTGCATCCTTCCGCAGACGGACACCAACATATGAGTGAAGGCAACACAACATATATTCTACCTTGAATAGAATTAAATGATACGGACCGCCAGTATATTAGCAAAATTGTTGTAGGTTTATGTAGGATTTCCATAAGCCATTATGACGATTCCACACATTAATAACTTTTTCACCAATTTAAAAACATGGTTTCTACATTCCACCTTTGTTTAATTAAAACAGTTCCACCTCAAAGCCATTCTTACTCCGAAAATATGCCTCCATATATAAATTGAGACTTACGGGATGAAACTCAAGAAGATCCAAAACAATCTAGTCCCTCTTAGCTTAACTAAGGAGCTTTAGTTACAAATATGATTTACCAAATTGAGAGGTAGTGCACTGGGAACTTTAGGTCTATCCCATTCCCCTTCATCATGCCAAAATCTATTAGAATATCCATTAACCTTTAGTAGAAAGATGATCTACTAGAGGGCCATCTCCATCCCAATTATCCCATAAAAAATAAATATTCCCTTCCTTCACAAGCGTTTAAATATGCTTTTAAGTGAATCTCCAATGGATAGCATCCGTAACCCCGTATTTGAGTCACATTTTGATGTAATTTGGCATGGATACCTTTGTATATAGTTTTTTTCTTGCAAGTCTATTGACCAAAGGGAATCATTCATTCTAAATTTCTACCAAATCCTCATAGTAATAGCATCAATAAGGTCTCTTCTATATGCCTAATGGCTAAACCCCATATCTTCTTTCTCTGATATTTGGTATCTCCATCTCCTTCACCCCAACAAAATGAAAGTAAATAAATAAATACAACTGCATAGATATTTTAAATTCTTTCTTAGGAGGATCCAGAACTGCCAAGTAGATATGCATAGATCGAAAAGTACTTTTAAATAATATCGTCTTTCCACCCGCCGAGAAAAGAGAGAATTTAGGACAACCTATGGAACTGAAATCCATTGAAGATTTTTATAAAGCTAATTGGTTCAAAAATCTACTCAGTACCTCTGCAAAAAAGCATATGTAATGTGAACAAAGTTGGGGATAAGGAATCCCAGACTCATCTCAACCCACGAGTAGAAAGGAAAAAATCTGTAACTTCACCATCAACAGTAATAGAGATCAAATTGATCTGGCATGTGGGACCTAGGGCAACTTGCTACCAAAGTAGAGAGAAATCTATGCCCTTCTTTTATTTTATTGTTTTTGTGTTCTATGTTTATATTCTCTTTAGAATGTTAAAATTATTTAAATAAAACCTATTTATCTCTTCGGTAGGTGATACGATTAGGAATTTAACATAATTTCTTTTTATAAATAATGCCTTTGGCCCTCATTGTATTCATTTAATATACATTAGAGTTTGGCAAAAATTGCATGCTCACATCAAAAGGTATCAATGATATGTCCCTATGTCGATCGTAGAACAGGAAAGCCAAAGAAGTCCGCTCGTGTAGAAGAGGTAATTGACAAATCAAATCTAAGACTTGGGTTGCAACACAAGATACAACTCCCTTGGCTGCCAACTCTAGCAGCCCACCAGCACCTACATTGGCCCCTACTATCACCTGGACACCAAACAGACAAACTCCAACCAACTCAAATCATCGCCTCCGCAAGCCACCTGACATGTTGCACCCCCTGACAGCTGCAGTAAACTGCCACCCCCTTTGTTCCCCCTATATAGGATACAACCCGTGCCCTTTCAACCCCTCGGCTAATGGACAAACCTATGATGCCTTGTTGTCATTTCTTTGGCCACCCACTGCCCCACCTATGCTGGGCTCTACTTTCATTGTCTTTCCTATACATATCTCCACCCCTATTTTTCCACTGCCACCCCCACCCCGCTGCTGCGACTCACCCCTAGATCTAGGTCTCCGACTTCGCGTCGACACCTTCCCTTCTTGGACTGTATGCCACCCCCTTTTGTTACCACCCAAGTCAATATTCATCGCGCCCTCCCACCCCTTCGGATCCCTCATAGGTAAATTTCTATCCGGGGTGCTGACATAGTCTTCGTAGAAGGCAAGCCCCATTTAAACTTCCCATGTTGCCCGGTGATGAGCAATCGTTCGCTTCAGTCCCTGCTGTTTGAGATGCCGCTCGATGTAACCGATGCCAATCTATTAAAGATTTGATTCAATAACTAACCCCTGCACCGCTGTCGATTAGTATTCAGCGACTTCCCGCTCATTTAGATAAATGATGATGAGGGTTATGACACACCCCGACAAGACTCCAAGTACCATATTTGCAGTCTTCTCAACCGTAAAAAATAGGGCCCCTTTAATCCCTCCTCGACAACATTCCCCAAAGTGCATCACCCGAGCCACGTTGGTGTACCACGTAGTAGGCCACAGGCCATTGTTTCCTAACATGGCCGAGGAGGAACCACATCAGTGGCAGAGACCTCTCCCTGTCGCGGACCCCACCACATGCCGCGTTGCCCGGTACCTTTGTCGATGCGTGGGCATGGAATTTGTGTCCCCAGTGGCCTTGACTACCCCAGTGATGAGCAACTCATCGACAACAATGAAGGCCAGCTTTTGCACTTATTAGAGTGCAGTACGCAGGGGGATATTTGAGTTGATGTCTCGACTTTTAAAGGATGTCTTGCGTTCGATGCCTTTATTGATTGGTTTGATGAACAAGATTCAATTTTCATTTATTAATGCGTTTTGGGTGTCCATCGCGCTCATTTGTCCATCGCAAAATTCGAGGTATCTACACAAGTTTTGTGTCAAGAATTTATCCCTATGCTGTACACTCGAACACCGGCCTACTATCCTTACTTGGACCGAATTAAAAGCGGCTCTACGAAATTCATCACTTTAATCTCGGATGGTCCAAAATCCTCCTAGCCCTCTCCGGTCTTTTGTTTGATCTCTATGGAATGCTTCTGTTGTCACTATATTGGACACGGAAATGGGAGTTCCCGACTAGCCTGACATGGATAGCCGATGTTGAAGGCACCCGAGACGTTGGAGGGTTTACACAAATCTTGGTTATATATGCTCGAGTTCTTGTTGAAGTGGATCTTCGAAAAATGTTGACGATATTAAGATTTGTTTACGAATCTCTCCCCTCCATTTGTAGCGGGTCTATTTGGCCAGACATTTTGGTTTAAAATGTTACACCATAAAACTCGCATGGTCTGATGGTCTTGTCCAGTGGTTAATGATGTCCAACCGGTTAATGAATGTAACCATGAGGTTATAGGACAAAATTGATCTTCATAATCTCCCAATTTCTTTCTTTCAATACTGGTTTCCTCGAATGAGACACAAAAATCAGCCCTGTGATTCGTTGAAGGCAGCTCTGGCATCATGCAAGCTTTCGTTTATTTTGTCATCGCAGTTTCAAATCTTTCTGATGATACTATTTTAGGATAGATTTGTCACTGCAAGAAATGTAAAATGTAAGAAAGGGCTAACAGGATTAATTTCCTTTTAATGATCATGTATTTGGTTTTATACTCGGTAATATTTTGAGGTTAGTTCAATTTGAGCTCTGTTGTACTTTTCCATTATTAGATTTTTGGAAATGGAACTAGATTTAAACCAGTTGTTTCTATGATTTTTAAAAACAAAAATAATATTGGAACAAATAATTCAAACCAACCCAAATCATAAAGATAACTTTTGGTTTAATTCTTTGGTTGACTAATTCATGAACTCCCATATAGTACCGTAAAATAATTAATAAAATTTCAAATTTTATAGTTTATATTCCTACATATGTGTAATATAAAGGTATATGAAATAAGGAGGGAGTGCTTACCCATATGCATTCGCTTAAACTTTTCTTTTACTCAAGTATGTGTTCGCTTTTGGCCATTCGAAAGTAGTCTCCTGAAAAATAGTCAAGTGTGATGTTCTGAAAAGTAGTTGCACTGTATAAAATAGTAGTTTCTAGAACCAGTTGAAAAACATATAGCATAAATTTTTCTAAGATTCTTGTGCTCCATCATGGGGATATCATTC
The DNA here is from genome assembly GCA_949130495.1 of Sambucus nigra. Taxonomy (NCBI): domain Eukaryota; kingdom Viridiplantae; phylum Streptophyta; class Magnoliopsida; order Dipsacales; family Adoxaceae; genus Sambucus; species Sambucus nigra. The sequence goes on from OX422216.1 coordinate 642,167,093, forward strand.
ATTTGAGTACACTTTATAATGTTTTCAATGTGAGTCATGTATCATGAAAAGATAAGTTCCCTAATTGGAGGCTCAATGATGTTTAGGGCAAATGAATTTTGTCATCCTCCAAGTCCATTTTATGGTATATGCAAGTTGTATATCGTTGTTGGAGATAGTTTGTTCAAAGTAAGAGAACAATTGGGAGAGACAGAGAGATTAAAAAAGAGAATGGATTTGAGATGCGCGAGAAATAAGAGGTGAAGAACAGGTCCTCTCATTTCGTAGCTTGATCCTTTGGTCAAGGACTCATCCCACTTGGTTCATGGAAATGACAGTGACATGTCTGCTTTCGCATTCTGCCAGTAGTAATCATCTTTATCTGATGGTAATGGAAGAAGATCTGGCTTTAGATGCTCGATTTGCTAACACGTTAAATAAAAATGAGGGTACATGTTTACAGTCATCTTAGAATTCAATTTTTTTTAGATCATCTGTGCTTCTCAAGAAGCTGTTAGTGATTTGGCTGCTGGAAGAATGCCAAAACAGCCCATTGCTTCTTGTAATGGTTTTAAACAGTTTGATTCTAGTAGTTGTGGTATCCCTGATTTTTCGTCTTTAACAGAACAAGAGGACTACTCAATTGTTAATCAAGAGGTATGTTTCAAATCTCTAATTCTAATTTCTAATTTCTAATTCCTAAATCCGAGTCAATCAATCCAAGTGAAAAATCCTTGATCAACAGTTATGATCTGGTTCCAGTAAACCCGATACTTTTTTGTCTTTACTTCCCTCAGTTTTGAACAAATATCAAATAAACTTTAAAAAAAGATGACAAATTATGGTTGACTTTATCTAAAAAGGTTTATTTATATGTTGAAGAGATTTTTGGTTGGTGCTTCTTTATTAAACACACATTGAACAAGACACATAATCTCTCAATTATAACATTGAGACTACCTACATACAGGCCTAAGGGACTTGGTGACAAATTTATCCAAAATGAAACAAATACTAAAATACCCCTAACTAATGATGGAATTATTCATAGTAATTGTTTTCCCTATTCTAACAATATTACAATACTAAATCTAGATAATAAAATACAATTAGAAATAAGCTCTCTTCTCTTCTCGGATCGTTGAACTCATAACTTTGGAGCTCTCCTATATTTGCATAACTATTCGTAGCTCTCCTATATTTGCATAACTATTTGTCTCATAATGTTTGTGTGCTGTAGAAGTTTTAAAATAATTTTACTTGCTGCCATTTTTGCAGTGGTTATGAAGTCAAAAGGGTTCAAGTACTTAGAAGAGAGGTACCCCTAAATGTATTCTGAGCCGCTGGATACAGTCAAATCAGTGGATGAGACGTCGGGCCTACCTTTGAGTAGGAATAGGAGAGGCAACACCCCTATTGGGCTAGATCTGATGGAAGACAGAGCTGCTCTTTCCAATTCTGTGAAAATCATTATTAGGTGTACGCAGAGGCAAATACATCATCTCAAAGTAGTTTCCTTTTTCTAATGACTTCACTAACAAAACTCTATCTTTGTAGTGACTTGTGTTCATAGTTAGTCTTGAAGTTTGCTTTATGTAATTTGGTCTTCTATGATGTTACCGTGCCTTTTTTTAAGGGCGATTGTCTTTTTTTTTTGCATTAGATTCCCAATGAAAATCGACTGAGCACTTTAAGGAAGCATCATACTGATTAAACTAGAAAAAAAAGTATGAATCACAACAAATACGTGCTCTGTTTCTGTACTTTTGTACATTGTTCTTGTAGTTATTTTGTTACATTCCTTCCTTGAATGATGTTGATGGTGCATGTGTTTGGGTTTCCATCTCAGAAACACGATATCCATAAAAAAGTATTTTCAATGTTTGTGTAAGACTCTTCTAATTTTAGAAAAATAAAAATAAAAATATTTAAAAACTCCATAAATATGATAGATCACAATGGCAACAAAATAACCAAAAATGGACAATGTGAAACTTTACTTATTCAATCTATTAGAAATTAGAGCAAAAAATGTTTTTGTTCTGATAAGGGAATAATTTAAATCATTTTCTAGATAGCTTAATACTTTGTTGAATTGATAAATATGGTTTGCTTACATCTCTTTCTCAATCTGTGTAAATAATGAGTGGCTTTAGTAGCTTTTGTCTATATGTATAAAAAAAATTACAAGTGTTGAGGTTATTTTTATAAACGGCGGATTTGACAATGCTCATGCTGCGGCCAGGTTATGGTTGAATTAAAATAAATGGTAATCACGTTAATTTTCAAGTTGTAGTCCTCACTTTCAGTTCCATGGCATTGCTTGTATTAAAGCCTATGATCACCGATTCTCTCCGCTTTTTGGACTTCAAAAGCCGAATTATCAATTGGAAAGATACCATTATGTTTTGCAGTTACCTCGGTGATTATGAGGAGGATATGAAGCGCGTTGATGTTACTATTTATATTTTCTCCACAATTTAAATTCCATGTAAATATGAAAAATAAAGTAGTTTTGTGAGGAACTCAAGGGCATATATGCGTTGGGCGGGTATAAATAGTTGCTTTGGGGGATTTTAACATGGTTCTGTTTGCATCAGAAGGTTGAATGGGGAAAGAATGAGGAGGAGTTTAAGAGGTTTTGATCATTATATTAGGGAATAAGGAATCAGGATTGATAGATAATTGGAGGAATAAGGAATGATAATATTTGGTCCAATTTGAGAGGGAGCCTTGGTTGGTCTAGAATAGAAAGATTCTTGTTTCCACCAGGTGAGGAGATGCTTTCATGTGTGGACTAACTTCCTTTCCCCTACTATAATCTTTACTTTTATTTCGTGGAAAATGCTAGTCCAGTCTAGCTATAAGTCATAGGGGGTTGGAAGTAATTTACCCTTTTTTTATATTTTCAACTCCTTTTTAAACTTTTCAACTAGACTATTTATCCACTTTCATTTTATAATATTTCTTTATGGATTAAAATGTTTTTTCCTGAGAACAAATCCTAGTTTAAACATTTTACAACGAAAATATTTCTAAAATCAATATTTCCTAAAAAACAAATAAAGAAAAATTATTATACAAAATTGTCATCATATATTTGGACAGAAAGGGTTTTAGAAATAGGAGAACTAGCAAAAGTGATTACCAAATATTTTGTGTAAATAATAAATAAAGTTAATTCTTATAGTCTAGTATGTAAATAAGGCCCTATGTATGTGCCATGTGGACAACTATACAATCCCCCTTCAACATATGCTATATTTTCTACTAATTAGGGTCCCAAAAAATTGTTATTTTTATTACAAAGGGCCCAAAATATTTACAATCATGTTTTTAAGGGTTTAACAAAATACTCATTCTCTTCAACGAAACCCACCGGTAATGATTTTGATGTTGTCATTTTTTTTCTCTTTTGTGCAACGGTAAAAGGGTAATCCTATTAGTTTTAGTTTTGTTTTTGAGTTATTGTAATATGCATTCTTGAAATATACAATTATGTTTATTAGAAAGTTATGAAAACAATTGGGACAATATTTTTAAGTGAGTAAATAAAAAGGGTCTTATATTATCATTTTTTTTGCACAAGGCCATCTAAATCTTAGTTCGATAATTACCTCAATTTTTTGTATCCTTAGAATTTTAATGAATAAACCCATTTATTGACTGATTACCGCTCTATATTTACTCGATGTTTTACTTATTTAAGTTGCCGATCTAAATGTGGGAACATTTTAAGTAGGAAAAATTGCTAATATATCATGCATCATTGGCATATAGTTTGATGCTTTCTTCTATGTTGCCTAGTCAAGATATGGAACATAACTTTTCAAATTTTGGTTTTGATTCTATTTTTTTCATTCTCTAAGACCACAATTAAATTTTGAAAGTCGAAGTCTTAAAGCAAATGTAGGAAGTAGAGAATGATATCCCCAAGTTGAGTTTAAATGTCGTGTTTCCATAAAGTTTAGAGTAATCTAGACCGACACGACACATTTTCATAGCACTAACGCACTATTTGCATTTATTAGTATTTAAAGTCCACTCATTATCATTCAAAGAACCAACCAATGTAGACCCGACACATCACGTCATTGTGTCTACCAAAATTTGTCCAAATCTGGTCTAGAATTACCCTAAAGTAAAAAAAATAAGGTCCCCACCTTTGGTTGTTGTTGTCTTAATAGAAAGAAATCAATATCAAATAACCTGTTTAAGTTCTTGTTCCATCCATTTTCACGTCATTTATATATTTTACTAAAGTTCTAAAAAACTCGCCTAGGCACGGCTTGAGGCTTGAGGCTTGAGGCTTGAGAGAAATGCCCCCCGCCTTAAGTTTTTTACGCCTTATTCTTGGTAAAACCCTTAAGGCACATTTTTTTTCAAAAACAACAATGCTTTAGTGAAACGATATCGCCTTTTAAAGAATTTTTTTACTAACCGGATCATTATATCATCAAAAAGAATCAAATAGTATTTTAATTTACAAATATTCAGACATTTTTTATGATAAGTACAATTTTAGTATTTCAATAGCGTTGTTATGGTTAAAAAATATTAAAATATATTAAAAAAGCCTAAACGGTTCTTCACTCCTTTTAACGCCTAAGGCCCGCCTAGGGTTCTAAGGCTTAAGGCTTGGCATCCACGCCTCGATCACGCCCCGCGTTTTTTAGAACCTTTTGCATAATAAATAAAGCAAATGTATTAAAAACCAAGCCAAATCATGTTCTTCGTAAACAAAATCAAAACTCAATACATCAAAATCAAATAAGTTACATTAACACATCAACTAAATGATCCTAAACCTTTTTATTTGCATACAAAATAGACAAAAATCTAAATATCTACATTCAAATACATCCAGAAAAAAATAAACTCCTTTTTCATCCTATCACCAAAATCAATCTGCATCAAATACCCCCCCCCCTCTTCCTTCTTTAGTGTAAACTCCATACCGCTTTGCATTCGGTATTCCTATAAAAAGGCTACATAATTTTCAATGTAAGACATCAATCCTGACACTTTAATACCAAATATCGAAACTTTATCAAAAAATGATAAAGGAATTTGAACAGCTGATGGCATATAGAACTTTGGTCACACAGATTGCTTGGAACTATAATCTAATCAGCCTTAAAGGGATCTAACGAGATATTAAGATCCTAAAAATAAGTAGATATAAACTTAACAAACATAAGAAGACTGAGAGACAGCCAAAGAATCCAACTGGTTACTCAAGGGGATTAGAAGACTTAATTTTTTCACACCACCAATGTTGCTAGAATGAAAAGGAGCAAAATTATATGCCTTAGGATAAATGGTGATTTTTTGGTTACAAAGGTGGTTAGTATAAAAAGGGTTATTTGGACTATTTCCTTCTTCTGTATGATTCCATGTTTCCAGTACATTTATATTTCTGCTACAACTCCATGCCCAGCTTTCTCAAAAGCAAATGAACATTCTTTATCTACTCTAAAGTTAAACATACTTTTATTTCTATACAACCCAATAAATCCTGAAGACCTTAAAGCAATCAATGCATTTTGTACTACAAATTTTAGTTCCCTCCTCTCTCTTTGTACTTTGTGAATGATACTCTCCCCGTCCCAAATTATGTCTTATTTTTTAGTCCAACGTGAATTAAGAGTGCCGTTCCAAACATTATATATAAAACTAGGTCCGATTTCAATTTAATCTCAAATAATACCCCTATAGAAGATCAATTACCCAAGTGCATGCGCTTTCATTCCAAATGCATTCAAAAGATAAATTTGGAAAGTTAAAATTTGTCTTAAATGTTTGATTTTCAAAAGGGAACTCTTTACATTTGACCGCGAGGAGTACTTTTTATCACCCTAATTCTTAAGATTGATAGATCTGAGGCTACAGGACAATGGGTACCCATAATCCATGGTTATAGTTAACACGTTTAGACCTTATGAGAGACATCTAACAACTATTTCTCACGAGATTATTCACTCTTAGGCGTACCAATGACAAGAAAGTGAGTGACAACATTACATATAAAAATCTGCCAAGATCGTGATATGTATGTATATATACCCTTGGATATGATGGGTCTCACCAACTCCAAGCGAGAGTCCCCTAACCTAGGTATAAGTATAACCAAAATTATATAACCTCTATGCCTATTTAGTTCCCCCCCCCTCCTATAGTTTAAGAGTATCTACCTTAATTTTTCCTTCCCCCCACATTATTTAAAAGTATTGATTTAAATTTGCCTTCCACCCCACTTAAATCCATGCAAGATACATAATACTCTGGTGAATAATCAGTGCTATCCAGATAAGGTGTTTATAAATGGACCATTAAATTCCTTAGCATTTGCTTCTTCAAAATTTGTTAACTGCTATCTAGAGCCCCTCAACTGTTGAACCTTTCCCACTTAATCAAACTTATATAATTTAAATATTATCAACCACTTATTTTAATATACGCACCTAAGCACACTCATAAGACCTCGAAGGGAACATCATCCCCGTTCACACAAGCAACCATTATTTTATAACTTCACCCCACTTAAACAACAAAGTCAACAACATAAACTCTTCAACACTACAACAAGGTTACAACTATGAACTAAGATATACCGATTCCGAAAAAAATATTAAAATGTTGAACTCTAGTTCAGAAATCTGGGAGGGAACATTAGGTTTCATGGATTTTATTTCCAAGAATCCTTCTCACTATGTCAGGCCCATTACTCTCACCATCCCCTGCTTTTTTTTTTTTAAAGAGGATTCGAACTTTTATTACAAGAGCAGAATTTACAATAAGGGGATGACAAGAAGTCCTCGACAGTACATCATAATTAGAAAAAGAACTGAAATATATAATCATAATAAAGAGAGGCAGACTCCAATATCTGGGCTCAATCTAAAGCATCAACATCCCTGAATCTCGAGCATTCTATCCATAAACAGATAACTTCAGTTGTGACTAATTTCTCCAAAAGACGGCCTTCAGATTTCTCAAATGACACAAATTACCCCCATTTTAACTTCATTTATTGGACTCATATACAAAATACTTAACAAATACCAAAAGACTATAGGGAAACCCTTAACAAGGTTAATGATAGAAATCATCAACTTCCCAACATTGAGGTTCATTCAAAAAAGATAAATCCCATCAACAAGAGAAAAAATAGTTCAATAAACCCATGAAGCAATGGAAGCATTACGCTTGCACGACACTAGATTATAGTCTACCATTAAAACATTACCGAGATATTTTCTAAACTCAACATGCACTAACTTAATTCGTCTATCTTTCCTGGAATTCATCTCTAAATAACACATGGCATTAAAAATTACCAACTATCGTGATCATATGCTTTCTCGAAATGAATTTTAAATACTAGTCCTCCATTCTTGCATTACGTCATTTACTCAAGTACTTCATTATCAATTAAAGCAAGATCAAGAATTTGTATACCTCTCACAAGATCCCCACTGAGTATTTACTATTATCACTTAAAACCTCCATCAATCTCTTAGATGACACTCTTTGAAACAACCAAAACCAACGGGTGATAAGAATAATTAGTCTCAACTCTTTAACCTCTATGAGGGTGCTTTATAAGGAATCAAGCAAATGCAAGTCTCATTATTCTTGGGATTCACAACTTGTGTTCTAGAAACTGTCGAGATGCCTTCATCAAATCCCCTCCCCTCCCGCCCCGCCCCAGCCCCCCCAGTCCCAGGAAAAAACCACCCCCTTAAAATAGCTCCCATCTGAACCTGGGGCTTTATCCCCTTACTTTCATATAAGGCTTATTTCACCTTTACATCCTTATACGATATTACAATCCAAAATTTCTCCACATCCCTAATAAGGATCTAATCAATGACGTTATTTCAAAGTACTCTTCTCTTTTATACAAATTTTCAAAGAAGCCAATAACCTCTCTATTTCCTGGTCTCTAAAACTATCCACCCTCATTAATCTAACTTACACATCAGCTCGTTATCTTTCTTCTGCTACTAATCTTGTGAGCAATTTAGCAATATTATTTCATACCTTTGTTCCTTTGCTACTGAATTTTTCATTCCAACTGGTTTCCTCTTAAAGAGTAATTTTTCTTATCAATTCTTGAGCAATAAATGTATGTAAAGTTGTAAAAACTAACATGAAAATCAGACAGGAGGAAAACAAAACATCGAAGACATAAATCTCATTTGTTATATATCAGTTACACATTGGAGTAAAAAATTGAATAAAAATATAAATAAAAGAAACAATCTTTTTTTAAGATGAACAAAATTTTTGTATAAAAAATGTCATTTTTTCTATAAAACAATTACGTAAGATAAGCCTTTTCCTTTTTAAATTTGAAAAAAATCTTGTACAAAATGAGAAGTTTGAAGTTATATCATGGCACATTTAGTTTCTACCTCTTATGGCGCAACACTTTTCTAATAGCATCGATGGGGGGTCTGCCCTTTAAAAACATTCCTTCCAAATCATATTTGAAAGGAACCGCCAAAGTATCAATTTCTGTTTGTGAGAAAACTAACGCTGGCTCACCCTTGAATAAAGAAGGTTGTTTTAAAGGACACTTAGTAAATATCATATCAGAAATATTAATCAGTATCTAACTCTCGATTAATATTTAATAACTATAATTATTATTAAATCACATTAAATTACTCCACTCACATAATTTAAATTAAGACGTATTTTCTATTTAATTAGTCAATTAATTAAATTCTAAATACGCCAAAAATACGGGGTATTACATACTTCCCCCCTTACAAAGAAATTTTTTCCTCAAAATTCGGATATACCTGCGGTGAATAACTTTGGATATTGCTCTCGCATATCCTCCTCTCGCTCTCATGTCGACTCCTCAACATTGTGGTGATCCCACTGCACTCGCACTAATGTTACCACCTTGGATCGTAGTTTACGCTCATTGTGATCCAGAATATCCACGAGTCTCTCCTCATACGAGACGTGTGGCTGTAAGTCAATTTCCTCAAATGGAGCATGCCAGAAGGTCCTCTTGTTCCTCTTGTATTTCTTTAGCGACGCCACATGGAACACATCATGTATCCACTTAAGATGCTCTGGCAGTCCCAATCTGTATGCTACCGGTCCCACTCTCTCAATGATAGGAAATGAACCCACATATCTCGATGCTAACTTTTCCTTCTTGCCAAATCTCATAATCCCCTTCATGGGAGACACCCTAACCAACACATGTTCGCCCACCTCTAGATCTACGTGCCTCCTACCGGTGTCAGTATAACTCTTCTACCTATCCAGAGCTATTCCAATGCATCCTCGAATTAACTCTATCTTAGCATAAGTCTTCTGTATCATCTCCGGCCCCAATAGCTTTTTGTCCCCCACCTCTAACCAGCAGGCGGGCGAAGGATAAGGCATCCCATACAATGCCTCGAATGGGGCCATACCGATGGTAAATTGGTAAAAATTGTTATACGCAAACTCTACCAATGGAAGATATCTCTCCCATCCTCCCCCAAAGTCTAGGATACACATCCTCAACATATCTTCAAGAATCTGATTTACTCTCTCAGTCTTCCCGTCTGTCTACGGGTGATATGCTGTACTCAACCGTAATTCTGTGCCCATGGCCTTCTGAAAGCTCTGCCAGAAATGTGCCATAAATATCTTATCTTTGTAAAACACAATATTAATAGGTACCCCGTGCATCTTAACAATCTCTGAAATGATTAGCTGCACGTACTGCATCGTATCAAAGTCAGTACGAACCTAAAAGAAATGAGCTACCTTGGTCAGTCGATCCACTATCACCCAAAAAGAATCGTAACCTCTCTCTGATGTCGGTAGTCCAATAATAAAGTCTATCGAATTGCTCTCCCACTTCCGCATGGGAATCTTTAGTCGCTGTAGCATCCCTGAAGGTTTGTGATGGTTAACTTTCACCAAATGGCATGTAACACACTTTGAGATAAACTCTGCTATGTCTCGCTTCATACCCGACCACCAATACTCTCGCCACATATCCTAGTACATCTTGTCACCACCGGGATGTATCATAAAGCTAGAACTGTGAGACTCGGTCATCACTGCCTGCCTCAGCTCCTCATCCTCGGGGACTACTAACCTCCCATTAAATCGCAGACCTCCATCTGAACTAACTGAGTAAGACTTCGCAACCTCCGCCAAAAGCTGTCTCACCCTATCCTGACAGAACTGGTTCTCTGCCTGAGCCCTCACTACCCGCATCACGATCTCGGGAGTGATGGTCATAACTACCATATACGCCCTGGCCACCTCATCCTCCTATTGGATTCACTCTACTTAGCTTCCAAACCTCAGCTACATCCCCAATAGGTCATCGGCTTAATGCGTCCGCCACCATGTTAGCCTTACCAGGATGATATTGTATATCAAATTGGTAATCCTTCATGAATTCTAACCATCGCCTCTGCCTCATATTCAGATCCTTCTGTGTGAAGAGATACTTGAGTGACTTATGATCTGTGAAAAGATTAAACTGTTCCCCTAGAAGATAATGCCTCCATATCCTCAAAGTGAAAACAACCGCTACCAACTCGAGATCATGGGTGGGGTAATTCTTCTCATGTGACTTTAGCTTTAGAGAAGTATAAGCTATCTCCCTTTCCTCCTACTGTAACACCCCTTATGTCCTTGTAGGGATGCATCAGTGTATAACCGGTACTCCAATCCATTCCTAGGTAATGCCAGTATGGGTGCTGATGTTAGCCTATCTTTTAGCTCACCAAACGCTAACTGAAAGTGGTCACTCCATATGAATAGTACTCCCTTTCGTGTCAGGTTTGTCAAAGGACCAACAATATTTGAGACGGTAATAACCGACCAAACCTAACCCCTTAATGAAGAGACGGTAATAACCGACCAAACCTAAAAAACTGTGAATCTCAGTCGGTGTTGTAGGCTATCCCCACTCCCTCACCGCTAATACTTTACTTAGATCAATAGCAATGACCCGATTGGACACTATGTGGCCAAAAAACTGAACCTCCCGAAGAAAAATCCACACTTCTCGAGTTTAGCATATAACTGATGGTACCGTAACGTCAGAAGCACCAGACGCGAGTGCTCGACATGCTCCTCCTCCGTGCGAGAGTAATGCAGAATATCGTCTATGAATACGATCACAAAATGTCCAAAAACTCCCTGAATACCTGATTCATGAGATCCATGAATACTGTGAGTGCATTAGTGAGCTCATACGGCATCACCCTGAACTCAAATGGCCCGTACCGCAATAACAAAGCGGTCTTAGGTACATCCTCCTCTCGAATGCAAAATTGTAACCTGAACTCAAATTGATCTTAGAGAAGTACACAACCCCTCTCAACTGATCAAACAAGTCATCAATCCTAGGTAACGAATACTTATTACGTATAATCACCTTATTCAGCTCCCTGTAGTCCACACACAAACGAAGCGAACCATCCCTTTTCTTCACAAATAACACTGGTGCACCCCATGACAAAGTACTTCGCCGAATGAAACCCTATCCCAAGAGTTGCTGGATTTGCTCTCTCAGCTCCCACATATCTTAAGGGGCCACGCGATACAGTGCTCTGGAAATCGGTCATGTCCCCGATGCTAAATCGATAACAAACTCAATCTCCCTACTAAGTGGTAATCCTGGTATCTCCTGAAAGGCATTGTCGAAATCCCTCATAACTGGGATTGAGTCCAGGGAAACAACCACCTCCTGTGAGGTGTCCTCCTCAATATAATATAAGTGAGTGCGTGACCCTCCCTCGAGAAGAGGCATCACCACTAGTAACATCTCCTATCTTGAAATGGGAAACACGATAGTCCTCTTGGAACAATCCACCATCGTGCTATATCCCGCCAACCAATCCATCCCTAGGATGACGCCGTAGCCCTCCATATCTAACACTAAAAGATCTACCGCTAGACTCAATCTCCCAATCATAATGTCCACACCCCTACAGATAGAGTGTATAAGGGACCCACTACCCATCGATGACTCCCCAAACATAAGATGAGTGTCGGTTGTCTCTAAAAGACTGACTGCCCGTGCAAATTTAGTGGCAATAAAAGAGTGTCTCTCCCGTGTCAAATAGAATACTACCCTCATTCCCATAGATAGGAAATGTACCCGCGACTGCCGGTGGTGCTGGATGGAAAGGCACGTCATGGACATTGTACACACGTCCGTAGTTCATCTGGCCTGGCTACTGCTGTGGGGCTTGTTCTAGTGCTGTGAAACAAAATATTTGAAAATAATATTTATCTTACTAAAGATATTTTGAGTGAAATATGTTTTAAAGTTTCTTGCAAAAATGAAGATTTTGTAAAGTTGGACATTTGTTTAAGTTTTGGAAGAATAAATATGTCCTTAGTTTTGGAAAGTGTATTTTTGCAAGTATTATGGAATTTCTAGAATAAATTATATGTTAGACCCATTTAATAGGATTTCTGGACTCAAAATCCATATTCTTATGAATATAGACTTGTAGTATTTTGATGTTGAACACATAAACAAGTTCAATGAAGATTTGAATGGGTTTAAACACGAGATAAATGAAAATATAAATTTCAGCCTTTAAGGTGAAAAAAGTGGTGAAGAATGCGACAAGTGTATAGTTTTAAGACTACATATATTGATATTAATGAAGAAAATGATATTTTTTTTTAAAAAGTAGTCTTAGATATTCAATAATTTATGGGAAAAGAAAGTGATGAAAGAAAGATGTTTCCAACTTGAGAAGATTGTTACTCAAAAATGTTAAAAGAAAGTGTTAATGTGTTAAAAATACCTAGGAAGTTAGTGTGGGTAACTTAATTGTGTTTTGAAAAATAACACTTGCGAAAATGGGAAAAAAAATGAGTTTGGGAACAAATGGGTAAAATGATAATTTTACGTAAATTGGAACATTTTTATGAAATATAAATGTTTGAAAGGGCGTTACGCACATGTAATACCCCGTAATTTTTATGATTTTTAAAATAAAGGATTAATTAAAAATTAAATATGGGAAATTAATTGATAATTAATCTGAATTAAAATAAATATTAACTAAAGAGATAAATGTAAGTATTTATTGGTGTGAATTATATTGAATATTACTGAGTGAATAAAGTAATACGTGATTATGAAAATAGTAAAGTTGTTGCGAGTGATAAATATGACAGTTATGATAATTAAGTCGGTATGTGCGTGTTAGTCGTGTCGGGACACAAATTTAATTAGATAAAAAGTAATTAATATTTAGGTCATCCAAATAGTCATTTTGAGTGTGCCATTGTGTCGGTAAGGTTCGAGATAGTCAAAAAAAGTCTATGAAATATTGAATTAGTCACAAACACAAATTTGTGAAGTCTTCAGTAGGAATGTTCAAGTTCGGGACTAGTTTTGGCTACTATAATATGATAATTGACTTGGGGAGAAAACTAGATAGTTGTATATATATGGGTTAAGTTTATAACTCAACAAACGGTGTGTAAAACAAAGGTTTGAGGAAGAGGTTATGCTGAAATTATAAATAAGGGGTAAAGTGGTCATTTAGCTTTAAAGGATATTTTGTTTGTATGGCGACACATGTCATATTTTGATTGAACCAAGGGGAGGTGACTTGTGCCGACTTTAAAACCTTGAAATGACCTCCTCCTTCAACCAAAATCAGGCATGAGAGATTTTGGCTTGAGGAGAGAGAATCGGGAAGCTCGGGAAGTAGAAAGTGAAGAGAAAAAGTGAAAAAAATCAGTAGGAAATTACGAAAAAGTCCCTAAGGCAATTCTATGCATAAATCTTGTTATTACTTTGGTATTATTTTGATTGAAAAGATAGAAATAATTTATTTTGTATTGAAATTTCATGACTTGGTGTATATGTATGGATATATGCAAGTTTAAGCAAAGTTGAACGTGTAAATCATGTATATTGCTTCGATTGGAAACCTTGTGTATTCAAACTCCTATAGCTTTTTGAATATTTATTGGAATTGAATAATTCTAGATGTATATGAAAATAGACTCATACATGTATAACAAGAAATGAATCTTTGGTGATAGTTTGAAGTTCAGGTATTAAATCTGCCCCAAAGGTGTAAGTATGCACACCAGGTGTTCGATGTTTTGGTTGACATGACAAATGAACCTTAAAAATTATGAAACTTTAATTTTGTATTGTTAAATATGTTTATGGATGTTGGGTGAAATATCACAAGAAGTTATGATGTAGAAAAATTATGAAAATTCCAGAAAGTTGACTAAACGATAAAGGAGCCTATAGGGCAGATTTACTTTGTAATAAACAAATGGACACATCTTGCTCTAGGAAACTTGAAATGATGTGTTGTCTTCTATATTGGGAACCTAATATGATAATAATTGGGTTACCAAGAAGAAATTAAAGTATGTTTGGGCTATGGATCAGATATGTTAAATATTTTAAAATGAAATTGGATGAGACTTCATTTATGACAGATGAATTGAATGGGATCATATAATGCTTATAAATTGGGTTAAGTTTAAGTTATTATTTTGATTGTAAATATCCTTGTGATAATACTAATATTTTAAGAATTTATATGTGAAAAGGGAAGAAGAACCAGTTGAACAAGTGCTAGACAAAGGCAAGGGAAAAACACATGAAGTGGTCCAGGTGAGTCTACTCACTGGAAAAATATGTATTATGCATGGCTATGGAGATGATTTTAATATCACTCACGGGTAAGATGTATTACACATGGTTATGGATATGATATGAATATCACTCACTGGTAAGATGAATTACACATGGTTATGGATATGATCAGAATAATATTGAATATGAAATTGTTCATTTCGGTTTACCGAAATGAGCGGTTACTCCTCGAACAGGAATGGGGGAGATTTGTCTATTAAAGACAAGGGGTCACTCCTCGACCAGGAATGGGGGAGAATTGTCTATTGCAGACAGGATATGTGAATCAAGATTCGGATAAGTTGGTCATTATTTATGAATGAGACGGATAAGTATATAATTGGTCATTCTTTATGAATGAGTCGGATAAGTTAATAATTAAAAATTCTTTATGAATGAGCTGGATAAGTATATAATTGGTAATTCTTTATGAATGGGTCGGATAAGTATGCATATATCATCAAGGGGATATGATTTATTGCATTTAATTTTATGCAATAGTATAGTAGTGATGCATTTGCTGAGCTATTTTGCTCATGGTTCCTATGTTTATGTTTTTCAGGTATTGTGATATCACTGCCAAATCTAGGAGTTCGGTGGGGTTAGCAAGGGATGCATAAAACCATAATTTGGTCAAACGTAAATGGGGTAATTTAAGCCTACTTATCTTTTCTGTAAGTTTGAATAATCATAATTACCTTAAAATTGTGAAAGGCTTTTAGTTTCATTGATCCATGTTAATAATTGAATAGAGATTTTTGTGTTTATGGTTTGGTTAAGGTAATTTTGATATGACTCACTTTGACTTTCAAACTTAATTATTAGTAACTGGGTTGGGGTGTGTCAACTTTGGTATCAGAGCCTAGATTTTAGAGGTTCTGGGATGAGGAGCGCCTAGATTTGGCAGTGGAAGTAGAAATTGTTTTAAGTCATAAGCAAATTGGCTTTATTGACTAACATCTGTTAGTTATACATATATATTGTTGTATGGGATATGAAATGTAATGATCTTGCAGGAAGGGAAATGAGATGTTAAGGTTTATTCGTGGATGACAACGAATACAGGTATTTTAATTTGAATCATTGCATTGTTTTATTTGTGGTATCGGCAAACATGTCATTGAGGGAAAATTTTTAAAGGCAAAATGTTGTATACGAAAATTGTTAAGTATTGGAAGTAATCTCTTCTTATATTGGAATATGTAGACTTGAGTTGTATCACTTATTAAACCATGGTTTGGTGTGTGACCATTTATGTGGGAGAGTGAGGTACGGGAACCCATATTCCGTTAAAGGATGAGATAGTAAATTGTTAGACTGTGAATAAAATGAAGATTCACATGGTAAAGGTGAAGTGAGAGGATTAATAGTTGTATATGTTTAATTTTAATACGTGAAATGGTCTGAAATTCAATTACTAGTCAATATATAATAATTGATCCGAATATGGGTTTATACTGGATTATGATAAGTAGAAGAAAAGAGTGATAAGAGTTGAGATGTAATTTTTTTAATAGTATGAGTATATGTAGTGAATATTACTCTTGGGATGTTTTGAAATGCTTATATGAATAGTAAAGTTGAGATGAGGTGTTAAAGAGTTGGAAGTTTAAAAATATTGGGGAGCCTTTTTAAGTGTATGTGTTGTTTATGAGTATGGGAAAGATGCTAATCGGGTTGGAATATCAACAATTGGTTTGGGTGGATATTGAGTTGTATTTGTCATTGTATGTACGTGTTATCATTAAGAGCATGACATATAATGAATATGATTGACATAATATGGAGTCACCAAGAAGTATGTGTAAGGATGCTATGGTATGTGAGATACCATAATGGGATACACTAAGGTATTTGTTCAAGTTATTTGAAGGAAATACGGCATATCATAGTTAAGATAAGTATTATGGGGTTGGTATGTGTGGTTAAAATTTTCAGTGGTGATGTTATGTTTAATGTCCATGTTACCAAACGGGTAAGGTGAGTGTATTAATAATGTTGCATAAGACTATAATGTTAATAAGGACTGGGGTAAGATTATGATTGTAAAGTTATTATGACAGATAAATGACTAGTTAAAGTCGTTGTATGTTTAGTTAAAGAATAATCATACGATACTAAAAATGGGAATATAGTGAGAAGTTATATTGAGTTCATAGTGCATGACTGCACAATATACATGAACGTGAATATGAAAGCTTGGTTAAGAATAAAAATTTAGCGAAAGATTGTACAGTTTTGATATATGAAAAGTAGCGAGGATATATTTAAATTAAGAAATTGTAAGACGAGATTTAACATACTCTTAAACGTCGGAAATGATATGGATAGTAGTTAAAGTCAAACATGTGTATTTGGTGTTGAATGGAAGATGGAAATATGACGTGTAATAAGCCAATATGGTAATATGATATCTATGAATTGAAATACTACACGATGATAATGATAAACTATAGGAATGAAGGAAGAAAGGTAAAAAAATGATACTAGGTTATTAAGAATATTCACTCATTGTGAATATACGATGATATAACTGATAATCTAGTATGTGTGAATGTTTGACATACGTATATAATGGTATGAAGTAATATATGAGTTGGGGTTTGGTTTTCATTAATAAGAAATCATTAGACGATTATTCTTACGAGTAATGATAAGAATACTGAAGTTATTATGAAAGAAGATGTGTCGTACATTGCGGAACCGATTAGAATTCTTGGTCGTAAAGAGAAAGTATTAGGGAATAAAGTAGTTCCGTAGTTAAAGTGTTGTGGAGGATCCATAAAATTAAATAAGCAAATTGGGAAAGGGAAGATGGAATGATGAAATAGTATCCCCAATTGTTTGATAAGTGAAATTCATCCTAAATTTCGGGGACGAAATTTTCTAAGAGGGGAAGGTTGTGACGACCCGGATATGATTATGATAAACCATGTTTAAATCATGCTTACCGTATGTGATGGGGATAATGTGTTATTAGAATATATAAAATGTTAATTTATTATGTTTAGTCTAATCCTACTTTCATAACTTATGAAATATTAAATTAGTCACAAACACAAATTTGTGAAGTCTTCGATAGGAATGTTCAAGTTCGGGACTAGTTTTGGCTACTATAATATGATAATTGACTTGGGGAGAAAACTAGATAGTTGTATATATATGAGTTAAGTTTGTAAAACAACAAACGGTGTGTAAAACAAAGGTCTGAGGAAGGAGTTATGTTGAAATTACGAATAAGGGGTAAAGTGGTCATTTACCTTTAAAGGAAATTTTGTTTATATGGCGACACATGTCATATTTTGATTGGACCAAGGGGAGGTGACTTATGACGACTTTAAAACCTTGAAATTACCTCCTCCTTCAGCCAAAATCAGGCATGACAGATTTTGGCTTGAGGAAAGAGAATCCGAAAGCTCGGGAAGTAGAAAGTGAAGAGAAAAAGTGAGAAAAATTTGTAGGAAATTACGAAAAAGTCCCTAAGGTAATTCTATGCATAAATCTTGTTATTATTTTGGTATTATTGATTGAAATGATAGAAATCATTTATTTTGTATTGAAATTTCATGACTTGGTGTATATGTAGGGATAGAAGCAAGTTTAAGCAAAGTTTAATGTGTATCATGTATATTGCTTCGATTGGAAACCTTGTGTATTCAAACTCCTATAAATTTTTGAATATTTATTGGAATTGAATAATTCCAAATGTATATGAAAATAGACTCATACATGTATGACATATACGAAAATTTTGTGAAAATACCAAGAAATGAATCTTTGGTGGTAGTTTGAAGTTCAGGTATAAAATCTGCCCCAAAGGTGTAAGTATGCACACCAGGTATTCGATGTTTTGCTTCACATGGCAAATGAACCTTAAAAATTATGAATCTTTAATGTTGTATTGTTAAAAATGTTTATGGATGTTAAGTGAAATATCACAAGAAGTTATGATGTAGAAAAATTATGAAAATTCCTGGAAGTTGACTAAACGATAAAGGAGCCTATAGGGCAGATTTGCTTTGTAATAAACAAATGGACACATCTTGCTCTAGGAAACTTGAAATGATGTGTTGTCTTTTATATTGGGAACCTAATATGATAATAATTGGGTTACCAAGAAGAAATTAAAGTATGTTTGGGCTATGGATCAGATGTGTTAAATATTTTAACATGAAATTGGATGAGACTTCATTTATGACAGATGAATTGAATGGGATCATATAATGCTTATAAATTGGGTAAAGTTTAAGTTATTATTTGGATTGTAAATATCCTCATGATATTACTAATATTTTAAGAATTTATATGTGAAAAAGGAAGAAGAACCGGTTGAACAAGTGCCAGACAAAGGCAAGGGAAAAACACATGAAGTGGTCAAGGTGAGTGTACTCACTGGAAAAAGATGTATTATACATGGCTATGAAGATGATTTGAATATCACTCACGGGTAAGATGTATTATACATGGTTATGGATATGATATGAATATCACTCAGTGGTAAGATGTATTATACATGGTTATGGATATGATCAGAATAATATTGAATATGAAATTGTTCATTTCGATTTATCGAAATGAGGGGTTACTCCTCGACCAGGAATGGGGGAGATTTGTCTATTAAAGACAAGGGGTTACTCCTCGATCAGGAATGGGGGATAATTTTCTATTGCAGACAGGATATGTGAATCAGGATTCGGATAAGTTGGTCATTCTTTATGAATGAGACGGATAAGTATATAATTGGTCATTCTTTATGAATGAGCCGGATAAGTTAATAATTAAAAATTCTTTATGAATGAGTTGGATAAGTATATAATTGGTAATTCTTTATGAATGGGCCGGATAAGTATGCATATATCATCACGGGAATATGATTTATTGCATTTAATTTTATGCAATAGTGTAGTAGTGATGCATTTGCTGAGCTATTTTGCTCATGGTTCCTATGTTTATGTTTTTCAGGTATTGTGATATCACTGCCAAATCTAGGAGTTCGGTGGGGTTAGCAAGGGATGCATAAAACCATAATTTGGTCAAACGTAAATGGTGTAATTTAAGCCCACTTATATTTTCTATAAGTTTGAATAAGCATAATTACCTTAAAATTGTGAAAGGCTTTTAAGTTTCATTGATTCATGTTAATAATTGAGATTCATGTTAATAATTGAATAAATATTTTTGTGTTTATGGTTTGGTTAAGGTAATTATGATATGACTCACTTTTGACTTTCAAACTTAATTATTAGCAATTGGGTTAGGGTGTGTCACCCAGCGTGTTGACAACGTGTCCAAACATGTCCCAGCGTGTCGGCAACGTGTCGGAGTGTGCTGCGTGTCGGACTCGTGTCAAAGCTGACTCGTGGCTTCCGGGAGAGTGTTCGTGCTTCATAGGTGGTAGACCGAACCGGATTCTTCCTCTTCGAGCAATCCACGGCTCAATGTCCAAAACCTCTACACTCGTAGCATTTGAAAGCACCTGATCCCTTAGGAGCTCGGGTGGTTCGGGTATTAAAAATTGTCATTGGATGTCCTCGACACACATAGCAAACTTTATAGCCCTGTGAAGCATAGAAATATTGCAAAGGCTAAGGTCATAGAGGATGTGAGGCTGCAACCCGTGGATATAGAACCCAACAGGGGTGTAAACGGATCAGATTCGGATCGGATCATAAGTGATACTAATCCAATTTGTTAAGTTGTTAACGGATTTGATTCCGATCCGATTATCCGATGAATATTAAATTTATATACCGATTCCAAATCCAATTACGATTCGAAATCCGATCCACACCGATCTTGAAAATTCGATTATCTTATTACTTTTACATAGGTATATTTTAAAAATAATTCAAGACCTAAATAATAACTATGGACACTTGATATATATATATATATATATATATATATATATATATATATATATATAATAATTAATCAAACCGGATTGGCAACAACTCATACCCGATCAATTTAGTAAACGGATAAACGAATTATCAGTTAAACAGATTATCGAATTCAAAAATTGATATTGAATCCATTAAACGAATCGTATCAAATCTAGATCAAAATCCAATACGTTGATAGCCTAGAGCACGATGCACTACTCTGTCTCTCGTAGTAGCGCTCAAGTGGAAAGAAGATAGAATTTCTCTGTGTAGTAACTTACCATTGTGGAGGATTGCCGCAGACCATGGACGTACGTAAAGAGGCCATACTTGTAGGTAGCGAGGAGGAATGTCGATTGTAGGTGATCTCTCATGTCGGATCAAGCTCGAATTGGTCGAAAGTCTTATTGCTCTCATGATTGGACTAAATCGTTCTACAATATCTTGGTCATCCCACTTAGTGGCCACGAGACACACACTTTGACTTCTTAAAATTCCCTTGTACACATCATACCTTTTTTAGTAAATCAATTCAATCCGCAAATGGACCCAAGTCAAGATGGCCACTAAATGCGGGTACGTCCACCCATATGTCACCATGAAGGTACTTCTCCAATAAGCTGAGAACGCAGCTCAAATATTCAAGTGATTCATTTTATGTTCGACCTCCATTCTTTATCTTCTTCCGAGGGAATATTGTGTCGTGGATGGGATCACCCCGGGTTGTGGTGGGGCCACTGAGGGCATTCAGAAAGTGTCTCCAAGAACATCCATGTTCCATAAAGACAAACGGGTTAATGGGTGGAAGGGAGATCCATTGGACAAGAAATCACTAGTCCATTTCATGCTTGGTCTCTTTTCTTTATCTTCTTTTGAGGGAATATTGTGTTATGGCTGGGATCACCCCGAGTTGTGGTGGGGGCCCACTGGAGGCATTCATAAAGTGTCCCCAAGAACATCCATGTTCCACAAGGACAAACGGGTTAATGGGTAGAGGGGAGATCCATTGGACAAGAAATCGCCATTCGGGATAGTTCTGACGCAGGTTGAACCATTTTGGGGGCTCGTATTCATACTTCGTGCCCTCAAATCCCCAAAACAGCCGGGTTAGCAAGTGGACATGGAATCTAATCACGGGGCTGACAATCGTTGTCCCATTTGACAAGTTTGTGGTTAGGTGGAGGAGAAAATGTTGATTGTGATTTAAGGTTCTAGAGGAATACGAGGCCGTCCGAACAGTAGGGCGGCCTTCAATCAAAACAACGTTGAGTGGCCTAAGTTGTTTTTCAGCTTGCTTGGAGTGGGAGATAGGCTATGCAAAGCAGAGGGCCCTAGCATCGGACTTAAGGTTGATAGAAAAGGAGGTTCGATGACCACCTCCTTGTTTGATTCCACCATTTCCCCGAGAATCAAAGGTGGTGTTGAAATAGGTACGACAATAGTTGTCAAAATCGTCCGATTCGCGAGTCGAATCGTCTGATTCGATTCGATTCGTAGGTAAAGCGATTCGAATCAGCAAGAGAATCGTAATTGACTAAAGAATCGATCGATTTGGGTGAGAACCGTCCAATTCGAGTTGGAATCAGGAATTGGTATAAAAAAACGATTCAAGATTTGGGGTCTTTTTAACTCACATGCTACTGTTTTTACACTAAAAAATGGGTTTTAAACTCACGTGATAATTTTAAACAAAAATAGAAAACCTAAAAACACTTGCGGCATTTCTTTTACTGCAAATAAAAGCTCATTTTTGTCGTTCTTACATATTGAAGGCCGTTTTGGCTAATCGAAGCCAAAATGAAGGGTGTTCTTGCAAGTCGGAGGGTCGTTTTGGCTAATCGCTAGTCTATATACCCTTTAGTTGTTCTTACGGCATGTTTTGGCTAAGAGTGTTGCTATGAGTACCAAATAAGTCCCCAAAACCTCCCTCAAAAGCAATAATTTTTTGTGCCCTGGCGGGACCCATACTACAAGGCAACATTTAATAGGCAAGTGAGAGAATAAGTGGAATCCACGTCACTTTTGGGGGAGGTCTTGGTACCCATATCATAATTCTTTGGCTAATGGAAGGGTCATTTTTGCTGTTTTTGTTTATTTTTTTGTTCTAAAACCTTTTGTTATAATCGAAGTTATTAAATAATAGTTTTAAAACCTTTTGCTGTTTTTTTTTTTGTTTATAATGGAAGGGCCGTTTTTGTTGTTTTTCTTTTTTTGTTATAATGGTAATGGAAGGGCCGCTTTTACTGTTTTTGCTTTTTCTTGTTATAAAATCTTTTTTGTTAAATTAATATATTTTTACATAGTTGTCAAATCGCGAATCGTTTACCCCCCGAATCGCGAATCGCGAATCGTGAATCGAATCGATCGAATCGGAACCAAATGATAAAAACGTAGTAAAACATAAGTAAATGAAATTTAACACTATAGAATTAGTAATTAAGCTTAATATGACAAAAAACTAATCATAGCACATGATAATATACCAAAATATATCACAAAAATTAACCGTAGCATATGTTTTCATTCATTTTAAGATTAAAAATGTAAAAAACAAAAATATATCATAAAACAACCTACATATGAATTTAAAACATCCTACATATTAATTTAAAACAATAAAATAAAAACAAAGGTTAATTTAAAACAATAAAACTGTAAAACAAATACTTCTAAAAATTTTAAACAGGCTTACCTACTAAGATTAACAATATTAATTTAAAACACCCTACAAAATTACAATATTAATTTAACATAGTAAACCATATTAATTTAAAACAATAAAACATATGCTAACATTAACTATAAAACAATATTAATTTAAAACATCATTCATATTAATTTAAAGCAACAAAACAAATATACCTTCAAAGATTTTATAACAAATACAAAAGTTTTATAACAAAAAAAAAGCAAAAAGATAGAAGACACTCAGCCAAGAGAATAGAGAAGAAAAGCCGGCTGAAAATAACCGAGCCAAGAGAACATGTTTTTCTCTAAAACTCAGTATCTTAACGGTATCCTTCGTTGTTTGCTTCTTTTTTTATTTGTTTTATTAAAACACACGTATGGATATAAGGTAAAAAAAATCACGAAAAAAATAAATAAATAAATAAATAAATCGGAACCGAATCGTGAATCATCGATTCGGTCCGATTCTTTAGACATTTGCGATTCTCAACTCGATTCGAATCGTTTTATGTGAGAATCGAATCGAATCGAATCGAATCGTAAGATTCGAATCGCGAATCGTATGATTTTGACAACTATGTATTTTAATATTTGTAGGCTGTTTTGATATAGTTTAATTGATGACTTTTTATGATTTATTTTTGTATTTTACATTTTTAAGCTTAAAACGAATGAGAACATGTGCTACGTTTAATTTTTGTGATATATTTTGGTATATTATCACGTGCTACGATAAAAAAAATTTGTCATATTATTCTTAATTACCAATTCTATAGTGTTAACTCCATTTACGTATGTTTTACTAAATTATTATTATTTGGTTCCGATTCGGCCGAGATTCAATTCACGATTCACGATTCGGGGAGTAAACGATTCACGATATGATTCACGATTTGACAATTACAGGTACGACACGGCCAGGCCAGGTCGTGACGCTCGCCTAAGGTCATGATGGTGGCAGGGGGTATGCGTCCCTTTCGAAAGTGATCTAGGTAAAGTGGTTTGCTGATGGCGAACGGGCTAACTACTTGCGGTGGGCGCCCCACCTAATGGGCGATGGTCTAGCGAGTCTATAGTGGCTGAGTGAAGGCACCTGCCCAATGAGGGTTTGCTAGGTGTAGCACTCCATCATTGTGTGAGTGTGTAAAGAAACATCGTTGCACCCCAAATGGCCTAATAAAAGAATACCAATGGACTAACACGTGTCAATGGCATCAAAGAATGAGTATAATAACTAGCACAAATGCTCACAAATGTACTGAATCATTTTCCCATTGGGGAATGTGTGCATTTATAGGCTTTGAGGGAGGGAATATTCCTTGGAAGGTGCTAACTAATTTAGAAGGTGGTAGCATTAGTGAGATGTCAGCCACTTGTGACAGAACTAATGGTACCTTATAGATCTTAAATGGCTATCTATAATATCTAAGAATGTGCGACAAAAAACAAAAAGGTACAAAAGTATAACCCACCCACTCGTATTATCAATACTTTTCTCACTGTTTATGAATTAGGTTCGTCATGGTTTTGCATGACCTAATCTGCCATGCCGAGAGAGGAATCACCTAGGAGTCACGTAGGGTAGAAACCCAAACAATAAATGGGAGGAGGATGTGTTTCCTCACTTAGGGAATGAAGCTAATGTTTTATAATTATACCTTTAACTGTTAGCTCATAAAGACTGCGCTTGCGAATATCCTTAATCTTTGGCTTCAACCCAGTATTGGGGCAATTGTGAGCAATGAATTGATCTTTCTCACGTGCGTCTCTTTCCTTCCCTAACCTATATGATGCATCATCATGTTCTTTATCTCCACAACGTCTCTTTTTTATTCACATAACTATCGGGATCCACATCACTATATGCTACACCATCTTGATCTTTTCTTTCTCTATCTTCCATGTAACTAGTAAATTTATGAGAACATCCACCGTTTCCTCCATTTCTTAAGCTTTTCAACACCTTTGATGAAGCCAATTTAGATTTGTCATTTTCAGCAAGGTTACATCTTCTGGCAGTTTTAAGAATATTCCTGATGGAAAGGATCTTAGCCGATTTCGATGTATCACCGTTAGAAATAATACCATACTTCCCACATATAACAGGCCTTGGTTTCCTTTTACAAACATTCTTCTGACTGTAGGTTTCCGTGCAATCTATTGAGTTGCATTTTAAATCTATTTCATTATCAGGACAATTTGGCTCCTGCCTCCAGACCTGCTCAATAGTTGGGGCAGCCCGATCTGATCTGAACCTTTTTCCACGTGAGGCTTCAGAGAATTCAACACAATTATCATCAACATATAACTGTGTCTGACAATCAACTTCCCTCTCTCTATTACAATTAAGCCTGTGTAGATTTCTTTTGTGAGAGAGAGTCTTGTAAGAAGACATCACTTCAGACCTTCTTCGCTTGGAACTAGGTCCAGCAGAACAAGTGCAATTATGAGATTCAGCATGGCCTGAAGAAACGTGGGAGTTAGGAAACGATGCATCTAGCGGTTTCCATTCTGGAGCTTTCTTTCTCTTCCCTGTTTTGAAGTCTCCCTCAATATTTTGAACATGATTTGGTCTTTTCGTTATTTGGAATCCCTTCATGAATTTGATTTCGTCTCTTCTTTGATCTTAATGAGTCTCTGAGCCTAAGCTCATCGATGAGACTACGAGATGATTGACTGGGAAATGCTTTGGATGATCCTTCATTTATCGAGTTGGTTTTACAAGAAAAATCCACAAAATCGGTACTTCTTTCACTGTCAATTGAATCATCTGATGACCAGCATTTGTCAACTGTACACGAATCCTCGTCATTAACTTTAACTGATGCTCAAGTAATAGCAGGGGCAGAACACCCGGATAATATATTAGACATTTCCTGTTCCTTTGAGAATCCAGCACCTTGAGGAGATCTGCTAAAGCGTTTTAAAGAAGCATCAGCAATTCGGTCCTCAATAATTGCCCTTCTGTTCAATAAATCAGCTGGCCGGTTTTTACATGTAACCTTGCTAGGCACATCTCTCCATTGAAAAGCAAGACACTCAGCTTTCTTCGAGTTATGCTTCTGCGCTCCACTTTGACCAACCGAAATAGCTTTCTCCCTGGGGAAGTGCAATTTCTATCGAATTTTGAAGAAAATAACATAGAAGCCCTGCCACCAACACTTCCCGGCTGTTCTTGAAAGGCTCTAGTGGATGTTTTCCCATTGAAGTCAAAATTTCTGCCAAAACAATTTGTGTGAACGGCGTAGGTGCACTTGCCTTCAAGATATGCATATTGTACTCTGTGACAGCATTTTCCATGCTCATTTGATGGAGTAATGTGATTTTCACTTCTGCCAAGTCTGAGAATGAAAATGAGAACATTAGGAGGGACAAGGGAAGACATGTAGTGAATCATAAAGCATAGAAGTGCAAATTTGTCACACATAAACATGTACATCAAAAAATGTAACAGAGAACGCACTGTCGACACATATCCTACAATATTTAAGGCAAACTGAGAGAGATAGGCCATAGAAACAGAAAATATAGTGTACAGCAATGACCGCCACCCCAAAACACAAAAAAAGCATTAAAAACACTAGTTCTTTTCCCAAATGTTACTAAGAGATAACATTCCATTGAAGAAAATATAACAAATGAGCAGTTTTGAAGCATAACTATAAGTCTTGTATGTCTCATTTCTCATGTAACATTACCCTCCAGTTGAGAAGTACAAGTGAAACACCTTTCAGGCTTCCACAATGGTGCATCACCTGGGAGTATCCATACCAAGTCACCATTGTCAGAAATCTGGTGCCATCACAATCTAATTTGGTCAGATTCTGGCTGTGATGGCCAACCATATTCTACAGCAGCAATTATAATTATGGTCCCAACTCGTGAATGGAAAGACAGGCTGTAGTTGCATCTCCCTTTCCTTTCTTATAAGAAACTAGGAAACATATTTGCAAATAGACAAGATTATATTGGCAACCAGTGATCTGCCAATAAAGGAAAGAAGATAAAGATAAAAATAGAAGGTTATACAATAAAGTGACAATATATGTTACATAACCATTTAGCAAAAAAAAAAAAGACAAATCGGACTCCAATTCTCAATCATGGAGAAGCAAATCACGAGATTCCTTTAAAAAAAGCAAAGAGTCATCGGATATATGATGCTATCCCACACAACCTCCATAACTCCTTTTTTTTTTGAAAAGGTGATGTTAAAGACACCCAATGTTTTTGCCACAAACACAAGAGTACTGTTTGAACATAACGTAAATTCATTTTTAAGCATTGTGTGGTGTTAGTAACAAAAAATGGGGAAACTTTTACAGCGCCCAGCATGGGGAAAAAAAATACATCCCATTTCTTTCAATCCATACTTCTCACACCAACACCAACACCAACATAGCACATCTCCGTAGATTCCTGACTTTTTATATTCCCAAAGAATATCAGATCTAACAAAATCGTTTCTCCATGAACCAGGAATTACTCCCACCACTCTGAATTCCTCTACACCCTATTCCACAACCACCATGAGAAGATGAATCCATCATAAATATAATAAGTACTGTCCCTTAAATTTTTGCATAAACACCATTACAAGGACACACAACAACTGACCTCCTATTTTGTAGGAAGTGTTCTACCTTTCTACATGAAACCATGCATGCAATTGAACTATTGAGCAGTGAGGAAGCCAGAAAATGTTTTTGCGTGGGGCACTTAGATACAAATATACACACATGCATGCATGCACACACATTATTGAATTTTGTGAAACTTAGTTCATAGAAAGACACATGTTGATGTATACTTTTTTTAAAATTACGCTGTTATTTCTTATATATCGAATTAAGTAAAAATTCTAAAAACCATATATAATCTGGTGTGCCACTCAAAAAAAAATCTTAGATGTATGAAATAGTTGGAGTGGCTACTAAACTTTAGATTTTTAAAATTTTAGCAAGGCATTATACCTAATTTCCAAATTATTAAGGGGTAAAAATTCAAATCTTAAAATCTTGGATGGGGCCCCTCCCAGCCCCCGCAGCTCTGACACTGCTTCAGAGGGTATATCCACTTCACATGTTAACTTATGTGGCTTAAAAATAGGACTTGAGGAGTTTCATAGAATCCAAAGAAACTACCGAAACAATATACTGAATGTACAAATTTTGATTACAAGATGATCATACAATGAACGAAACAGAGAATAGAAAGGCTCATTCCACACCAAAGCTCTACCCAAAAACAGACTTTACGATATGGGGCCCTCTTGACAACCCCATAATCCCACCATTGCAATGAAGACCAATTTGTTCCAAGGAAAACCTTCATAACCATTTGCCTAAGATAGGCACATTCCTTTTTAAAATATTACCCACAAACAACCCTCTTTTTTTCTTAGATCTAGTTGCTCCATTTCAACAAACCACATGGTCGTTCTTAGCCTCATCCCTACCCTAGCATCCCATAAAAAATCTCTCATTAGTCTCTTCCTTTTTTTTGGTACAACTGATTAGTCTCTTGGATCCTCTTGAAATTCTAACTAGAAATTATAAATAAGATGAAAAGTAAACTAGAATGCTACTCAAAACAGAGCTTACGAGAGTTAATGATGTACATAGGCTTTATTGTTTAGTTTTGTTAATTGCGAGTATTATATGTAATACAAGGGGTTTAGCCCTCTTTAAGAAATACTAGAGCAAGTAAAGGGTTTTAATGTTTTCCTAGTTAGAGTAGGATTACTACTAGTATAAATAGGTAATGATATATAGAGATCTCATTATTCATTGACTTGTTAATACAATTTTCAAATTTGTACTTGTGCTTTGTCTCTTCTGGAGAAGAGATCCAATTTTTGGTGTTTGTATCAGTTAATTTATCCCCTTCAAAAGACACCCCTTTTTCCACCCATCCAACCTCTAAGACACTCTTTTAGCTACTGGACTCCATAACGCTTTAGCCACTCGAAAGTCCCCCAAAGGTAAACCCAAATAAACAATGGTCATTGACCGATCCCAAACTAACTCCTATTTACCAACCTAATCATATGATTTGCATTAATCTGTACCAGCAAAGTTTTGGCCACATTTATTGCCAATCATGGTCTCTTCCCAAAAATATTAACAGATTTGTGAGGAATAAAGTCTCCACATTCTAGTAGATTCACATAAGAACTCCAAGAGGAAAAACGTCTTATTTTCTTCCTCGATCACTTTCCCGTTCTTTTTTCTAATTATTCACTTCTGGATCAAATTTTTCCCGCTAGCATTTTTTTGAAATAGACTCATCTTACCATCCATTTTTTTATTGATTTTTGGTTCCATGAAATCTTTTCTTCTTCTTCTTCTTCTTTTCTGAAACATAAGGTATTGAGGCCGCTTAGAGCGGCAGACTGATCCTTAATGGTACATGTTTACAGCAAACAATTCACATGCACCACATTACACTGTGGGAGGTGGCTGCATGAGATTTGAACTCGACTCATTTTTTGAGGTAAGACCGTAAACGCCCCCAAGCTAGGCTAACCCCTTCTTTCAAGGTGATCTCCTCCAACTTCCTTTATAACCCCTCTCTCGTGTCAAATCATCAAGGGCATTTATCCTACTCATAGCACCCCCTTTGTGTTTCAACTTTTTATTTGATTTCTTCCAATTTCTTCAGATATCTATCACTCTGCCACCCCTGAACAATCTTCTTCCCACCAACCCCTAAAGACTTCCTTGAACCCCTGAGGTTACAACCACATGCATGTAAATCTGAAAAGTGCTATGTTCAACCAAAACCTTTGTGCAGGTAATATTGCAACCGAAACTTTTATACAAGCAACAAAAAAAAATTGATATAAGACTACATTTACTGAAATAAGTAACAATAAAACATCAATTACCATATACATGATATAAACATAAAATTGCAGAATCAGCTCTAAGAAAATATATTGAAACGCGGCTCATAAAAATTACAGTTTCGACATAAACATGATAACTGGAATCACCTTAGCAAAGGCTGCTCATTAGGAAGAGGATCACGAGATTGTTGGCACCACATTTCAGTGTCTGCAGAATGCGACAATGTTTCTTGTGAGAATGTTGAGAAATCTCATAGCTTACTCAAGACTAAATGGGCAAAAATTTATCATAAACACATGTTACTAAACGTACTACAACAGGCATACAAGCAATTCAGGAACAGACAAATATTAATATATTCCACCTCAAGCCAAAAAAAAAAAAATTGTCTCAACTCCCTGGTTGGTAAGATTTTTTTGGCTCGAGTACACTTATATATTTTTTGGGCACTAAGGTCCCTCTCCCTTAATGTATACCCGATTTTAAGTAATGTATACAATTTTTTGGAAAAAATTAGTCATTTGTACGTCGAATTTTATAATATTTACACAAATTTTTGTAATATACATGCGTTAAGCTTGTGTATACCCTAACTTAAAGGGGTGAGGTACCTTGATGCCCAAAAGATAGGTAAGTGGACTAGAGCCAAAAAAATATATTGGCCAAGGACTGAAACGGAAAACTCCCAAAAAAAGAGCAGAGCAGTTACCTGGCACAGGAGCTAACTTTTCAACATTACCACTCATCCAATTAGAAACACCAGATTCGAATGATTTCATGACAACTTAAGAAGGATCATGTTTACTTGGAAGATCTAACCCATGACTTCGTTCTGTTGATGAACCAGCAATACAGCCTTGCATTTTATCAACACAGGAGTTATTGAAGCTCCTATGTTCTTGGCCTGTCCCAAGGGAAGACACGGCATGATCTTGAAACCCCAGCATATTCCTTAAAGCAAGCATTCTCAAATTAATTGGGTCACACTTAGCAATATGATATTTACAAAATAACTTCCTAGGGATAACAGGACTTCCATCAACCACATTAATGGTGGCATTAGATTGCATTTTCCCTTCTGCAGGGCATTTTAAGTGTGAAAATAACGTTGAAATTACTCCACCCCGAGCTGCATCACCTCTGAATTGTTCCGCTTGCACAGCATCCGTTGCACTATAAACTCCAGATGGATGGTTCACAAGGTTAAACTGCACCTGTTGTCTTCTTGTACTAGGTTTAGGTGTGCCAACAACACACTGCACATATTGCTTGTAATCCTCCATAGCCCTGTAGTCTCCTGTTACGTTACAATATTATGGAGTAAACATTTAAACAACGGTTTGTAGACAATTTTTCTTTTTTTAAGGGGGGGGGGGGGGTAGAAGATGGAGTAGCTTTATACTTAAACATAAACCTATGGAAAATAAGCCAAGAAACGCACTGTTATGTGTGTCATTGACATGAGATCCAAAGGCTAGTAGAATTGAATTTCCCAATGTCTGACTCTGCTGAGATGGTTGCCCAAGCCTCAACTCGATGTTCGAGGAAACTGCGGCCCTGTCCGCAGTATCACCCGCCTTCAAACTGTTAAATCTAATAACGTCAGTCTTTATATGAGGTTTTTAAGTTCTGCGTATGGGGGGGGGGGGGGGGATGAATGAATTTCCACACTTAGAGATTGAATCAATGTAAGCTGAAATTGACTGAGAACCATTATCTGGACCTCTCTGGTTATCTGCCACATCATGCGCATTGCTCTGTGAAGTGCCTATGAAACTATTGAAAAAATTCCAACTATGCTGACCATTCCTCTGCTTCTCACTATATAGGGCCTATATAGGGCCTCATTGACTAATTTTTTACCTATAAAAACTATTTAAATTTAAATTGTTGCTCCATTGTTGTCCATATGCCTCCAACGCTCCAGGGGGACCACCCAAGCTAGACAAATCAGAACTTCTGGAACTGTTGGGCACAGTGACACTGTATTTCACTAAACCTGCAGCAGCTGATAATCCTTAAGGCCAGTTCTATCCGCTGTGATCCTCTGGAACCCTAATCTAAAGCATGATAAAAACATCACCACCCAGTGTTCTTGGTGCTTCGAAAACATGCCAATAAGAAATACAATGTTCAATATTAAAGATGAGAATATTGCACGGTTAGTGAAACATAATGCCCACCATATGACAAGATATACTGAATTCAAAGAATAAATATCTTCTCTGAATCCAAGTTATCTCTTTGTTTCAATGTTAGGTGTGCCCACACAGACATGTATGCCTAAACAATCACAAGATAGAAGGATATATTATAGGCTATTTACTATATAAACAAGCAATTACAATAGTTCGTCTTGTGTCCCCATGCTGTCCCATGGAACATCCATCCACCATTAACAAGTTCACTTAGGAAAGAAACAGGACGAATTTGGCTCCTGGGCAGATCTTAAACAACACCATTATTGTGCATGCATATAAAGTAGAACTGCTTATTTTAAAATAAAATCAAAAGGAACTTCTGGCTGAAAGATGGGTGTTAATTTCAATAAAAGGGAAAAAGAAAGACAAATAGTGAGTCTGAGCAATTTCATATAAAATCAAAGGAAGTTAAAAGGTAGTGGACAAGCTGTCCTCAAAGCATCAAAACTACTACAAAATATGAACTGTGCAACAGAAAAAACAAGTCTCTTTAGACATCTGCATGAATTCCATCATATCTTTTGTATCTTGCTTCAGTGAACTCTGCTACTCCGCCTTGTACCTCCTTCCTTCCCAAAGCAGCCTCCTTCCATCCCATTATCATCAAGAACAAAGGAGTGTCTTTGAACGATATTAATTAAGAGGCTCAATAATTGGAAATTTGGGACTTTAGAATAAAATTCAGACCTAGGGTTCTAATTCTGGAAAAAACTTCTAAATTCTTATATCAATCCAGTAGACTTGTAAGGATAGCATAAAATTTGTGATGGGGAAGTTTGTAGGACAATTTAGGGTACATGTGAGGTGTTAAAGCCTTGAATTAGGTCGTTAATGATGGTTACCAAGGGCTAGAGATTGAAGACTGAGTTCTGAAGAGTTTCATAATTCCAGATTCGAACGACCACAATTGTGGTACGTGCAAATGAATATGTTTAAGGGTCATGCGCACGGTCAGAGCAGAATTGGAATTTTGTTTCTTAATTTGGTAAAAAGGGAATTTTAAATTGAATTGGGAGAATTTAAAACGAGATATATTAACATGCAAGTAAAAATAAACTACGGTTATCTGCTCGCCTGACTAAGCCACACAAGATAATCGAGTCTAAAATTATCTCAATTTCCAATTATTTAATTATACCAAAAGTTACCCATTTGATTTAGTTCGATTGACCAAATTATTATATTAGCAATTCCATTATAACCAGTCGCAGGAATCCCGTCAAAAGTTTTACACCACACAAGTCGCATGACTCCCGCCTAAAGTTTTACACCACACTCATTCCCTCACTATATCCATCCATCCCGGTTTACTGTCAGAATAGAGGACGAGACGACTTATGTCTCGGCGCGATCCCTAGTGGTACCTTGACTTCTTACTCTCCAGCTGCCAATGAACCTCCAGTCTCTTCTACTTTTTCAAGCGCCAGTGCTGGCGCAAGAACCTTGCTCCTGTACTCGGATCTAAGTGATCTAGCATCGAGTGGATCTAATGAGGCAAGAGAAGCAGTCGAAGGCGACTAGATTCTTATAAGCGGGACAAAGACCGGGGCGGGCTCTCTGCACTTATTCATGAAGTTCCACACACGACATGTCATAATAGCCAGTCGATCTGTATTCTGTCAACCCTGCACTTATTGGAGACGCCAAAAAACACCCACATCGTTATAGCCAACCCGGTTTACTGTTAGTGCAACACTTATTGATGACACAAATTCATTTTAATACTCGTCATAAGTCTTAGGCATTAATTCTAGTTCTCGTTATTTTTATTTAACCACGCCCTTTAATAGTGTATAAGTCCAACACTCCTAGTTCCATATATAGAAGTCTCCAAAACACAAGTTTTTTCTAGCCTATCGTTTAGGAAAAATACCTACCGATAAGTACCATTTAACCTCATACTTAGGCTACTAAGAACAACAAAACAACGCAAAGATCAGCCCACCCCCGGACTACCCATCCATAATAGTTTATACTCGTTAGTCCCATACCTAGAAAGTGATAACAACACAAAGTTCTACCTACAAGTCCCATACGTAGCAAGCAACCCAAATTAAGGCGAAAGCATATACTGCCCAACAATCTCGCCGTCCCCGCAATATCGAATATAATTTAAATCAACAAGTGGCATAAAGCGTATTATCGACTTTTCATAACAATTCTTCCAATTGTGTTTAAAATTAGCTACTTATCCAATTTGTCCATTTAATTGTAATTTTTAATTAAACCATCCATTCACATCAATTTATAGACTTTTTAATCTCATGCATATTTTTCGGGTTATACAACGATAATTTTCTACTTTACAAGATATACGCAATTAACGTAATTTCACATGCCAAAGATCAATTACAGAGTCCATACAATTTTATTCTGCATGCGAA
Organism: Sambucus nigra; assembly: GCA_949130495.1. Lineage (NCBI taxonomy): Eukaryota > Viridiplantae > Streptophyta > Magnoliopsida > Dipsacales > Adoxaceae > Sambucus > Sambucus nigra. Next base: position 642,201,752 of record OX422216.1, read on the forward strand.
GGTCATAACTTTTGACGAAAACCCAACCTCTAATCTAAACATGCAAGGATTTTGAGTATCAATTCATATTAAGAATTTTCATAAAACAGTCCCGAAATATCTTTCACTTTTCCCTAATTAATATCTCTAATTTGTTTTAACCAAAACAATGTTTATTAATGTTTAGGTCATATTTAAGACGCGTAATACTAGAGATTTCCATGCTAAGAAAAACGTTTGAAGACATCTGAATTGATGAAAGCGTTCCCCTCGTGAAGACGACAAAAATCCATTCTTGGACCAACTTAACAAAACTCGATTTAAAGCTTCAAAACTAGAATTGAAAATGACTCTTCAAAGGAGTTAAGGTTTTGAGGGAGGAAGAAGATGTAAAAGAGTAGATTACATCTCCTAGGGTTTAGAAGAATGTGTTTTTAAAAGTCCAAAACCCGTCAATTTGTTTATACACCAAAAAGAGTCCTAATCAAATACAAATACTCAAAAAAATTATTACGGATAATAATTTCCATCAAAATTGATTGAAAATTTGATATGTTGTAGCTGATGGCGAGACAAAGCTACTATAAAATATTCAACTCAATTGGAATGGTAGAATTTTATTTCTATTTTTATTTTTCTAAATTCCTAACAGATTTTATGTTTCAAAAACACGGGGTGTTACAGGAGTCTACTTGGTCCTCAACTGCTCTCTTGTTGGTCTCTCTCTCTCTCATCATCCTATTCTTTTTTACGCTGAAGTCTTAAGAGGTTTAGTTGATTACCCCTTATTCAAATCATCCCTGGCAGCTGCCAAGTCTATTATGTCTTTGACCACCAATCATCTCTTTATTGTCTGAGTGGTCACCTTAGGTCTTGTCTAACTTTGTTGCTCCCGAGTCACTAGAAATAACGTAAGATGATTGGCACCTCACCACGAATATCCAACTTCTATAAGGGGTTTTAAGAGAGGAGTTTTAGATAGAGGAAGACGAAGGGGAAAATGAGAGAATAAGTTAAACATGAGTTGACTGTTGGGAGCCTACTTATTGGTGCTTTGAACAAGATTTTAATTAGTATGAGTGGGAAATCACCAAAGAGTATCTATTATCACTAGGAAATGAGTTGTGGGATAACAAGACCACATTTAATTCTGTTTACACATTTATATAGAGAGAGGAAGTCTCAGCACATTTACCAGAGTGATTGAAGGCAAAGCAATGACTCTTCATTCAATGTCTCAATGAAAACAATCAACAAATACTGGTTGAACATCTCATTCAATAAAAACAAGGATTGAAACATAATCTTCAATCAAGGATAAATTTCAGATTCTGTCATTATAGAATACAAAGAAGCCTATAACTAACGAATTGGAAATAGCATAAACCTACAAAGTATGATTGCTGCCTAAGAAAGTAGAGAAATTTTTGAAGATATCAAAAGTGTTGGGAAAAAACAAAAGTCCAGGCTAAATATATAAAATACCCGATATGTAATACAGATCTGAAAAAGGCCAGAAAATTTTGAAAACATCCTAATCCTTATATTCAAAATTAGGACCGCAAAATATTCAGAAAACAGGATGGGATTTTAGAGAATTCAGAATTCAATATTCCTCCTTATATTCAAAATTAGGACTACAAAACATTCAGAAAACAGGATGGGATTTTAGAGAATTCAGAATTCAATATTCGAAGTATTCGTTAGTTGATTTCTGCATGCGCCAGAGGGTGTCAATTGGACAGGTTCTGGATAGAAGAACTTGTCATAGGTCTTCTTAAGCCTAGCAATGGTCTCCGCCGCACCTAAAAAAGGGAAGCGAATCAACTGAGAGAGAGAGAGAGAGAGAGAGAGAGAGAGAGGAGAGAGAGAGAGAGAGAGAGAGAGAGAGAGATACTTTCACCAGGTTTGCAGAAACGTCCTTCGGCCTCTGTCCCTACAACGAGAGGTGAGTTAATCAGTGTTTTCAAATGGACGCTATTATAGGTTTTTCTAGTTAAAAAATTAAAATGCACGAATTGCTTGCCCGATGCGACCCAGGACCCAAAACGCGACACCTTGCGCAACCGCGATTAAAAACACCGGTGTTAATGTGTGTGAGAGAGAGAGAGAACCTTCATTCCTTTCAGTTTCGCAGGAATATACTTGCATAATTGGTGGTGTTTTGGGCTCTGTTCCTGCAATAAAAACGAAGGGGGGGAAAGAGTGGTGGATGGTGTTTATATTCAAAGAGAGAGAGAGAGAGAGAGAGAGAGTACCTTCATTGATTTTACCTTTGTTGGAAGATTCTATTTCAGATGGTTTCTTTTTGGTCTTGGTACCTGAAACAAGAAAAGGGGAAAGGAAAACATTAGTAAAACAATTATTGTGATGGCATGAGCTGGAAGAGAGAAGATGCGTACACAAGATCCACGTTTTGAAGAACAATAGATATGTGATAACAAAAAGAAATATGATATTTGGCCATTCTTATATTCCTTTCGGAATAATCACCATGTGAGGGATTATGTGAGAAAGAAGTTTTTTATGAACCTATCAAGGAAACCATAAGAGGGAATGGTTCTGTGATGGGCCATTAACGTCACCCTTCCTAGAAACTTGAGAGGACTTTGCATTTAAGCTAAATAATCATTTGTTCTCCATAGATGATCACTATAAAAGTCACACAAGAGAATCAAAAACGCGATGCCTTATATTTTCCTCCACAATATTTGAACTTATAAAAACAACAAGGAATGGAGATATACATTCATAACCTCCAGGAAGGCTAGAAATTGTGAACCAATATGAAGACTTGTCACAAATTATGGTTGAATTAATTTCACACAAACAATTTAAATTTGGAAAATAGTTGAGTTTTCCACCCGTTCAAGTTTCACAAGTTAAAATGTTGCAAGGGGTACAGTTAAAACATAATAATTGCAACCAATCAACGATACCCACATGAAATTGGTTGATAATTAAATAAATAAATTAAATAAGACGTGACAAATGACGAGAAAGCGAAAGGAGTGGGCAACGGGAATATAGCCCCACTCATTATATTTGATTTAAGACATTTCCAAAGAGTATGCATATGGTAAGAATGTCTTGATGAAAGTAGTTTGAAGAAGGATTCAAACTCAAATCTATAACCCAACTGATGGTTGCAAAGAGCCAAAGACTTTTGGATGCTATTTGCTAACATTAGTATATGATTTCATTACAAGAAACACAAATGCTATTTATTAATTTTTATTTTAGACACGTTTCTACTAGTTTTAATATATACAAGTACAGGAAGCTCACGCTTTAACACCTTCAGCCTAGCAGCTCGCTTTTGATAAAACGGACAAAAAACGGCCTACTGGTAGACTTCGGAGTCTTTATAGATTGGGAAGACACAACACCACCTCAGGTTTGGTATCTGCATCGATGAAAACGAATAGATCATAATTCAATTCACATAATAAGAACTAAAGGTAGAAAAACGATAAAAAGAAGTTTATTGAATTTTAAAAGTCTTCTATCAATGAACTTCCCGAATCGTATTTTCCAATATAAATAGTATACATAAGAACTTGTTAGAACACAATTTGATTAACCAGATAGGATTGAAAGTTCATCTATACTACCAGCCCACTCCACAGTATAGTATATATGTGATAGCATTTGTGTTTTATCATGCTTTTTTTCCACCCGCATATTATACATATGTGCATTTCTGAAAATTATTGTACAGATTTGTGATAGTAATCTTGCTTATTTTACTCCTGTCTGGTATTGGTGTACAAATCTGTTTTGGTATTTTAAAATGTTTATATGAATTTAAGTTGTACAACTTAAGCCAACTTTGAAGCATTTTCCTTTGTCCAGTTAAAACCTAACTAGATATATGTGTGCGTATCTCTGTGTGTGTAGAGAGAGAGAGAGAATCTGACTATGTCACAAAAGGTGGGAATCCCCTTCCTTTTGATGTTTGGGACCATATGTACACTCTTTTAACTTTTTCCTTAGTGTCATCACTCACAAGCACCACTCAGCGTCTCACCGTGAGTTTGCAGACCTCCTCTTTCACTTTTGTAATAACCCACATTCTAACCCACCAACTCTCTCTATCTCTATTACAATACTATACCTCCTTCACTCTACCCAGCTGTCTCATCTCAATGCTATGCTTCTCCAATCACATATCCTCACATAAGTGAGAAACCACCAAACAGATCCTTCCATTCCCATTCTATTAGGGGTGGCATACCGTGTTTTTGGGTCACAATAAGACTAGTTCAAACCGAACACAAACCTATTTGTGTTTTTTTCTTGACATGAGCGAGGCATTTAAGATAATACAATCCATATATTTCACACCCAATTAACACAAAAACATGCCATGACACGAATAACACAAGTCATACTTTGACACAAAAAACATAAGTCATAATTTGACAGAAATAACAAGAGTCAGAATTTGATACGACTTCGTGTTAAAAAATCCAAAAACAAATATGACAATTTCGTGTCATGTTTCAAAAATTGTCCTCCCCTCTCTCTCTTTATAACTATACCCCCCTCCCCCTCCTCTCTCTCTCTCCCCTCCCCTCTATGTAACCCACTCCAAAGTATAGCATCTATGTGATAGCATCTGGGCTCTGTCGTGCATTTTTCAGCACTATGTCTTCCTATATAGAAGAGTGTGTGTGTACAGGGAGGGGGGGGGGGAGAGAGAGAGAGAGAGAGGAGAATCAGACCATTGACATTCGTATCAGTTAAGGTGAGAGTCCCCTTCATTTTGGTGGTGCTCTGATTGGCCAAAACTGAATGATAGAAGTTCAGATTTATGAAAAGTTTGCAGAAAAATAAAGTTTCATAATCAGAATAGAATAATAATCCTAACCTAAGAGTTTGCAAACTCCACAAATGGTGTGGAAAAAAATCCTAATCTAAGAGTTTGCAAACTCCACAAATGGTTTGGGAAAAAATCCAGAACTAAGAGTTTGCAAAGTACACATATGTGTGGTGTAGATACGAGGGTTGTGTGTATATCGATAGTGTATGTATATCAATCTGTTAAAAAAATCCAAAAACAAATACGACAATTTCGCGTCTTTTTCCTGAAACTGTCCCCTCCATCTCTCTAAATATATCTATATGTGTATATATATACCATGGTTCAAAGTCTTGACCGAGTCAACTCGGTAATGGCCGAGTTGACTCGGTATCGTAACCCAAAGAGACGCTACCGAGAGACGAAATGGATTTTAGGTGAAATCGGAGTATAACGGTTCATATCGGCGAGATTTCAGCATATCAGTTCGGTAACGGCGATGTAGCGCAAAAATTCCTCATATTTCAACCGAATCAAAGGATTAAATCATACCTTTTTTGGGTTATTTCTAATTTTAAACAAATTATAGCTTTATAATGCTCAAACAATTACTCTCAATCATTATTAACAATATCTAATTAATTTCTCCATGACTTCCTATTTAAAAAATACCACATATTTCAGACTACATATATCACCACATATTTAAATTGAACATTGAACAACTTCAAATTAAACTACACATATATACAAAAAACTAAACTACACAAGTCCACATACATAAAATTTCTACCACATACAAAAAATATATAAATACATAAAAACAATACCTTAAAAACCCTATTTTTTTTAAAAATTCAACCGAGGCCATCGCCCCCCCTTGGTCCCTATTATGTATATGAATATCTGTGGGTGTAGATACAAGGGGGTGAGTGTATGTATTATGTATATAAATATCTGTATGTGCATATAGATGTGTGTGTAAAAAATAATAGATAGTAGGGGGGGCGAATCTAACCATTGCGTTTCTCATTGGTGGTGAGGTGATCGACCAAATTTGAGGATATAAATCCGAAATTTTCCGGATACACAACCGGATGAAACGGATGAAAGCCAAATGGGGAAGACATCACCAAACCCTAATTGTTTGGTTTTTGGTTTCGGGAGTTTTTGGTAATTAGAGAGATATGTGTGCCTGAATATATATATATATATATATATATATATATATATATATATATATATATAGAGAGAGAGAGAGAGAGAGAGAGAGAGATGGAGAGAGAGAGAGAGAGAGATGGAGAGAGAGAGAGAGAGAGAGAGTTATACCATTGACGTCACACAACCGGAAGAAACGTATGAAAGGGGGAAGACATGACCAAACCCTAATTGCTTGGTTTTTGGTTTCGGCAGTTCTTGAATGTTCGATATGTGTGCGCGAGTGGAAAGATTAAAAAAAAGTCTTTATGTATACAGAGGACTCTTATGCGTGCGTCTCACATAATCCGGTTTCAATATAGATGTATCTAATTATATATAATACTAGCATGAAGGCCACGCGATGCGTGGCCGAATTTATTAATTCAAAGATTTAAATGAGATTTAATTTGGAAATAAAAAATAAAAGTAATATCATTACAAATGCGTGGCCGAATTTATCAATTCTAAGATTTAAATGAGATTTAATTTTGAAATAAAAAATAAAAGTAATATCATTACAAAAAATTTCTAAGAAACTCAATGAACTGTTTAATATTAAAGAAGAATCTCGGGATGACCACGAAAAAAATGAAACTACATTTCTTCATATTTTCGGTTATCAATTTGATGACAGGAACAAAATATTAAAAAAAACATCTGAGAAATCACATACAAAAGAAACCACGTGTAAATTATAAAAAAAAAAATCACCGATATCTCCTCCAATATATATACCAAAAAACCATGGCTGGTTACAGAGCTAAATAAGCAAGTTTATCCAAAACTACGCGAAACTAAAATTGCTAAGAAACAAATCCGCAAATAATATATTGAAAAAACATGTAAAAGTGAATATTATAAGTATAAACAAACAATATATTTGACCGGAACTGTCAGGCTCTGATTAATGAGTACTATTGAAGGAAGAACATACATAGATAGCATTCCATTTAAAAAATAGTTTTTATATATATTAAAAGTTCTTTTAATTATAAACTGTTCTGAAAAACTTTTTTTATATAATGAAACAGTTTATTTAGAATGTTTATATAAAAAACTATTTAGAAAAAGGCTTTTTTTAAAGTTTATATAAAACACTCAAAGTCGTTTATATATAAAAATGGAGGGACCCCGACTTTTGGGTTTAATTGCAACAACGGATAGTTAAAGGGGTGAGTTTGTCGGGTATTATTTTTTAGGTGGGTGACCCACAAATTAGTGATAGTTATAAAATATGAATATAAATAAAACACTAAGAAAACTTTAAAAAAAAGTTCAAACAATTTTTTTTACAAAACAGTCATGTTAAGAAACTGTTTTCGTTAAAAAATAAAAATATCATTTCAACTCTTTTTTTAAAGATTCAACGGTTGTTTTTAAAAGTTGTCTATAAAAACTAAAACAATGTTCTAAAACAGTTTAAACACTTATGAAAAGTTTTAAAAAAAATTATACAAAAAATATTTTTTATTTTTTAAAAATAGTTTTCTATAATAATCAATTTTTTTGTATGATCATATGTAAAAAACAAAACAATATAGTGAGAATATATATTTTTTACCCAATAAATAAACCGTTCATACCGTAAAAAAAACATATGTAAAAAAAGAATACATAGTAAATGTGACAACCCGAATATAATTATGATTAATTATACGTAAATCATGCCTAGCTTGTGTGATATGATTAGTGTGTTATTAATATATGTGATGTTAATTTATTATGTTTAGTCTAATCCTACCTCCAAAAAGCATGAAATGTCGAATTAGTTACAAATACAAAATTTGAAGGTTTCGATAGGAATGTCCATGTTTAAGGCTAGTTTTGACCTTTATGACATAACAATTGACTTGAGGTGAAAACTACATAATTGTAGACAAGTGAGTTATGGTTGTAACACAACAAACGGTGAATGAAACGGAGGTTCGAGTGAGAAGTTATACCAAAATTACGAAACAAGGGCAAAGTAGTCCATCCATTAAGTAGTATTTTGTCTTAATATGGCAACAAATGTTTTATTCTCATTGGTTGGGAAGGGTGGTGGCTTTGGCCGACCTCAAACCCTTAGAATTACCTCTTTATTCAGCCAAAATGCAGCCATGAGAGATTTTAAGCCTAAGGAAAGAGAAGTTGGAAGTTAGGAAGAAAAAGTGAGGAGAAAATTGAAGAAAATTCATAGAAAATTACGACAAAGCCCCTAAGGTAATTCAAACCATGAATCTTGCTATTTTTTCTTTCATTTACGATTTATATGATATAAATCCTTGATTTTTATTGAACTTTCATGTTTGGGTGCATATGTATGGATATATGCAAGTTTAAGTTAAGTTGAATGTACAAAACCCTAAGATTGCTTTGTTTAGAAACTTTGTTTATTCAAACTTCCATATATTTTTGTATAGTTACTGTAATCGATTGCTTACAATTGGGTATTAACATGGACTCATATATGTATGACATATCCGAAAATCATGTGAAAATACCAACAAATGAGTCCTTGGTGAGGGTTTGAAGTTCGGGTAAGAAATCTGCCTTAAGGGTGAAAATATGCCCGCCATGTGTTCGGTGTTTTGCTTGACATAGTAAACGAACCTTAAAAATTATGAAACTTTAATCTTATATTTTTCAATGTGTTTACTGATGTTGGGTTAAAGATCATAGAAATTTATGATGTAGAAAAATCATGAAAATTCCTGGAAGTTGAATGAACGATAAAAGAGCCTATAGGGCAGATTTGCTATGTAGTGAAGAAATAGGCTTATTTTGCTCTAGGAAACTCGGAATGATGTGCCGTCTTTTGTTTTGGAAACATGATATAATAAGGATTGGATTACCAAGAATAATTAAAAAGGGTTTGGACTGTAATTTGAATATGTTAGATATCAGAACCTGAGTCTAGATGGGACTTCATTTTAATGAATGATTTGAATTGAATAATATGATGCTTATGAATTGAGTTATGATTGAAGTTATTCTTTGGACTATTAATATTCTTATGATGATACTAATATTGTGAGAATGATAGGAAGGGAAGGAGAGCTGATTGAACAAGTACAGGATAAAGGCAAGGGAAAATCCAGTTAAACTGTCAAGGTGAGTGTACTTATGATTTGTTTCATATATAAATATGAATATAGCTCTAAGAGCGGATTTGTTTGAATACTTCGGTATTCAGGATTTGTTTGGATATTAAAATATCCAGGATTGGTTGGGTCTTATGATCCAGGATTGGAATTGGACAAAGATCCAATGATTTGTTGGAACTTATGTTCCAGGATTTGTTATTGCCAATGGGCAGGATTGTTCGGATTTTATATCCACTTATTCTATATAGAATTGTTATTACATTTTAGGGAAGGAGTACCTCACTAAGCTTAATGCTTATAGTTATATTTTAACAATTTCAGGTTTCTATGCTGCCAACTAGAATACCATATGACCGGTAACTTTGAGAGTTGCACCGTTGGAAGGAGCCGGGGTTTAAATGTGGGGATTTTATCATTGTCACACTGAAGATTTTAATTTACTCACACATTGTATATTTTGCGTTAGTATGGATTGAGTTGATGATTGTGAAATTTTATCGTAGTTAATCATAGTATTGTATGTCCGCTTAAATTATGACTCTGATATTGATTTCGTAATGGCACAATAATAATATTATGTTGATTATGCGCATTATACAGTAAAATATGGATAGATGAATTATATTTCCAATGGGCTCTAGATTATGATTTAATTATTCTAATAATAAATGATTAGTATGGATATTGGGTTTGGGGTGTGACAATTAGTGGTATCAGAGCGTCTAGGTTATTAATTCTGGACGTGTGTGACGATTAGATGGCAGTTATTGATTGATTTGATATTATTGAATTGTTTATATACTAACAAATAGTTTAGTACTGTAAACTGTTTATATTGGTTGTTAGAATTTTATTGTATTACAGATAATTCCAGATGGAACCTGGGAATGGACAACCTAGAGAAGAGGGAGTCGCTTCTCGTATAGAGAATACTGAAGTGGAGCAAAGTGTTGCTGGAAGGGCTAGAGAGCAAGAGCAGCCTACAGAGATGCAAATAATGGCGCAGGCAATGATGAGGATGGCAGAGCAACAAGAAAGAAATATGGCGCAAATGGCAGAACAACAGGCTAGATATCTAGAATCCAAGACTGTGGCCAGGATTGAGAAAGAGGTAAGGAAGGAAATGAAAGATTCCATGCATGAGAAGTTTTTGAAGTTGAATCCTCCAGAATATTCAGGGTCAGTTGAACCTACGGAAGCTGAGATGTGGGTCAGGGATCTAGAAACTATCTTTGCAGTTATGAAGGTTCCAGATAACCAGAAAGTGAATCTAGCTGTGTTTAAGCTCAAAGGAGAGGCGAAATATTGGTGGGAAGCCAGCAACCATTTGGTGCCCAGGATGGAAGGTTATGATGTTATTACTTGGGCTGAATTTATTAAAGCTTTGTATGTTAAGTATTTCCCTAAGGTCTATAGGAGGGAGAAACTGAGGGAGTTTATAAATTTGACCCAAGGGAACATGTCTGTGAGGGAGTATGATGCAAAATTTATTGCTTTGTCTAGATTTGCTACTAAGTATGTGCAGGAGGAAGAAGATAAATGTAGTAAGTTTCAAGATGGACTGATTTTGCCTATTCAAAATAGAGTAGCCACTTATGAGTTAGAAGATTATGCTTCTCTGGTAAACAAAGCCATGATAGCAGAAAGGCAAATGAACCAAGGGGTGGCGAGCAGAGAGAGTTTTAAGAAAAGTAGATTCGACGCATCTCAGTATAGGGGAGGTGAGAGTGGAAGTGTTAAGGTGGAACCTCATAAATTTCAGAGAGGTGGTGGAGATAGTGGTAGAGGTCAGGGGAGGTTTGGTAGAGATACCAGGGGTGGAGGATCTTTTGGTTCAGCCAGAAAGTCAGGGAGAGGTGAGGCCCCAATAGGAGGTGTTACATGTTTCTTTTGTAAAGAGGAAGGACATTATAAATCTGAGTGTCCTAAGCTTAAGGGATTGGAATGCTACCATTGTCATCAAGTGGGGCATATTAAGAAGAATTGTCCGCAATTGGCACAGACTCCAGCAGCACATAGTGAAGTAGCAAGCAGAATGTTATCTCCAGGCAGTACAGTGAAGAGTGTGGGTAGAGGACAAGCTAGTGGTTCCAGGCCAGGTGGACGAGTCTTTACGATGAAAGAAGCTCAGATTACGCCAGATGTGGTGACAGGTACACTTTCTGTTAGTGATAGAAGTGCTTATGTTTTGGTTGATCCTGGTTCCACACATTCTTTTGTGTCCTATGCTTTTGCCATATACTTGAATATACCGTGTGCTCGTTTAGATGTGGGGTTGGGTATTTATATGCCTATGGGGGATATGGTTGTAACTGAATATGTTTTTCATGATTGTGTTTTGACTGTGGGGTCTAGAGATACAGTTATAGATCTACTTCCATTGGATATTTCTGATTTTGATATAATTCTGGGAATGGATTGGCTATCCAAATATCATGCATCCATGGATTGTTTCCGTAAGGAAGTTGTTTTTAATATGCCTGGTGAGCCTGGATTTAAATTTGTGGGGGAAAGGAAAATTGTTCCCAGTTGCCTCATTTCTGCTATTCAGATGAGGAAATTATTGAGTAAGGGTTGTGAGGGTTTTATTGCATATGTTCTTGACACTAGGAAGGGGGCTTTACAATTAGTCGATGTTCCTATTGTACAGGATTTTCCTGAAGTGTTTCCTAGTGAGTTGCCAGGGTTACCTCCAGAAAGAGAAGTTGAATTTAGTATTGAATTAGCACCAGGGACAACCCCTATTTCTATGGCACCGTATAGAATGGCACCTGCTGAGTTGAAAGAACTCAAGATTCAATTGCAAGATTTACTTGATAGGGGGTTCATACAACCTAGCGTATCTCCATGGGGTGCGCCAGTTTTATTCGTGAAAAAGAAAGATGGTACCATGCGTTTGTGTATTGATTATAGGCAACTGAATAAAGCTACAATTAAGAACAAGTATCCTTTACCTCGTATAGATGATTTGTTTGATCAGTTGCAGGGTGCTAAAGTGTTTTCAAAGATAGACTTGCGATCGGGTTATCATCAGGTGAGGGTGAAGGAAAGTGATATATCTAAAACCGCTTTCCGTACTCGGTATGGTCATTTTGAATTTTTTGTGATGCCTTTTGGGGTGACTAATGCTCCAGCTGTATTTATGGATCTTATGAACCGGGTACTGCATCCTTTTGTTGATTCATTTGTGATAGTTTTTATTGATGATATTCTGATTTATTCCCATGATATGGTTGAACATGAAAAACATCTCACAACTATTTTGAATCTGTCGAAAGATAAGAAGTTGTATGCCAAGTTTAGCAAGTGTGAATTTTGGCTATCACAAGTTGCATTTTTAGGCCATGTTATTTCTGGAGATGGTATATGTGTTGATCCTAAAAAGGTAGAGGCTATTGTGAAATGGGAGAGACCCGATAATGTGACTGAGGTGAGGAGTTTTCTGGGTTTAGCTGGGTATTATAGAAGGTTTATTAAGGGATTTTCTTCGATTGCCTTACCAATGACTAAACTGACTCGGAAAGATGTTAAGTTTGAATGGAATTCTGATTGCGAAAATAGTTTTGATGAATTGAAAAAGAGGTTGGTAACCGCACCTGTTCTTACTATTCCGCATGGTGGAGATGGTTTTGTTGTTTATACTGATGCTTCACATCAGGGGTTGGGTTGTGTTTTTATGCAGCATGGTAAAGTTATTGCCTATGCTTCTAGGCAGTTGCGTACACATGAACGTAATTATCCTACACATGATTTGGAACTTGCTGCTATTGTATTTGCTTTGAAATTATGGCGTCATTATCTATATGGTGAGGTATGTTAAATTTTTACTGACCATCAAAGCCTTAAGTATTTGTTTACTCAGAAGGAGTTGAATTTGAGGCAGAGGCGGTGGATGGAGTTAATTAAAGATTATGATTGTACAATTCACTACAACCCAGGAAAGGCAAATGTAGTTGCAGACGCTTTGAGTAGAAAGGCTTCAGGCAGGTTATCGTGTATTCGATGTGCTAGAGTTGCTCATATTATGGAGTTGAGATTGATGGGAGTGGAACTGCAGCTAGCAGATGGGGACAGATTCTTTGCTCATGTAAGCGTGAGGCCTTTGTTAGCTACCCGTATTCATGATTTGCAAAGTCAAGATCCTTTCCTTGAGAAGAAACGACAAGATCTCCGAGATGGTAAGTCTGAAGATTTTTGTATTGTGAATGATGGCACTTTATTGTATAAGCATCGGTTGTGTGTGCCTAATGTGTGTGGATTGAAAGAGGAAATTTTAGATGAGGCTCATAATTCCATTTATACTATGCATCCTGGTAGCACTAAAATGTATAGGGATTTAAAGGAGCATTATTGGTGGAATAATATGAAGAAGGAAATAGCTGATTTTGTTGCGAGGTGCCTTATATGTCAGCAAGTGAAAGTGGAGCATCAGAAACCTACTGGTCTGCTTCAGCCATTGCCGATACCGGAATGGAAATGGGATCATGTAACGATGGATTTTGTGGTTGGGCTTCCTCGATCTCAGAAGGGGTCAGATTCGATTTGGGTAGTGGTGGATAGATTGACAAAGTCCGCTCACTTTCTAGCAGTCAAGACTATGTATACAGTTGATAGGTATGCTAGATTGTATGTTAATGAAATTATTCGATTGCATGGAGCACCGGTATCTATTGTTTCAGATAGGGACCCTACTTTTACATCCAGATTTTGGGATAGCTTGCAGTATGCTATGGGTACTAACTTGAAGTTTAGTACGGCTTTTCACCCCCAGACAGATGGGCAGTCTGAAAGGACAATACAGATTTTGGAAGATATGCTTAGAGCTTGTGTGCTTGATTTCAAAGGTAATTGGGATGAATATTTGCCTTTGATAGAATTTGCATATAACAATAGTTTTCAGTCTACTATTGGTATGGCTCCATATGAAGCCTTGTATGGTAGACGATGTCGTACACCGATATGTTGGGGTGAAGTTGGTGAAAGGAAGATAGAGGGTCCAGAATTAATTGAAGTCACCACTGAAAAAGTGAAGATTATTCAAGATAGAATGAGAATAGCTCAAAGCAGACAGAAAAGTTATGCGGATAAACGACGAAAAGATTTGGAATTCCAGAAAGGGGATTATGTGTTTCTTCAGATATCTCCATGGAAAGGAGTTATGAGGTTTGGAAAGAAAGGGAAATTAAGTCCACGCTACATTGGACCTTATGAAATCCTTGAGAAAGTCGGGATGGTTGCCTACAAGTTAGCGTTACCACCAGAATTATCTCGGTTACATGATGTTTTCCATGTTTCTATGTTGAGAAAGTATGTAGCAGACCCTTCACATGTATTGGTGGAACAACCTATTGAGTTGAAGGAAGATTTGAGCTACGTGGAAGAACCGCTTGCTATCGTTGATAGGAAAGAACAAATATTAAGATCAAAGGTGATCCCACTTGTGAAAGTTGTGTGGAGAAGGCATTCCATGGAAGAAGCTACATGGGAAAGTGAGGATATCATGAAAATGCGTTATCCCTATTTGTTTGATTCGGACAACCAAGGTATGTCAATTTCGAGGACGAAATTTCCTAACAGGGGGAGAATTGTGACAACCCGAATATAATTATGATTAATTATACGTAAATCATGCCTAGCTTGTGTGATATGATTAGTGTGTTATTAATATATGTGATGTTAATTTATTATGTTTAGTCTAATCCTACCTCCAAAAAGCATGAAATGTCGAATTAGTTACAAATACAAAATTTGAAGGTTTCGATAGGAATGTCCATGTTTAAGGCTAGTTTTGACCTTTATGACATAACAATTGACTTGAGGTGAAAACTACATAATTGTAGACAAGTGAGTTATGGTTGTAACACAACAAACGGTGAATGAAACGGAGGTTCGAGTGAGAAGTTATACCAAAATTACGAAACAAGGGCAAAGTAGTCCATCCATTAAGTAGTATTTTGTCTTAATATGGCAACAAATGTTTTATTCTCATTGGTTGGGAAGGGTGGTGGCTTTGGCCGACCTCAAACCCTTAGAATTACCTCTTTATTCAGCCAAAATGCAGCCATGAGAGATTTTAAGCCTAAGGAAAGAGAAGTTGGAAGTTAGGAAGAAAAAGTGAGGAGAAAATTGAAGAAAATTCATAGAAAATTACGACAAAGCCCCTAAGGTAATTCAAACCATGAATCTTGCTATTTTTTCTTTCATTTACGATTTATATGATATAAATCCTTGATTTTTATTGAACTTTCATGTTTGGGTGCATATGTATGGATATATGCAAGTTTAAGTTAAGTTGAATGTACAAAACCCTAAGATTGCTTTGTTTAGAAACTTTGTTTATTCAAACTTCAATATATTTTTGTATAGTTACTGGAATCGATTGATTCCAATTGGATATTAACATGGACTCATATATGTATGACATATCCGAAAATCATGTGAAAATACCAACAAATGAGTCCTTGGTGAGGGTTTGAAGTTCGGGTAAGAAATCTGCCTTAAGGGTGAAAATATGCCCGCCATGTGTTCGGTGTTTTGCTTGACATAGTAAACGAACCTTAAAAATTATGAAACTTTAATCTTATATTTTTCAATGTGTTTACTGATGTTGGGTGAAAGATCATAGAAATTTATTATGTATAAAAATCATGAAAATTCCTGGAAGTTGAATGAACGATAAAAGAGCCTATAGGGCAGATTTGCTATGTAGTGAAGAAATAGGCTTATTTTGCTCTAGGAAACTCGGAATGATGTGCCGTCTTTTGTTTTGGAAACATGATATAATAAGGATTGGATTACCAAGAATAATTAAAAAGGGTTTGGACTGTAATTTGAATATGTTAGATATCAGAACCTGAGTCTAGATGGGACTTCATTTTAATGAATGATTTGAATTGAATAATATGATGCTTATGAATTGAGTTATGATTGAAGTTATTCTTTGGACTATTAATATTCTTATGATGATACTAATATTGTGAGAATGATAGGAAGGGAAGGAGAGCTGATTGAACAAGTACAGGATAAAGGCAAGGGAAAATCCAGTTAAACTGTCAAGGTGAGTGTACTTATGATTTGTTTCATATATAAATATGAATATAGCTCTAAGAGCGGATTTGTTTGAATACTTCGGTATTCAGGATTTGTTTGGATATTAAAATATCCAGGATTGGTTGGGTCTTATGATCCAGGATTGGAATTGGACAAAGATCCAATGATTTGTTGGAACTTATGTTCCAGGATTTGTTATTGCCAATGGGCAGGATTGTTCGGATTTTATATCCACTTATTCTATATAGAATTGTTATTACATTTTAGGGAAGGAGTACCTCACTAAGCTTAATGCTTATAGTTATATTTTAAGAATTTCAGGTTTCTATGCTGCCAACTAGAATACCATATGACCAGTAACTTTGAGAGTTGCACCGTTGGAAGGAGCCGGGGTTTAAATGTGGGGATTTTATCATTGTCACACTGAAGATTTTAATTTACTCACACATTGTATATTTTGCGTTAGTATGGATTGAGTTGATGATTGTGAAATTTTATCGTAGTTAATCATAGTATTGTATGTCCGCTTAAATTATGACTCTGATATTGATTTCGTAATGGCACAATAATAATATTATGTTGATTATGCGCATTATACAGTAAAATATGGATAGATAATTTATATTTCCAATGGGCTCTAGATTATGATTTAATTATTCTAATAATAAATGATTAGTATGGATATTGGGTTTGGGGTGTGACAGTAAACATGTTTTTTAACGACAAAAACAAATTAAAAATGGAGGTCAAGCCTTAAAAAAGTTAATTCTCATGGATTAGACTCATTATAGAGAATTAAAAGGAAACCAAATCTTATATCACCCTAAAAAATATCACCCGAAAACTATTCATGAATGTAAGTCTGAAAACTATACAAAAAAAATCCTATACATGGTTTGTATCCGTTCATAATATATAAATATTTACACATCTATAAAACTGCATCCTTCTATTTTTTTAACAACCAAACAAAACCTCTGATACCCAAACACCAAATTGGGCAGATTTAACATAAAAGAATAAAGAGCATGCTTAATTGACATGCGTTCTTTCATAAGGAAATCTTAATCTTAACTCTTGATTTACTTTTGCCCTGCTCAATTGTCAACATACACTTTTTACAAATGTTAGAACTTTCCGTTTTTCTTCATTAAAAACAATCTTAAAGAATCAAATTTCACCAAAAAGAAAAAGAAACAGTGGATAACAAAGGGATATTAGGAGCGATCTCACCATTTTCTTTCACTATTTCAATCTTAAAACCCTAGATTTTAGGAGTGGCAAAGTAGTTCAAAAATAGTGGTTCAAAAAAACTAATCGACAATGAAGATCGGAGATGGCGATGATGAAGATCGGAGATGATCAAAGATGAAAATCAGAGGTGGCCCTCTCACTTGAAAACTGACAGCCAAAGACCCACACCACGACTTTAAATATACTCTCTTTCTTTCTCTTATAGTTAAGAAATGAAGGGTTAGTCACCGGTCGACGAATCTGCCGTTCAAAAAAGGGAGATAAATGAGATTGGGAAGCGTAAATGTATTATTTGGTAGAAAACGAAGCAAATGTTTTTGAAAGAAGTTTGAAACTTAATGATATTTTGCATTTATGAGAGTTACGTGTCATCCTCCCATGATTTAAGTCTATAGTTTTTATATAGTTTATATATATATATATATATATATATATATATATATATATATATATATATATATATATATATATAATAATGCCTCGAATATTTTTTAATATACGTTAAGTCAAAGTCTTTTTATTTATGTCAAAAAGTCCTTCACATGCCGTTAGCGCGGAATTTTAAAAATAAGAGAATATTGGTTAAATGGGTGTTTGAGCCACTTTTTGGAACAAAATAAAAAGGCTTGTACAAAATGTGTATTAAAAATATTTGAAGGATTTTTTGGTAATTGATCCAATTACATATAATATAATATAAAAAATATAATGTTTCATTGGGCAAAAAGTTCCTCAACAATTTCTCTCTCTCTCTCTCTCTCTCTTGTGACAACCCGCCTACTAAAATAATAGGTGGCCAGCCCAATACTCTAATAATCATAGGAATCATAGATGTCCCATTCTCAGCATCACTGTCGATTAAAATAATAGTATGAGATAACCACCAATCATTTTAGAAAACGGATTGTCAATTTAAAAATTTAGTAAGTAAAAGAAAACACTTAGACAATCCCATTTATAAAAATGGTGGATATCAAAAACCAATGAATAAGTAATGACAATATAACAAATAATCACTGAATAAGCTGTCGGTGAACAGACCAATACAAATAATACATCGCGTATTACAATTCAATATTTACAATATAATGAATGAGTGCAATACCTTGGGCAAAACACGCCCGAATAAACATACTGAACATAACTAAAGTACAATAGAGAGAAGCGTCTAATACAAGTAACCTACAACATCCGCAAAATGCTGTAGCTCCATAACAGCTGGAATAGAAATGTAGATACGGGTGTCCATGCGGTAGAGCACCTGTACGACCAAGAATAATTGCAGAAACAAAGGAATATAGATACGGGTCAGGGCCCGGTTTGATATGATTACCATGTGACTAAAATGCATGACAGTTAAATGCGTAATTCTCTCGCAGATAAAAATAATATTTCTCACCTCTCAATCTAGCAGCAACCTAGCGCAAAATCGTGAGATGACTAGTTAACCCTAAGTACAAAATAATCAACAAATGTATGTGTGTGCATACGTGTGGGAGGTCACATATACAGCTACACAAGGAAAATATAAAATAAAACCCATCCATCTTCTAATGGCACAATTCCTAATTTCTTCATTTAGTCATATACATATATGGTAAATTCATTTTATTAAATGTTTACCAATTAATATCGTTTCAAAAGTTTCTTTACCAAATTTTATTTCCTTTCTTCCATCTAGGAAAAATACATAATTTAAAGCAAATTCTATTTTCATAAAAATGCTTTACTTTCATATCATATAATCCATTTTCCTTCTTCCATCCGGAAAATGCATTTAACATCCCATTTCCCTTCTTCCATCCGGGAAATGTAAATTAAAGCCATTTTATTATCATAAAATGCTTTAATAACCAATAATGTCCCACATTATTTAACATAGTTATATATCATATTATATAACGCAATCTAAGACCGCCCGTCCGGGTTTCCCCACTGTGCGCGCCCCTAAATGGCTATCATCTTCCAGGGCCTATCATCAAGACAACCTGGGATCCTATCGAAACGTCGGGAAGCGGCCATGTGGATGCGGGATAGTCAAGACCACACCCGGAATCTCCTACCCATCGCAGAAAAATATACAATCACAAGCGCTCACATGGCCTAGGGACTATATCCACCCTGCATTCATTAGCCAGGGGGCTTCACCACAACGCGCGTAACTTCCCTTATGATAGCGATTTAGAGAGGTGTGTATCCAGAAATTAACATTTATGAAAAATATTACTCTTTCCATTTTTGAAAACTTCCAAATTTTACTTTTCCAAAAATCATTAATTTAGCCATTTAGCACCAAGTTTTTAGAATGTACATTTCATCCTTATTGAGTCACAATTTATTAATGACCTTAAACCCAAGGTGCCACTAACCTCAAATTAGCCTCCAAGAGTTCATTATCATTCCATAAACCCTCAAAGTGAGTCTCCATAATGGAGTGTCTCCCAAAAGCTCAACATTAATATTTTATCTTCCAATTTATCTTTAGGTTAACCTCCTATATCATTCAGACATTAACCTATACAACTAGCCCTCGGGTAACCCAAATATCCACTCTTAGCCTAGGACATTAGTCTACCCAATACAACCCTCTAGGACGCCCCATTACTTCCCAAAGGAAGGTTCCTAAGTTCTTATCTTAAAATAAAGAGGCTAAAGAAAACAAGGGAAAATTAAAGGTGAAAAACAGGCGACCGGTCGACCGGTCAAGGTACCGCGGTCGACCGCCCTTTCAGGTTTGGTCTACCAACGAAAGCAGTAAGCTAGTTTTGGCATGACCGGTCGACCGGTCCTAGGACCGCAGTCGACCGCGCCTATCAGTTCCACGAAAAACCCTTCTTCTTCAAAGCCAAAACCAAACCCTAAAACCCAAAATCCTCTACTTTCTTCATTCCCTTCCCCCAATAACATTACCCCAACAATTTTACACCAAAAGAAACCCATATAATATCCTCAAACCACAATCTACAAGATTTAAGGATTAAACACCAAATTTAACTAAAAACCCATTTATGGGTTACCTCCCAAAATTAACTACACATGCAGATTTATCACATTAAATCAATATCTAGCAAGTAAGAAACTTGCCTCGAGGTTCGTAGTCTCTGATCACCTCCGGTAGCGACGGAATCCGGCCCAAAATCTTCCATTTTCTCTCTTTCTCTCCATTTCTCCCAACTCTCCCTTCTCTCTCTCTCTCCTTTGGCTTCTCACACAAAAATGAAGAAAAGAAAAGAAAAAGGGGGGTGGGGGACTTATACGGGTCTCAAAACATAAATCCCCACATTAAAATGTTAATACACCACTAATTTGAATCATAATCCTTTAAAAATGCCCGAATCTCAAAAATTACAACTGGGCATTTATTTCGACTATCTCGACTATTCTAAAAATAACCGCACCCCCTATTTTGGCATTCGGGAAAGTGTGAACTATTTTTATGTTCCAACTTCATTTTAATTCATTAATTTTACCCAATATTTAAATATAGGTCATAACCGTTGTTTTACATGTAACAACGCAATAATACACAATATCACGCTATTTACCTTCTCATAACGGTAAATAGACAAAACATAGTAAATATTATCCCTAAGTCTCACGGGAAATAATATTTACTCCAACATCCCCTATTTTATAAAATTTGCCCATCAAGCAAAATAGTATAAAATAGTCACTCAAAAACTTGGGTTGTTACATCTCTCTCTCTCTCTCTCTCTCTCTCTCCCTCTCTCTCTCTCTCTCTCTCTCTCTCTCTCTCTCTATATATATATATATATATATATATATATATATATATATATATATATATATATGCTCTTGTGTGGACTATTGTGTATTTTAAGAATGCGGATTGGACATGTGTCACTTGACGGTGTGCTTCGAAATTATAGGCACACTCTCTCTCTTTTCTGGGCTTACCGTGAGGTGACACATGTCCGGTCCACACTCTTAAAATGCAGACTAGTTCGCACAAGAGCGGGACTGTATATATATATATATATATACAGTCTCGTTCTTGTGCGTACTAGTCCCGACCTTCCATCTCTGAGTAGATCATTCATTGCTCATGTTATTTACCATTATATTGCAGTAAATTTGTGTTTGTATCCCTTCTCGATTCTACTTATTCTAGTTACGGGGATGATACCCTGCATCTTTTCCCTTTTCTCGCATTATAATTTAAGATGTTGGTTTTTATATTTGAAAAATAAATTTCAATCGGAATTAAAATGTAGTTTTAATTGATTTTTTATTATATAGAAGAATCCTCAAAACGTAAAACTCTCTAAGAGTCCTCAAAACATAAAACTCTCTACAAAAAAAATTATTTAAAAATATTAGACCGCCCGATCGAGCTTCCTCTCGTCTTAAGCTAATTCTCCTCAAAATTTCATCCAATTCCAACGGTCCAATCGTCCAAAATAAATTTTTTAGTGTTTGTATCTTATTAGAACTCTTTTCTTTATCAAACTCTTAATCCTTTATATATCACAACAAATTCGTGGCTTGGCTTTTCAAATTACTTTTTCTCAAACTTTTGAACCAAAAGACCTCTCCAAAATTACTCCCTTTCATCTACAAACCATATCCCAAACTTATTCAAGATTTCAACTTTAGATTAGAAGGGTTATATGGTGTTTTCTCGAGTTTAGGATAGAACGAGATTTGATTATTTTCGCGAGAGGAATGTGATGGTGCGTTCAGATTTAGGGGTTGATTTTTATGTGATGATTCTTGTGATGATTTTGAGGTACAGGACTTGCACAATATGCTCCTAAATTCTCTCGAGAGTATTCCATTTGATATCTGTCAATTGCACTCATTTTGAATTGTGATATTCATTGAGAATCTGAAAAAATTTGTTGGAATCTATTAATTGATTCATGGAGATATATTATATTGTGATTTGAGCATAGTATCATGAGATTTTATTATGGCACGGAGAATGGTCACCCGTCAAAAGTTCAAAATTAGAATATGCTAGAAAATGCATAGACACGGTGAGGTGAGGCCTGGTGACTCATTGATGTGTTATTAAGAAATTTATATTGATATAATGCTCGAGTATTGCATTTGATTTGTATATGTGATTCGTATTGTCGCGATTTATTCACCGTGCTAATTATTTTTTAGCATCTATTCCTCTCATATTGTGTACTTCCTCGTATCTTCTTTTAGTTGGCAAGTTAGCCTGAATTGGGACAATAATGACTATTTTGGAGTATAGCTTTAGAGCATTGGATTGGAAGATTTATTTTTTATGTATAATTAGTGGTGTAATTTTTAGTTGGCATTTTATATTTGAGAGACTTTATTGAAATTGTGGAAATAGAAAGAATTGTGGATTTGTTATATTTAGATTGTGGAACTTAGATGCTCTATACTTTTTTTATGTATTTAGTTCAGTTTATTGCAGTAGCACACCGCGTGTCTTTTTCGGGCGCGCGGGGTGTTATAGTTTGGTTTTCAATATGTCGGGTTTATGTGACCAGATCCACTCGAATTATCGGGATCATTGCGAGTTTGTGAAGGCTTGCGATTTTTGCCTTGACAAGAAGCTTAATTTTATGGTGTATGAGTGAAAATTAAGGAAAATAGGAGGCATGAGGATGGATATGGAGAGTTTAGGGTTGAACAAAATTCTGGAAAAAAATCGAAGAAAGGTTTTCCCCACATCCTAAAAAATTATCAAAAGTTTTTATTTCGTAATAAGTGTACATATATGACGACCCACATAATCGAGTCAAATTGGCCCCCCATAGTACATTTCCCAATATAGTTGCATTATTATATTTAGGCCCCCTTGCAGCTCTTTGGTTTAAAATGAGAAACAAAAGGCTTTTTTTAGTACCCCGCATAGGTCTCACATCCAAAAGGGCACATGAAGTAGGGGTTGGGGTTTTATTATTAAAATCACATATGATGTTCATTATTAATAAGGTTTGTCAAGCTCATTTTCAAATGAGAATCATGTTTGTGAGAATGTCTTGTGTTTATTTTAAATATATTGCATGAATGTCAGCCAATTGAACTTAGTAGGAATTCTAGTGAGTTGGGTACGGCCTAATCGCATGAGATCGTAATTCCTCTTTTAGTTCAATAAAACTACAGGAATCAATCTGATAGATCGGAAACTTGTTTGATAGTTCAAATATGATCATTAAATGGGACGAGGGTGAGATTTAAGTCTTGATGCTCACTCGAATAAACTTGCAAAACATCACATCATTTGCAAATGGTGCATAGATTCTTAATCACTAGGGCTATAAGGATTGAAATGTGCATACGATTGTTTATTTGATTATTATAGTTGCGATCCAACATATTAGGTCTAAATCTCCTCAAGTTTGGCAATTGTTATGTTTACATATTTGCAATCATATCTCGGAGAAATTAGTGTCTCGGAGATATCCATAATTGTGATACACCTGGATAAATTTATAAGTTTTTTTATTATACCAGTAAACCTGATCAGTGAATTATTTATAATCCGGTAGAGTATTAAATAAGTTAAGTTTGATATTAAGGAATAATTAAGATGAAAATAAATTAGTGTTAAATTGAATTTCTCAAGCGGATAATATATGCTTTACATGAGGAATGACATTGCACACTATCTAATTTTGCAAACAAATACCTCATTATTCGAATAATTCTAAGATAATTGTATCGAAGTGCAATTATAATTATTTGATGAAATTAATTACAATTAAGCGGTAAAGAAAATATATTCAGGAAAGTAATATGGGATTTTCATATTTTTATTTCTAGCCAATTTAAATATTAGTCTTGAGCCCTTAGTGTAATACCCCGTAAAGATAATGCATTATTTAAATTATTTGATATTATATTGCGATGTAGTTATGTGCAGTAACTCATTTTGTCATTATATTTCATTTATATTTGTGATGTATGTGTGTAGGATGTGAGTTCTTCAAATGATACTAATGTCAAGGGAGGCATAATCCCATATCAAGATGGTGATTAGAGCTTTAGAACAAATATCAATAATAATGAAATACAAGCCCCGGGTCAGCACATTCAATGAGTAAAACTCCTGTATTAAATGT
The DNA here is from genome assembly GCA_949130495.1 of Sambucus nigra. Taxonomy (NCBI): domain Eukaryota; kingdom Viridiplantae; phylum Streptophyta; class Magnoliopsida; order Dipsacales; family Adoxaceae; genus Sambucus; species Sambucus nigra. Next base: position 642,226,195 of record OX422216.1, read on the forward strand.
GTTCTTTCAACATAAATGCCATAATGAAATCATAAATGAGGGGGATCCCACATTTGACTTCGTTGGAGGGAGTATGAGCAAGCACCCTTAGTGCAATAAAGGCAATGCAGTAACCTTAAATACAAAATGGAGTAAAAGGGGGTTGGTCACACAATAAATGACCTTACGATAAACTCTTTTGTCCGGAAGTATATGTCCGTAGCAATTTTGGGTTAGAAAAGTGCGATCCCTCAATAATATAACGTTGGGGGTATTTATAGGAGAATCACATCATTCGAGTGACCTTCGTATAATGAATGCGTCTGACCCCTTTTTATGTCAACAGTCCTCTGCATTTAATGCCAAAGATATTGCAATAAATGAGTTAAGATATGATATTTTGGCGGGAACACTGTTTGGACTCTCATATTTCTGATAGCATTAAATAGGACGTAAAGTGTCAGGTATGGATTTTCCATCCTAGGGATGCTTTCATTCAAGTGCTATTTCATCGAGTTCCTGAATGTCAGGCATGCTGACATCAAAGAGTTGGTAAACAGTAACATGCAAAAGGTGAGTTGTCACATCACCCGAGAAGGTAGCTCATTGAATCGGAAAGGTTACTCGACTGATGATTTCTCGAGCAACTTATGATGTATACAAAATAGCAGAGGTTAACCTTTTGGGTAATTGTTAAGGAATGCGGACCCTCGAGCGAATTCCCAAAGATGGAATCTTAAGGGACTTCTGAGCCGTGTTGTGTATAAACCAAGGTTTTTGCCTAAGTAACCTAAAGGGGTTGGTCTCTTCCAACGTCACCTTGCACCCAATTCTCCAAACCAAATCCCTGCGAGATACCCGAGAAGAGGTATTTTCGATAGAGCATGTAAGCTCTCTCATGCCCTAGCAGATATGCCCTTGAGGGCATCGAGTAACCTCATAAATATTACAAAGTGAACTTTATATTTACACAAAGTTAATAATACAAGTACATCAAAGCCTATTACGATTTGTATTTTCCAAGATTGCCTCCTGGGCTTGATCCTCGTGGGAGGTCCTGCGACCAATTTCCTATTTGTGCATGTGACAATCTTCGTATGAGTCCTTTCGAGAAGGTTCAATTTTATGCGAGCGACCATCCCTAATCTTTCATGTACAGTGTTGACATTGCTTTAATAAACTTTAAGCCTGGACCTGCCTCTACAATGTATGTATAATTATAATTATTTAAAATATAACTTAAAAATGAAACGCAATACACATACATAAATTAAGAATTATTTCACAAGTAAACGTAATAGATTATCTTTAAACTCGAACAAATGTAAATGTTAAAAATATTGATATGTTCATTCGATTGCCTTGTGCGACATGAAAAATGTTTGGTTTTACTTTAAAATGGTTGGTTTTTAGTCCTATGGGTTAGTGTTGGACTCGAGCTAGGTTTGGGACTAATTGGATATAGTTTCGAGGTTAATAGGTCAAGGTCTATAAAGGGTTTAACCCTAATTTCATGATTAGCATTATAAAAATACGTTTTGGTTAACCTAAACCATTTTCAGACGCTTGAGAAATAAAAAACTTGAGAGAGAAGAAGTAGGCTACTTGGAGAAGAAGAAAAGAGGGCCATTGGGCATTGGAGAAAAGAGAATTAGGGTTTTTGAATTAGAGTTCAACCTACTAGAATTTGGAGGAAAGTTTAATTAGCATAATTACATAATTTATTTTGTCACTATAATATGATAATCTATTGGATTCTAAATTTAAATATAGAGCATTTGATTTAGATAGTTCAACAACAAATTTTGGTTAAAATTAATTAGAAAAATTAGATTCTTATCCATAAATATAATTTGTTTCTAATTGTCATGAATTTGGTTTATATGTACCAAATTGAGGATTTTAATTGTGTGTGCTTGATGAATTGGGTAAAATACCCCTTAATTATGATAGGGATTTATTGGAAATTTGGGACTTTAGAATAAAATTCAGACCTAGGGTTCTAATTCTGGAAAAAACTTTTAAATTCTTATAACAATCCAGTAGACTTGTAAGGATAGCATAAAATTTGTGTTGAGGAAGTTTGTAGGACAATTTAGGGTACATGTTAAAGCCTTGAATTAGGTGGTTAATGATGGTTCTGGACAGAGAGGTCGTACCAAGGGCTAGAGATTGAAGAAAGACTGAATTCTGAAGAGTTTCATAAGTTCCCGATTCGAACGACCACAATTGTGGTACATGAAAACGAATATGTTTTAGGGTCATGTGCATGGTCAGAGAATAATTGGAATTCTATTTATTAATTTGGTAAAAAAGGAATTTTAAATTGAATTGGGAGACTCGGATTGCATTGGGAGAATTTAAAACGAGATATATTAACATGCAAGTAAAAATAAACTACTATTATCTACTCGCCTGACTAAGCCACACAAGATAATCGAGTCTACAATTATCTCAATTTCTAATTATTTAATTATACCAAAAGCTACCCATTTGATTTAGTTCAATTGACCAAATTATTATATTAGCAATTCCATTATAACCAGTCGTGGGACTCCCGCCAAAAGTTTTACACCACACGAGTCGCAGGACTTCCGCCTAAAGTTTTACACCACGCTCATTCCCTCACTATATCCAGCCATCCCGGTTTGCCGTCAGCTCTGCACTTATTCGTGAAGTTCCCCACACGACACGTCACAGTAGCCAGTCAATCCGTATTTTGTCAACCCTACACTTATTGGTGACGCCAACAAACACCCATATGGTTATAGCCAACCCGGTTTACTGTCAGCGCTGCACTTATTGATGACAGGAATTCATTTTAATACTCGTCATAAGTCGTGGGCATTAATTCTCATTTAAAATCTCAAGTTCTCATTATTTTTATTTAACCCCACCCTTTAATAGTGTATAAGTCCTCAAAACACTCCTAGTCCCATATCTATAAGTCTCTAAAACACAAGTATTTTCTAGCTTATCGTTTAGGAAAAATACCTACCAATAAGTACCATTTAACCTCATACCTAGGCTACTGAGAACAACGCAAAAATCAGTCCACCCCTGACTACCCATCCATAATAATTTATTCTCGCGAGTCCCATACCTAGAAAGTGATAACAAGATAAAGGTCTACCTACCAATCCCATACCTAGAGCGCAACCCGAATTAAGGTGAAAGCATATACTACCCAACAATCTTGTCGTCCCCGCGATATCGAATATAATTTAAATCAACAAGTGGCATAAAGCGTATTATAAACTTTTCATAACAATTCTTTCAATTGTGTTTAAAATTGACTAATTATCCAATTTGTCCATTTAATCATAATTTCTAATTAAACTATCCATTCACATCAATTTATAGTCTTTTTAATCTCATGCATATTTCTCGGGTTATATAACGATAATTTTTGACTTTACAAGATATACGCAATTATCGTAATTTCACATGCCAAAAGTCAATTCATAGAGTCCATACAATTTTATTCTACATGCGAACGTCATAACTTATAACGAAAACCCAACCTCTAATCTAAACATGCAAGGATTTTGAGTATTAATTCATATTAAGAATTTTCATAAAAATAGTCCTGAAATATCTTTCATTTTTACCTAATTAATATCTCTAATTTGTTTTTAACAAAACAATGGTTATTAATGTTTAGGTCATATTTAAGACGCGTAATACTCGAGATATCTATGATTGGAAAATCGTTTGAAGACATCTGAATTGATGAAAGCATTCCCCTCGAGAAGACGACAAAAATCCGTTCTTGGACCAACTTAAGAAAACCCGATTTAAAGCTTCAAAACTTGAATTGAAAATGGATCCTCAATGGAGTTAAAGGTTTTGAGGGAGGAAGAAGATGCAAAAGAGGATATTACATCTCCTAGGGTTTAGAAGAATGTGTTTTTAAATGTCCTAAACCCATCAATTTGTTTATACACCAAAAAGAGTCCTAATCAAATACAAATACTCAAAAAAATTATTACGGACAATTGGACACTTGAAATTGGTTGAAATTTTGATGTTGTAGCTGATGGCGAGACAAAGCTACTGTAAAATATTTAGCTGGATTGGAATGGTTGAATTTTATTTTTATTTTTATTTTTTAAATTCCCAACGAATTTTATGTTTCAAAAACACGGGGTGTTACAGGAGTCTACTTAGTCCTCAATTGCTCTCTTGTGGGTCTCTCTCTCTCTCTCTCTCTCTCTCTCTCTCTCATCAGCCTATTCTTTTGGACGCTGAGGTCTTAGGAGGTTTGGTTGATTACCCCTTATTCAAATCATCCCTGGAAGCTGCCAAGTCTATTATGTCTTTGACCACCAATCATCTCTTCATTGTCTGAGTGGTCACCTTAGGGCTTATCTAACTTTGCTGTTTTTGAGTCACTAGAAATAACGTAAGATGGGGGGAACTCAACGCATGTAAATGCCTACAGCTTCAGCATTGATGACGAGGATGGTAATATAAAAATTTTGGAGTCAATATCAGTTATTAACTTCGGAGATAGCCATGAAGTTCTTGGATGAACTAATGATTAGTTCGTAGCCCCAAAGAGCGTTGGTAGCTCACCACGAATATCCAACTTCTATAAGGGGTTTTTAAGAGAGGAGTTTTAGATAGAGGAAGACGAAGGGGAAAATGAGAGAATAAGTTAAACATGAGTTGACCGTTGGTAGCCTACTTATTGGTGCTTTCAACAAGATTTTAATTAGTGTGGATGGTGATAGGGCGTGATGTTTGAAAGAAAATACTGGGAAACCGATATAATTGGATAAAGAAGAATGTGTGAGTGGGAAATCACCAAAGAGTATCTATTATCACTGGGAAATCAGTTATGGGATAACAAGACCACGTTTGATTCTGTTTACACATTTATATAGAGAGAGGAAGTCTCAGCATATTTACCAGAGTGATTGAAAGCAAAGTAATGACTCTTCATTCAAAGTCTCAATGAAAACAATCAACAAATACTGGTTGAACATCTCATTCAATAAAAACAAGGGTTAAAACATAATCTTCAATCAAGGATAAATTTCATATTCTGTCATTATATAATACAAAGAAGCCTATAAATAACGGATTGGAAACAACATAAACTTACAAAGTATGATTGCTGCCTAAGAAAGTAGAGAAATTTTTGAAGATATCAAAAGTGATGGGAAAAAAACAAAAGTCCAGGCTAAATATATAAAAAATCTGATATATAATATAGATCTTAAATAGGCCAGAAAATTTTGAAAAAATCCTAATCCTTATATTCAAAATTAGGACTGCAAAATATTCAGAAAACAAGATGGGATTTTAGAGAATTGAGAATTCAATATTCTACAATTGGAATTTTACAATTTACAACAACTGAGTATTCGGTAGTTGAATTCTGTCAAAATCTGATATATAATACTATATAGCGGATAAAGAGTTGCGTGATGCGTGCAACGTGGCACGTTATTCCACGATTTTTCATGCTATTTTGCGCAATCGGTGAGCTATTTGGTTCTTCCTTTTTTTTTGGCCAGCATCAACACAAAACCATTTTTTCTTTGCCAACCAAATATCCGGTCAAGTTGACGTCGCCGACAAAAGACGAGGTCCCCAGAACAAACCGACTTCAAATCCAAGGTCGATTACGAGATCAGGGGCTGGAAGTTAAGCCAATTAAGTCTACAGTGGTAAATTACCTATTTATCTACTGTGCTACCTAAATTTATAAATTTAATTGTTGATTTATGACAAGTCCAAATCATATATATACTTGAACATTTTCAATTTTAAAAAAGTTACTATGCTTCAATTCTCTAAACTTATTGGTTTACGAATTTTCAGTTAGAAACGTTGCTTGTTTATGATTTTATTCTACAAATTACAATTTAAAATGTTATTTATTTTACAAATTTCACTTATAAATGTTGATTTTTTCTTCTTTTTACAAATTTCATTTTAAATGGTAGTTCTTTTTTTCAAATTTCAGTTTCAAATGTTACTTAAAAAAATCAATTTAGAATGTTACTGTTATTATAAATTTTAATTTCAAATGATGTTCATACTACAACTGTTAAAAAACGCATTTCTTCTTTCAAATTTCAGTTTAAATGTTCATTTTTTAAACAAGTGTCAGTTTAAAATGTTTTTTGAGGGGTTTAAATTTGTATTTATAGCCTTATGTCTTTATTTGAAAGTGTAGTACTTTATTTGGGGTTATTATTTGAGCTTATTTGTTCATTAATATTTTTTTACAGGTTTTTCTAGTTAAAAAATTAAAATACACGAATTGCTTGCGCAATGCGACCCAGGATCCCAAACGCGACACCTTACGCAACCGCGAGTAAACATATCGGTGTTAATGAGAGAGAGAGAGAGAGAGAGAGCCTTCATTCCTTTCGGTTTCGCAGGAATATCCTTGCATAATTGGTGGTGTTTTGGGATCTGTTCCTGCAACAAAAACGAAGGGGGGAGAAGAGTGGTGGGTGGTGTTGATATTCAAAGAGAGGGAGAGAGAGAGAGAGAGAGAGAGAGAGAGAGAGAGAGAGAGAGAGAGAGAGAGAGTACCTTCATTGATTTTAGCTTTGTAGGAAGATTCTATTTCAAATGGTTTCTTTTTGGTCTTGGTACCTGAAACAAGAAAAGGGGAAAGGATAACATTAATAAACCAATTATTGTGATGGCATGAGCTGGAAGAGAGAAGATGCATACACAAGATCCACGTTTTGAACAACAATAGATATGTGATAACCAAAAGAAATATGATATTCGACCATTCTTATATGCCTTTCGGAATAATCACCATGTGAGGGATGTAACAACCCGCCTAATGGAATTCCGGGCGATCACTCCTATATCGAATTAAAACAGGAGTCACATATGGATCATTCTTAGCATCACTGTCAAAAATCCATTTAAGTACTAATATCCTATTAGGCGAGCGTTAAAAACTTTTACTTAACTACTCTTTTTAAACAATTATAATAAAACATACACACAGTTTAAGCGTAAATGAAACTGAAAGGAAACTGAAATGAAATAAAATAATCGAACACTCGGTTCAAATATACAACCATATCGAATGATGTTCAAAAAGAATAAATAATTGCAATTGAGCCATTGGCTCGAATGTTTATATAATACCTCCTAGCTAGATTACAAGAATGGAAGCGACTATCAAAAACCTGCACGCATCCACAGCTACTGTAGCTGACGTCAGACTCGAAGGAAGTGCCATCCAGGTGTCCCTGTGTCTGGACACCTATATATATATAATATAGCAAGAAAGGAAAGTAGATAAACGGGTCAGAGCCCGAGTTTGAAAATATTTTGCAAGTGCATAAATTCTTTATTTTTAGAAAATAGTTTTATCTCATATTTAAGTTTGGTATCGCACTCGCATGAGATACCCCTCGCCTCTCTTCTAACAGTGCACTCCTAGTGCATCCCTCTAAACATCCTAGTCAAGCTACCCTGCTAAACTAGTCTATCACCCAACTACTATCTACCCTAGATAGTCCAAGTGCTAAGGGCTAAACTTCCCTCCATTCTCAACACTACACTAAGTTCGTGCATGGGGTGTCTCGCAAAGTGAAATCCAAATAAGGAACCCCCGATACACTACTACTTGGCAGGGTTAATGGTAGAGATCCATTAGGCCCGTAGCACGCACAAATGTATAAATACATATTTATATACATTTACAATATACGTCCGGATAATATCTCCCGGACTGGGGTTTACATAATATCATCTTTATAATACTCATCCGGGTTCACCTCCCGGACTGAGGTGTATTCTATACTCATATCAAAACCTTCCGTCTCCCTTCTCATATCCAGGAAATGTATTTAAAAGCCAATTCATTAGCATGGATTGCTTTACCATATCATATACTTTTAAAAAGCCAATTTTATTATCATAAAAATGCTTTTCCGTTTTAAAATATCCCATTTCCTTTTTTATACTCAGGAAATGTATCCAAAGCCATTTTCGTTATCATGAAAATGCTTTGATCATACTATATGCTTCCACCTCCATTCTTCCATCCGGGAGTGTTACCGAAGCCAAAACCTTTATCCCATTTCCCTTCCTATATCTTGGAAATGTAATTAAAGCCAATCCATTATCATGAATTGCTTTAATAAATCTAAGATCGCCCCTCCGGGTTTCCCCACTGGACGCGCCCCTAAATGGCTATCATCTTCCAGGGCCTATCATATAAGACAACATGGGAACCTACCAAACGTCGGGAAGCAGCCATATGCCTGCGGGATAGTCATGATCACACCCAGAATCACCTAACCAGCGCAGTACAAATAATTCCCATATGGCCTAGGGACTATATCCACCCTGCTCAATAGCTAGGGGGCTTCATCACAACGCATGCAACTTCCCTTATGATAGAGATTTAGGGAGGTGTGTAACCATAATTTATCAATTATGAAAATCATTTATCATTCCATTTTGACAATATTCATACTTATATTTTCAAAATCATTTACATCATATCATATATATACACTTTAATCACATAGTATATACATATACAATATATTCCTCCTAGAATATATATATAATGGCCATATTTGCCAATTACATATAGCGATGACCATTAATCCCAAGGATTCTCTCAAAGAATCATAATCATGCTTTCATATAAGCATGATACTAAACCCAACGTATTTTCTTACTTTGACAAATAATAATTACCTTAATCATCTCTTAAGGATTTATTGGATATCTCCAACTATACTAATTCACTCTAAGTGAATATACATATATATATATATATATATATATATATATATATATATATATATATATATATATATATATATATATATATATATATATATATATATATATATATATATTCCCAAATCCACAAGTCCCTTAGGACGTAACCCTCTATAATACTTTAACTTAGAAAGCCCTTAAACTTTAATCTCAAAGAGGAGAAGTAATAATAATCTCCAAAATCTTGGGCTGAAAATAGGGCACCGGTCGACCGGTCCTAGACCCCCGGTCGACCGCGAGTTGCAAATAAGCCTACGAAACAAAGCAGTAGGCCCTTTCTCCTTGACGCGGTCGACCGGACTTAGGGGCGCGGTCGACCGGTCAAACCATGTCCTCAAAACTAAATTCTCCAAATCCTCCATCCAATAACTCAATTTCATTATCGGGGTTTCTAAACTACACCAAAAATAATCTCAAACATCTACACGATTAATTCTAGTCGTTATTTTTCAATTTTCGATTTGATTTCCGAGTTGGAAATTTCAACCCGGAGCTGCCATTTTGTAAAAATCATATCAAATCGTAGAAAAATCAGAAAAATACGCAGATAGTGCCCACGTGACCGTATCGAAAAGATCTACAACTTTCATGTTTTGGCCAAGAGCTAAATCATTTATCTTCCTGGCCAAACCAACCCCACAAGCTACGAGTTTACTATTCATTATCTTCCCAAAATCCCAAACTACATTTTTGTTGTTTTTAACCTCATCCAACAACTCAATAAACATCTAATCTATGTTTTACAACTAACACATCAATTATTTTGGGGTATTAAACCATTTCTCTTGGATTTGAACCCTAAAATCCATGAAACCTAGATTTCGGCATTTCTCCCAATTAAATTCAATATTACATTCCATTAACATGGTTTTAATACTAGAAATCATTAAGAGTTTACATTACATCAATTTGTAAACTCACATACAACTTTTACCCAATTTATTTTAAGGGTTCTGACCCTAAAATCATGTTTATAACAAATGTGATATGAGAGGATTGCCCAAAATGAAATAAAGCAAGTAAACACTTGCCTAGAGCATGAAATCTGACGACCTCGAGTCAAATCCGACAGAGTTTGGACCGAATCTCCCTTTTTCTCTCCACCTTCTTCCTTCCTCTCTCTTTTCTCTCTTTTCTTTCTATTCTCTCCCTCTCTCCCTCTTTATAAATAAAGAAAAAGGGTTTAAACCCTTAAAACCCAAAAACGACTCGTTTACCCAATTACGAGTTACTTTTACCTCTAAAATTACCCGAAACTCAATTTCGACAATCGGACACTCTTTTCCGACTATCTCGAACATTCCGAGACTCACGGCGCAGTCAAAATTTTCATCTGAGGTACTTGACCGCAAATCACTATTTCAACCCAAAATAACTTTATGCTGGTTTTCTAATTAAAATCTTACCCTTTTGTCGCATTACTCCACGGTGACATATAATTAAAATACTTCGACCTATTTAATCCCAAAAATAATTACAACACCCATCGAAAATCATTTAATCCTCTAAAGTCCCAAAAAATTCTATTTAGGGAAAATCCCCAAATTCCAATTTATACTTAATTATGGAATTCAATTGTCTCCAAAAAGGACGGGTTGTTACATACTCCCTCCTTACAACGGAATTTCATCCTCAAAATTCGGATATAGCCTATGCCATCTAACTAGGATCACTACAAATCCTGAAACCTCATGGGAAAGATACTAACCCGATGGTTCCTAACCATACACTATGCAGCTACCGCAATCGCAAAGTGACTCTAATACGTCACGTAATACCCATCATCTATAATGCCTCTCAACATGAATTTCAACCTTATATACTGCGCCCATCCTAATTCGGGCGGTATATAAAACTATCTCACCAAGGTGCCCATACACCTCTCTAACCTGTGCACATCTGCACATCCGTAGAGAACGTTCGACATGCAACACTCTCTCCCAATAAGGGTCTCCTTTCCTTGGTGTAATACTCATCTATGGGTCCTCCCAACCCGCGAAATTTCAATTCTCCTAATCCTTGGCGCCACTAACTCTATCGAATCTACATCCTACAAATGCTACGGTCTAAGTGTTACCCTACCTATGCGAAACGAGTATAATCCTAAGTATATCCTTAGTGTCCAAGGCCTCTCTCGACTTCCGACATTTGCTCCGTTTCGTGCGTGGGACATCTCGCAGAGCAAAATCCAAATAAGGAACCCTCCCGTTACATTACTCCCTCGCATTGTCGGTCGTCTAGATGTAACGACCTAAGGCACACCAGCGGGACGTCCTAAATCCTGCCTACGTTAACCTACAAACGCATTCCTACTATCCTATCCTTCTGCCCATACGAAAGGAAATCTAGCTAATCAAAGTGCCTACTCTCTATAGGAACACTAATTACATCACACCGATCACAGATTTCCTCCAAATTTGCCTTCTTATTAAGGCCTGGCTATCATCCTCAAATCAATTTCTCTAAGTCCTACTCCAGCCAACTACTTGTGGCGAGAGGACCACTTTAGTGCTTTTCCATAGCACAATATTTCCATAAACATACCATTATCACAGGGCTCAGAGTCTATAGTGGTTTATCCACACTATAAGACTAACCCACATCCTTGCATCCTATAACAACTCTCCACGCCCGACACCGTTAAGAGTCATGTGTGGAGCGTCTCGCAAAGCGAAATCCAAGCAGGGAACCCCTCCACACATTAACACTTGACTTCGTCGGTCACGGAGTTCCGTTATTTCAGTCATGCAATCGGGATAATCCTATCCCTTATCAATAAAAGATGGTCTGAACTCCTATTTCCAACTAAGAGTCACACCACCCAGCGCTCGCACTAATTCTAAATCCTTGTGCAAACCAGCACTGAACTTAATCTTACTGCTCAATAATAATCCTGTGGGCCTTAAATTATATCTATAAGGTTGCCACATATACAAACCACGATGATGGAACCTTTACTCCTCGAAGTTCCATCTACCCATAACAATAAAGGCGAACTCAACCCGTATCCAGGCAAGATATCGCCAAAATAACCTGTTCCCTCTAGGAACTGCGGACACGATAGTCTTGCCATTATTAGCCTGCTATCGCTCCGATAACCAAATACATTATACGTATATATACAAAATATAAACACCCGCCTCTATGACGAGTGAAGGAAAACAAAATTCCGCTACCGCGGAAAGCACATAAACCTACATTATTATGCTATCGAGACCGACACAACTCAATTTACACACATGAGTCTAAGGCCAATAAACACCACAACTTCATCTAGCCACACTTCTTACTAGAATTTATTGACTCTATGCCCCATCTAGGCACCCTAACCTTGTCCTTTATTCCTACCGGGAAAGGACTAATCGTGTGGCTCAGCACTCCATCTTACCATCACCTTTATGATCCTCTTAACTTTTTAGTTAAAAGGAAACTCCACTACCAGTTTCAATAAATCTCCCCATGTGGATGTCCACCTAGGGGCACCTGAACACACCCACATTCTCCCTACAAGTGAAAATTTTCCTTAAATTTTCACATCTGTGTATTTTCATACCCTCCTCTTAAGCCAAAGCTCCCGAGCCTTCTACTTCCACTAGGTAGTTCCACGCTCACTTTGCACAACCCCAACTTTAACGTATGGTCCTTATCAAAGACCTTTTTCGAACCCTTATCTCTACGGGGTAGTTCAACTTGAATACCACTTTCTACCATAGCAGTACTTGGATGCTCATAATTACTATACTTTAGTAGTTGTTGCAACAATCCTTAGCATTTGCCACAAGGAGAGTGGCCTCTACTAAGGTCCTCGTCCCCAACTTCTACCAGTTGCTCCAGCTAAGCCCCGCACACGATTCTCAAATGTGCATGCAAGAGATTACTATAGTCTTCTAACATAGCAGGAGAAAGAAATCTCACAAGAGAAATCAACAATCCTAATCCTGAGGCTCTATATCAAATCAAGAGCAACGCTGAAAGCGTAGTATGTCCCTACAGATTCCTAAGGACACTAGAACTTGATGCTCTAATACCATCTAATGGGATACTGGGAGATCACTCCTATATCGAATTAAAACAGGAGTCACATATGGATCATTCTTAGCATCACTGTCGAAAATTCATTTAATTACTAATATCCTATTAGGCGAGCATTAAAAACTTTTACTTAACTACTCTTTTTAAACAATTATAATAAAACATACACACAGTTTAAGCATAAATGAAACTGAAAGGAAAATGAAATTAAAGAAAATAACCGAACACTCGGTTCAAATATACAACCATATCGAATGATGTTCTAAAAGAATAAATAATTGCAATTGATCCATTGGCTCGAATGTTTATACAATACCTCCTAGCTAGATTACAAGAATGGAATCGACTATCAAAAACCTACACGCATCCACAGCAGCTGCAGCTGACGTCAGACTCGAAGGAAGTGTCATCCAGGCGTCCTTGTGTCTAGACACCTATATATATATATATATATATATATATATATATATATATATATATATATATATATATATAGCAAGAAAGGAAAGTAGATAAACGGGTCAGAGCCCGAGTTTGAAAATATTTTGCAAGTGCATAAATGCTTTATTCTTAGAAAAATAGTTTTATCTCTGATATTTAAGTTTGGTATCGCACTCCCATGAGATACCCCTCACCTCTCTTCTAACAGTGCACTCCTAGCGCATCCCTCTAAACATCCTAGTCAAGCTACCCTGCTAAACTAGTCTATCACCCAACTACTATCTACCCAGATAGTCCAAGTGCTAAGGGCTAAACTTCCCTCCATTCTCAACACTGCACTAAGTTCGTGCGTGGGGTATCTCGCAAAGAGAAATCCAAACAAGGAACCCCCCCGATACACTACTACTTGACAGGGTTAATGGAAGAGATCCATTAGGCCCGTAGCACGCACAAATGTATAAATACATATTTATATACATCTACAATATACGTCCGGATAATATCTCCCGGACTGGGGTTTACATAATACAATCTTTATAATACTCATCCGGATCTACCTCCCGGACTGAGGTGTATTCTATACTCATATAAAAACCTTCCACTTCCCTTCTCATATCCAGGAAATGTATTTAAAAGCCAATTCATTAGCATGAATTTCTTTACCATATCATATACTTTTAAAAAGCCAATTTTATTATCATAAAATTGCTTTTCCATTTTAAAATATCCCATTTCCCTTTTTATACTCAGGAAATGTACCCAAAGCCATTTTCATTATCATGAAAATTCTTTGATCATACCATATGCTTCCACCTCCCTTCTTCCATCCGGGAGTGTTACCGAAGCCAAAACCTTTATCCCATTTCCCTTCCTATATCTAGGAAATATAATTAAAGCCAATCCATTATCATGAATTGCTTTAATAAATCTAAGACCGCCCCTCCGGGTTTACCCACTGGACGCGCCCCTAAATGGCTATCATCTTCCAGGGCCTATCATATAAGACAACCTGGGAACCTACCAAACGTCGGGAAACGGCCATATGCCTGCGGGATAGTCATGAACACACCTAGAATCACCTAACCAGCGTAGTACAAATAATGCCCATATGGCCTAGGGACTATGTAAGGACACAAATTTCCAATTGAGTCCATATATAGTTTTGGTTTAATTCCGGACAAAAACATTTATTCATAGGTTAGTGATTTATTGTAATACTCTCACGCCTATGAATTGTGTGTTGAAGACGTAGTGGCAAATAATATAAAGCTTCATCAAAATGCCGGTTTGCGTGCCTTGTTTCTACGTCATCATCTAAGGTTCCATGCTCCCAAGGTATGAATGTAATTATATTTATATAGGAGCTTGGAAAAATATTTATTGGGTGTTAGGTATAATAAAAAACTGCATGTTATTTTCAGAAAGAATCAATTAGAACTTTAAAATAAGTATATAAAAGTTTCTGGGCCAAAATCGAATTTTACAAACTTTCTGGTCGTTCGTTAGAAATGTAGTTCGAACGAGTTTTTTCGTTCGAACCAGGTTTCGTTCGAACGAGTTTGCCAACGACCCTAAACTGGTTAGTCGTTCGATATGTCGTTCGAATGAGTTTGTTCGTTCTAACGAGGTATCTAACGAGTTTCTAACGAGCCCAGTCTGGTCGTTCGTTAGAAGTCTCGTTCGGACGAGAGCCAAGTTCGTTCGAACGAGATGCCAGGGCGGGAACAGTTTTGAGCAGTCTTTGGCAGTTTTCACCCACTTTCCCCACTTGGTTTTTAACCAACTTTTTCAAGACTTATTAAGGACGGGAAACACATTTTTCTAATCAACTTTTCCAACCTTGTTTATCTCCTAGAGAGAATTTGAGAGCAAAAATAGTTTAGGAAAATGTTCAAGTTTTGAGTGTTGTTTTTCAAAGAAAAATTCATATACCACTCTAGTGTTTACACCCAATAGTTGTGTTTATCCAAGTTCTATATACATATCTTTACTTGGAGTTTTTGGCACCGGTTTTCTCTACCAAATTCAAGAAGAGACGTTTCGGGTTTGCTTCTACACCCCATCACAAAGAAGACTTTTTGTTGAGATTCTACCCACACGGAGAAAGGCTCCATGCTTGGGTGACGGTGACCATATAAAGTCCTATCGGTGGATTTTGAGATCGCGGTGTAGCTCCGTGGTTGTCCGCTAGGAAGAGGTTTCTACAAGGAGGAGCATCGGGGCTTGAGAGGGTTCAAGTCGAGTGTTGTAAGTCTTTTGTCTTGTAATTATAATTCCGTATCTAGTGGACTTGTGGCTAGGGTCGTCCGAGGTTTTTTCCCGTCTTGGGTTTTTCCTCGTACATCCCGGCGTAGTGTGACATTGTTTATTTTTATCTTGCACAAAACTTAGAACGCATGCATTAGGATTTATTCAAGATAAAATTTGGTTTGTTTATCACACTAATTTAAATTGGACTATATTTAAATATTGGGTAAAAATTATTTAATTCAAGTCACTTGCATTAATTTGGTTTGGCCTAACTTGGAAATATGAACAATCATAATTTAGGCAAATTCTAGGACTTGAATTTGAATTGGATTAAACCGGTTTAAGTGAGTAATAATTAATTTGGTGTGTTTCATTAATTAATCACTTTGTTTTATATTTAATCAAAATTTGATATTTTGTATTTAAGTTGAACCATCACTTTATAACGCTTCCGCATCTCTTGAGTTTAAAGTTTAAGGAAATTATAATATTTTAATTTGCGATAATTAAAAAATCCGGGACTTTTCACTTTTCAAATTGGTATCAGAGCCAAAAACGATAAATTATTTCGTTAAGATCCTTTAAATTTTTGGCTAAAATGGATTTTTCCCCATTTTCAAAATTTCCTATTTTCGATGGTTCAAACTATGCGTATTGGAAAGCGCGAATGAGATCGGCACTAAAATCTATCGAAGAGAGAGTTTGGATGTCTGTTGTTACCGGGTACTCCCCACCAACTTACTTAGTTGAAAATGAACGTGTTATCAAACCCTCCGATAGATGGACTGAAAATGAGTATAAACTTGCTAACTTTAATTCCCGAGGTTTAAATGCCTTATTTAGCGCGGTTGCACCGGATGAATTCCGACGTATTATGACGTGTGAAACCGCTAAAGAAGCTTGGGATATTTTACAATTAACTCATGAAGGAACTAGTGTCGTTAAAGTTTCAAAACTCCAAAACCTCACCACTCAATTTGAAACTATCAAAATGGATGAAAAATAAACTTTTGATAAATTTTATGCTAGACTTTCTGACATTGTTAATTCATCTTTTAACTTGGGAGAGAAAATACCTGACGACCGTGTAGTAAAGAAAATTTTAAGGTCCCTACCCGATAGATTTATTCCAAAGGTGACCGTTTTAAATTCTTTACCCACTTTAGCCTCTACAAAATTAGAAGAGCTTGTAGGTGATTTACAAACCTATGAACTTGATATGTTTCCCTCTAAAAATGAAAAGAAAATCGAAAAGGGCGTTGCTTTAAAAGCCCGAAAAGAGGTTAAACAAGTAGTAGAGAGCGAGAGTGATAGTGACTCGGAAGATATGGCTTTATTTGCTCGTAAATTTTGAAAATTTCTTAAATTCAACAAAGGTAATTTTAAAAATGATTTTAAGAAATTTGATTCTTCTAAACATGATAAAAGCGAGAAGTTTTCTAAAGCCGAGAAGTACCCTAAAACTAGTAATGACAATTTAGATAGGGACGAGTCTAATAAATGTTTTGGTTGTGAAGGTTATGGTCATAGGGCTTTTGAGTGCCCCACTAAACTAAGGAAAGAGGGTAAGCAACCCATTTCATATAATGCGACCCTTAGTGATAGTGATAAGGAAGAGAAGCCCGAATCCCCCACTAAGAAAAATTTTGTGGCTTTTATGGCAAGTCATGTGAGTGATAATGAGAACTCATCGATTGTTGACACGATAGCTCATGCCACTTCCAAGGTCATTGTTCATGATTCCCTTGTTTTTGATGATAGTGAGAGTGGAGAAGAAAGAGAGAGTGAAAATGAAGAAGAGGTTGATGAGAGTGAACTTCAAAATGCTTTTCGTGAATTATATAAAGAATCTATTAAATTGAAAAGAGCTAATTTGAAGTTAGAAGCGAGTTTAAGAGAGAGTGTCAAGGTCGTTAATGAAAGTACCTTAATATAAGACCTTAGGACACGTGAGAGGACTCTTCGAGAGAAGCTAGAATACGTAGAAGGCGAAAGAAATAACCTTAGGAATTTAATGGAATCCTTGAAAAAGGAGCTTCTTGTTTTTGAAGAGCGAAATGTTTTACTAGAATCTACCATTTTAGATTTGGAAAATAAATTAAAAGATTCTAGTAATGTCAAATTTGATTTGGAATGTCGTTCCGAAAAACTGTATAAAATGTTAGGAACCATCCAAATTAAAAATGACACTTGTGGTTTAGGCTTCAATACTTGTAATGAATTTAATAATAATGCCAAAACCAATGTTTTAGGAGAATCGTCTAGGAAAGATTTTAGAGATCACTCCTTAAGAAAATCTATTCGACATGTTCTTACTTGTACACATTGTGGTCGAAAAGGTCATCTTAGGAAATTTTGTTTAGATCTTAAACGAATTCCTAGAAAATCCCATAGTAAAGTAACCACGGTAGCTAAAGTTCCTACACCCCAAGATAGTCATTCTTCATTAATTTGGGTTAGGAGATCCGACTTGGTTGCCTTACAAAATAAGGATTTTGATTATCATTTTCTTTCACATGCTTCCTCCCATGCTAAATCTAAAGGATGAATGTGTTAGTGTTTGCATACTTTAGCTTTTGTACTTCATGCTATATTCACGTCCTATATGTATGCTTGTTTAATCATTTTCTAGTCTTTAATCCATGCTTATCCCATGCTAGAATTATGATTTTTGTTTATCTTTTGTATTACATTTCTTTCATTTTGTTTGCTTTAAATGAAAAATACAAAAAGATTTTTGTTTATCATTTGGACTTTATCTCTTGATAATTTGAGCTTAATGAAAAATTCAAATGATTTTTGTTTATCCTTTTGAGTATATATATTTATTTTTGGTTAAAAAGCTAAAAACTCAAAAAGATTTTATTTTGTGTGTATTTTAGTTTGACACACTTTATGTGGCATATATTTGTGTTTGAATCCCATCATTTACACTCCCACGTGGCTAGAACTTTTGGTTTAGATTTTCAATCCTTAAAATGTTCTTTACCATATTTTTTTTGGCATAGTTGGATTTTGTATTGATTAAATGGATTCTATTTTTATATGCCTCTATTCACACATGCACTAGCTCTTTTGAAATTTTAACTTCCTATGTATATTTGAGCTTTGTGAGGTGTTCTCCTACCAATCTTGTCATCTACATATTTGTGACTTAGGAGGACTAGTGCATGTCAAAATCCGTTGCATGTGAGATTTGTGCGAAAATTGAAAACATGATAAATATAAATGTGCATGGGGAAGGGCTCCGAAAGGACTAAGTGATCCTTTGCGAATAGTAAGCCACCGTTTTTTAATGGACCTAAAAGAAATACGTGGTCCAAGGCCTAAAAACAGAAAAATGGCATTAAAAAGAAAATAAATTGCCAAGGCCTATGTTTGATTGATATATTCATTCAAAATTTATATAAATGCAAATTGAGGGATATTGGATGGTATATCAATGGTTTGCACAATGTCCGTTTATCCTAGTTGCGTATTTAATGTCATGACTCTATTGGTTTGTAAAATCATTAATATGCTAGGCTTGTATGCATTGTGTATGTTTGTTCATTGAGTTCTATCTATATTGTCACATGAGGTTATATTTAAAAGTGATGAAGTTTGCAATCAAATGAGAACTCCGTGAACGTTTATTAAGTGTTTGGGTCTAAATTTATTTGATACTAGTTCACACCCCTACACTTCCTTTTCATATGACACATTTTTGCCATACGAGTGTGCAAACTTATTTTATTTTGTGTCATGTGTGTGTTTATATCTATATATATATGCAAGTGCTTTATTAGTATATTTTTAGTATCTATATATATGATAATTGTTTGTCTTTGCCTTGCTTTCTAGTCCATCCATGCTTATACTTCTTTATTGGTATCTATCTTGGATTAGCTATGCTTTTATTGCCCATGTGCTTTAATGTCTTAACTCTTTAAGCTTCAACATGCTTTTATGTTTTAATTCTTTAAACCTTTGTCTATTCCTGAACAAAAAGGGGGAGAATGATGATAGGGGGAGAAATGGTATCAAAACCTATTTTTATTTGTTTCTTAGTTTGGGAGATTTATCTTAGGGGGAGACGTCTTTCTAAGTAAATGTCATTGTTTGATAAAGGGGAGAATTATTTTAGGGGGAGTATAATTAATTAATCGATTTTATATTGTGATATTCCCTATGCATTTGATGAGTTTGCTTAAGTGTGCAGGTATTCTACTAAAGCGGCATCTTTAAAAGGCAAAGCGTTTTATCCTTGGGTTGAGTCAAGTTTGGGCGGGTTATGTTTTTGAGTCTAGTGAGCATGACGGCCCTTTAGGATTTTTGTTTAGTTTTTGTCCCAGAATAGCCAAAGGGGGAGATTTGTAAGGACCCAAATTTCCAATTGAGTCCATATATAGTTTTGGCTCAATTCCGGACAAAAACATTTATTCATAGGTTAGTGATTTATTGTAATACTCTCAAGCCTATGAAGTGTGTGTTGAAGACGTAGCGGCAAATAATATAAAGCTTCATCAAAATGCCGGTTTGCGTGCCTCGTTTATACGTCATCATCTAAGGTTCCATGCTCCCAAGGTATGAATGTAATTATATTTATATAGGAGCTTGGAACAATATTTATTTGGTGTTAGGTATAATAAAAAATTGCATTTTATTTTCAGAAAGAATCAATTAGAACTTTAAAATAAGTATATAAAAGTTTCTGGGCCAAAATCGAATTTTACAAACTCTCTAGTCGTTCGTTAGAAATGTCGTTCGAACGAGTTTTTTCGTTCGAACCAGGTTTCGTTCGAACGAGTTTGCCAACGACCCTAAACTGGTCAGTCGTTCGATATGTCGTTCGAACGACTTTGTTCGTTCTAATGAGGTATCTAACGAGCCCAGTCTGGTCGCTCGTTAGAAGTCTCGTTCGAACGAGAGTCAAGTTCGTTCGAACGAGATGCCAGGGCGGGAACAGTTTTGAGCAGTTTTTGGCAGTTTTCACCCACTTTCCCCACTTGGTTTTTAACCAACTTTTTCAAGACTTATTAAGGACGGGAAACACATTTTTCTAATCAACTTTTCCAACCTTGTTTATCTCCTAGAGAGAGTTTGAGAGCAAAAATAGTTTAGGAAAATGTTCAAGTTTTGAGTGTTGTTTTTCAAAGAAAAATTCATATACCACTCTAGTGTTTACACCCAATAGTTATGTTTATCCAAGTTCTATATACATATCTTTACTTGGAGTTTTTGGCACCGGTTTTCTCTACCAAATTCAAGAAGAGACGTTTCGGGTTTGCTTCTACACCCCATCACAAAGAAGACTTTTTGTTGAGATTCTACCCACACGGAGAAAGGCTCCATGCTTGGGTGACGGTGGCCATATAAAGTCCTATCGGTGGATTCCGAGATCGCGGTGTAGCTCCGTGGTTGTCCGCTAGGAAGAGGTTTCTATAAGGAGGAGCATCGGGGCTTGAGAGGGTTCAAGTCGAGTGTTGTAAGTCTTTTGTCTTGTAATTATAATTCCGTATCTAGTGGACTTGTGGCTAGGGCCGTCCGAGGTTTTTTCCCGTCTTGGGTTTTTCCTCGTACATCGCGGCGTAGTGTGACATTGTTTATTTTTATCTTGCACAAAACTTCGAATGCATGCATTAGGATTTATTCAAGATAAAATTTGGTTTGTTTATCACACTAATTTAAATTGGACTATATTTAAATATTGGGTAAAAATTATTTAATTCAAGTCACTTGCATTAATTTGGTTTGGCCTAACTTGGAAATATGAACAATCATAATTTAGGCAAATTCTAGGACTTGAATTTGAATTGGATTTAATCGGTTTAAGTGAGTAATAATTAATTTGGTGTGTTTCATTAATTGTTCACTTTGTTTTATATTTAATCAAAATTTGATATTTTGTATTTAAGTTGAACCATCACTTTATAACGCTTCCGCATCTCTTGAGTTTAAAGTTTAAGGAAATTATAATATTTTAATTTGCGATAATTAAAAAATCCGGGACTTTTCACTTTTCAGACTATATCCACCCTGCTCAATAGCCATGGGGCTTCACCACAACGCACGCAACTTCCCTTATGATAGCGATTTAGGGAGGTGTGTAACCATAATTTATCAATTATGAAAATCATTTATCATTCCATTTTGAAAATATCCATACTTATATTTTCAAAATCATTTACGTCATATCATATATATATATACTTTAATCACATACATATACAATATATTCCTCCTAGAATATATATATAATGGCCATATTTACTAATTACATATAGCGATGACCATTAATCCCAAGGATTCACTCAAAGAATCATAATCATGCTTTCATATAAGCATGATACTAAACCCAAAGTATTTTCTTACTTCGACAAATAATAATTACCTTAATCATCTCTTATGTATTTATTGGATATCTCCAACTATACTAATTATATATATATATATATATATACCCAAATACACAAGTCCCTTAGGACATAACCCTCTATAATACTTTAATTTAGAAGGCCCTTAAACTTTAATCGCAAAGAGGAGAAGTAATAATAATCTCCAAAATCTTGGGCTGAAAATAGGGCACCGGTCGACCGGTCCTAGACCCCCGGTCGACCGCGGGTTGCAAATAAGCCTACGAAACAAAGCAGTAGGCCCTTTCTCCTTGACGCGGTCGACCAGTCACACCAGGTCCTTAAAACTAAATTCTCCAAATCCTCCATCCAATAACCCAATTTCATTATCGGTGTTTCTAAACTACACCAAAAATAATCGCAAACATCTACACGATTAATTCTAGTCGTTATTTTCCAGTTTCTGATTTGATTTCCGAGTTGGAAATTTCAACCCGGAGCTTCCATCTTGTAAAAATCATATCAAATCGTAGCAAAATCATAAAAATACACGGTCAGCGCCCACGCGACCGTATTGAAAAGATCTACAACTTTCATGTTTTGGCCAAGAGCTAAATAATTTATCTTCTTCGCCAAAACAGCCCCACAAGATATGGGTTTACTATTTATTATCTTCCCCAAATCCCAAACTCCATTTTTGTTGTTTCTAACCTCATCCAACAACTCATAAACATCTAATCTATGTTTTACAACTAACACATCAATTATTTTGGGGTATTAAACCATTTCTCTTGGATTTGAACCCTAAAATCCATGAAACCTAGATTTGGGCATTTCTCCCAATTAAATTCAATCTTACATTCCATTAACATGGTATTAATACTAGAAATCATTAAGAGTTTACATTACATCAATTTGTAAACTCACATACAACTTTTACCCTATTTATTTAAAGGGTTCTAACCCTAAAATCATGTTTATACCAAATGTGATATGAGAGGATTGCACAAAATGAAATAAAGCAAGTAAACACTTGCCTGGAGGATGAAATCCGACAACCTCGAGTCAAATCCGACGGAGTTTGGCCCGAATCTCCCTTTTTCTCTCCACTTTCTTCCTTCCTCTCTCTTTACTCTCTTTTCTTTCTATTCTCTCCCTCTCTCCCTCTTTATAAAGAAAGAAAAAGGGTTTAAACCCTTAAAACCCCAAAACGACTCGTTTACCCAATTACGAGTTACTTTTACCTCTAAAATTACCCGAAACTCAATTTTGACAATCAGACACTCTTTTACGACTGTCTCGAACATTCCGAGACTCACGACACAGTCGAAATTTTCATCTGAGGTACTTGACCGCAAATCACTATTTCAACCCAAAATAACTTTATGCGGGTTTTCTGATTAAAATCTTAACTTTTTGTCGCTTTACTCCACGACGACATATAATTAAAATACTTCGACCTATTTAATCCCAAAAATAATTACAACACCCATCGAAAATCATTTAATCCTCGAAAGTCCCAAAAAATTCTATTTAGGGAAAATCCCCAAATTCCAATTTATACTTAATTATGGAATTTAATTGTCTCCAAAAAGCATGGGTTGTTACAAGGGATTATGTGAGAAAGAAGTTTTCTGAACCTTACAAGGAAATCATAAGAGGGAATGGTTCTGTGATGGGCCATTAACATCACCCTTCCTAGAAACTTGAGAGGACTTTGCATTTAAGCTAAATAATCATTTGTTCTCCATAGATGATCAATATAAAAGTCACACAAGAAAATCAAAAACGCGATGCGTTATATTTACCTCCACAATATTTGAACTTATAAAAGCAATGAGGAATAGAGATATACATTCATGACCTCCAGGAAGGCTAGAAATTGTGAACCAATATGTAGACTTGTCGTAAATTATGGTTGAATTAATTTCACACAAACAATTTAATTTTGGAAAATAGTCTAGTTTTCCACCCGTTCAGGTTTCACAAGTTAAAATGTTGCAAGGGGTACGGTTAAAGCATAATGATTGCAACCAATCAACGATACCCACATGAAATTGGTTGATAATTAAATGGATAAATTAAATAAGACGTGACAAATGATGCGAAAGCGAAAGGAGTGGGCAACGGTAATATAGCCACACTCATTATATTTGGTTTAAAACATTTCCAAAGAGTATGTATATGGTAAGCATGTCTTGATGAAAGTAGTTTGAATAAGGATTCAAACTCAAATCTATAACCCAACTGATGGTTGCAAAGAGCCAAAGACTTTTGGATGCTATTTGCAAACATTAGTATTTGATTTCATTACAAGAAACACAAATGTTATTATTAATTTTTATTTTAGACACGTTTCTACTAGTTTTAATATATACAAGTACATGAAGCTTATGCTTTAACGCCTTGAGCCTAGCAGCTCCCCTTTTGATAAAACTGACAAAAAACGGCCTACTGGTAGACTTTAGAGTCTTTACAGATTGGGAAGACACGCGCAACACCACCTCAGCTTTGGTATCTGCATCGATGAAAACGAATAGATCATAATTCAATTCACATAATAAGAACTAAAAGTAGAAAAACGACAAAAAGAAGTTTATTGAATTTTAAAAGTCTTCTATCAATGAACTTCCCGAATCGTATTTGCCAATATAAATAGTATACATAAGAACTTGTTATAGCACAATTTGATTAACCAGATAGGATTGAAAGTTTATCTCTACTACCAGCCCACTCCATAGTATAGTATATCTATGATAGCATTTGTGTATTATCATGCTTTTTTTCCACCCGCAGAATATACATATGTGGATTTCTGAAAATTATTGTACAGATTTGTGATAGTAATCTTGCTTATTTTACTCCTGTTTGGTATTGGTGTACAAATCTGTTTTGGTATTTTAAAATGTTTATATGAATTTAAGTTGTACAACTTAAGCCAACTTTGAAGCATTTTCCTCTGTCCAGTTAAAATCTAACTAGATATATGTGTGTGTATGTCTGTGTGTGAAGAGAGAGAGAGAATCTGACCATGTCACAAAAGGTGGGAATCCCCTTCCTTTTGGTGTTTGGGACCATATGTACATTCTTTTAACTTTTTCCCTAGTGTCATCACTCACAAGCACCACTCAGCGTCTCAACGTGAGTTTGAAGACCTCCTCTTTCACTTTTGTAATAACCCACATTCTAACCCACCAACTCTCTTTATCTCTATTACTATACTATACCTCCTTCACTCTACCCAGCTGTCTCATCTCAATGTTATGCTTCTCCAATCACATATCCTCACATAAGTGATAAACTACCAGCAGATCCTTCCATTCCCATTTTATTAGGGGTGGCATTCCATGTTTTTGGGTCACAATAAGACTAGTTTAAACCGAACACAAACGTATTTGTGTTTTTTTCTTGACATGAGCGAGGCATTTAAGATAATACAATCCATATATTTCACACCCAATTAACACAAAAACATGCCATGACACGAATAACACAAGTCATACTTTGACACAAAAAACATAAGTCATTATTTGACAGAAATAACAAGAGTCATAATTTGACACGATTTCGTGTTAAAAAAATCCAAAAACAAATACGACAATTTCGTGTCATGTTTCAAAAATTGTCATCCCCCCTCTCTCTTTCCCCTCCCCTCTACGTAACCCACTCCAAAGTATAGCATCTATGAGATAGCATCTGGGCTCTATCATGCATTTTTCAGAGTAATGTCTTCCTATATAGAAGTGTGTCTGTAGAGGGGGGGGGGGGGGAGGAAGAGAGAGAGAGAGAGAGAGAGAGATAGGAGAATCAGACCATTGACATTCGTATCAGTTAAGGTGAGAGTCCCCTTCATTTTGGTGGTGCTCTGATTGGCCATACCTGAATGATAGAAGTTCATATTTATGAAAAGTTTGCAGAAAAATAAAGTTTCATAATCAGAAGAGAATAGTAATAATTCTAACCTAAGAGTTTGCAAACTCCACAAATGGTGTGGAAAAAATCCTAAACTAAGAGTTTGCAAACTCCACAAGTGGTATGGTAAAAAATCTAGAACTAAGAGTTTGCAAAGTACACATATGTGTGGTGTAGATACGAGGGTCTGTGTGTATATCGGTAGTGTATGTATATCAATGTGTTAAAAAAATCCAAAAACAAATACGACAATTTCGCGTCTTTTTCCTGAAACTGCCCCCTCCCTCTCTCTAAATATATATGTATGTATATATATACCATGGTTTAAAGTCTCAATCGAGTGAACTCGATAATGGCCGAGTTGACTCGGTATCGCAACCCAAAGAGACGCTACCGAGAGGCAAAATGGATTTTAGGTGAAATCGGAGTATAACGGTTCATATCGGCGAGATTTCAGCATATCAGTTCGGTAACGGCGATGTAGCTCACAAATTCCTCATATTTCAACCGAATCAAAGGATTAAATCATACCTTTTTTTGGGCTATTTCTAATTTTAAACAAATTATAGCTTTATAATGCTCAAACAATTACTCTCAATCATTATTAACAATATCTAATTAATTTCTCCATGAGTTCCTATTTAAAAAATACCACATATTTCAGACTACATATATCACCACATATTTAAATTGAACATTGAGCAACTTGAAATTAAACTACACATATATACAAAAAACTAAACTACACAACTCCACATACATAAAATTTCTACCACATACAAAAAATATATAAATACATAAAAACAATACCTTAAAAACCCTATTTTTTTTAAAAATTCAACCGAGGCCATCGCCCCCTTGAGCCCTATGTGGCTCCGCCACTGTGTGGCTGTAGATACGAGAGAGAGAGAGAGAGAGAGAGAGAGAGAGAGAGAGATGTGTGTGTCTGGTATTTGGTAATTATATATATATATATATATATACAGAGAGAGAGAGATGCGTGTGTCTTGTGTGTGTCTGAATATATATATATATATATATATATATATATATATATATATATATATATATATATATATATATATATATATATATATATATATACAGAGAGAGAGAGAATCATACCATTGACCTTCTTAGGAGGATACACAACCGGAAGAAACGTATGAAAGGGGGAAGATATGACCAAACCCTAATTGCTTGCTTTTTGTTTTCGGGAGTTCTTGAATGTTCGGTATGTGTGTGCGAGTGGGAAGATTAAAAAAAAGTCTTTATGTATACATAGGACTCTTATGCGTGCGTCTCACATAATCCGGTTCCCAATATAGATTTATCTAATTATATATAATATAATGTAAAAAATATAATGTATCATTCGACAAAAAGGGTCTCAAGAAGTTATATATATATATATATATATATATATATATATATATATATATATATATATATATATATATAATAGTGCCTCGAATATTTTTAATACACGTTAAGTCCAAGTTTTTTTATTTATGTCAAAAAGTCCTTCACATGCCGTTAGCGCTGACTTTTAAAAATAACAGAATATTGGTTAAATGAGTGTCTGAGCTACTTTTTGGAACAAAATAAAAAGACTTGTACAAAATGTGTATTAAAAAATATTTGAAGGATTTTTTGATAATTGATCCAATTATATAAAATTTAATATAAAAAATATAATGTTTCATCGGGCAAAAAATGCCTCAACAATATATATATATATATATATATGCTCTTGTGCGGACTAGTTTGCATTTTAAGAATGCAGACTGGACATGTGTCACCTAACGGTGTGCTTAGAAATTATCGCCTAAATTATGGGCACACTCTCTCTCTTTTTTGGGTTCAGCTATGTAATGGATTATATATTAAATTACTGCTATTTATATACCAGAGGTCCTAAGTTTCATTACGTTTGATGTAATTTTGTGCAAATAAAGTTTCTGGCTATCATACGATTTTGGTATTACGGAAGATCATTTATAGGGTTTGAATCATGTGAGCATTTCTTGTGTTTTCTAAGTGCATGGATTTTCTTAGGTCGTATGTGGTGTATATTATTTTAAAAGATTAAAGAAAACATGAATGTATAGCTAAATTTTACATAAAATTTCATCACTATGTAAAAGAAAATTTATTACATATTTATGACACAATTAAAATTTGAATTTAATTATACAATAATTAAAGATTTGCCTAGTTACATTTTTTTAAGTTATTTAATCTATAATTTAAAACAATGCCTATAAATTGCTTGCGCACCGCCGATTGCAAATTTGTTTTTCGATATAATGCAATCTAGTCCAACAGTGGTTAGAGCTCTCGATGCGTTCAACTTTCCAGGAATGCCCTCTTCCATGGCAACTATAAGGTTTCATGGAAACACTTTTACAAAGCATTTTAAGTGTCCTAAGATGTGTTTTTTTTTCTTATAGTGAATGCATAGAATGTAGAGGGTTGGGGTTCAATCTTCATGTACATTACTTAAGGCTGATGGTAAGGGCCCTTCCCTTTTTTAATTTTGGCACTTCACTTTGAGTAAAAATCTAATTCGTTTTTTTATTGTGTAGAATTAATAAGGGCACTTCTTTTCAAACAAAAAAACTACCAAAGTATCTGCTTATCGTATTCTCTCTTTTCCCATTACACTCCCTTCCTCTGTGACACCCCGCCTAATAAAATACCGGGTAATTAATCCTATACCAAATTAAAACAGGAGTCTCATATGGTTCATTCTCAGCATCAGTGTCGAAAACCAACTTAATTACAAATAACCTATTAGGCTGGCGTCAAAATTTTAATTAACTAATCTTTTTAATCAAACCATTCAAATAAATCAATCACAATAGTTTATATGCAACAACTGAAATAAAATAAAATAATCGAACACTCGGTACAATTTGAAACAACCAAATCGAATGCTTCACTAAAAGGAGATAAAAGAATAAATGAATAAAATTAGGCCATCGGTCCGAATGTTTCTACAATAACTCCTATCAAAATCTCAAGGATAGAAGCGTTTATAATGAACCTACATGCATCCACATTTGTTGCAGCGAACGTCTGACTCAAAAGAATCATCATCAAGGCCTCCCTGTGTCTGGACACCTAATATAAATATACATATATAGTAAAAGAGGGGAAAATTGAGAAACGGGTCAGAGCCCGAGTTTGAAAATATTTTGCAAGTGCATAAATGCCATATTTTAAAATATGTAATTTCTCATATTTAAACTGGTATCGCACTCTCGTGAGATACACTCACCCCTCTTCTAATAATGCACAACTATCACATACCTTTTAAACAACTTAGTTAAGCTACCCTGCCTAACTAATTCATTTCACCCATCTTTTAAAGATCCTCATAAATCCGAGTACTAAGGACTAAACTTTTCCTCATTCCCAACATTACACTACATTCGTGCGTGGGGTGTCTCGCGAAGCAAAATCCAAACAAGAAATAGCCCCTATACACTACTATATGGCAATGTTGATCGTCGGAATCCATTAGGCCCTCAGTACATACCACATTTTATAACATCACGTATATATCAATAGTTCTCACTAGAACCTATGATCCATGTACATATAAATCCGAATATAAATCTACCGAAAGGAGAATATCACTTTATTCATTCTTTATAAAATACTCTAAGCTATCGCCTGAGCTTATACATCTTAATCTCTCTCTTATGATTCATCCTTACATCATGAATAACTTTCACTAGTTATTTACACTATTCACGTTTTAGTGTTATTAACCTCGTATATAATATTCTCATCTCTAAATACGTATATCCCTATTTTTCTTCTGGATTCTATACTCCCGAAAGATTCAGAATTTATCTCATATTCCATTCTTTACTATGTCCATATATATATGTTTCACATCTCATATATATATATATATATATATATAACATACTATATACATCAAGTTTATCCATACTTATATATCACACACTATATAAGTATAATAACCATCCATCAGAGCTATAACTCAATGGATGCAGTCTCTCAATGTTATCATCACTATATAAGTATAATAAACATCCCTCAGAGCTATAACTCAATGGATGTAGTCTCTCAATGCTATCATCTTCCAGGTGATTACTCACACACCATCCTGGGTACTAGCGGTTGGACTCACGACGACTTGGTAAAAAACAAATCACAACGTATGAGAAGTGATCATAGTTCCTCACCGAAAATGAGAACGAAACATAGCCACCACGTCTCAGTCCTGATAAAAATCATACAATATAGAATGGA
Source organism: Sambucus nigra (assembly GCA_949130495.1). Taxonomy (NCBI): domain Eukaryota; kingdom Viridiplantae; phylum Streptophyta; class Magnoliopsida; order Dipsacales; family Adoxaceae; genus Sambucus; species Sambucus nigra. The sequence goes on from OX422216.1 coordinate 642,256,221, forward strand.
CACTATGACCTTGGGACTATATGCTTCCTGCTCCTCAAGCCAGGGGCCTCACCCACATCGCACAGCTTCCTATGATAGCACTAGAGGGATATGCTTCATATAAATATACCATTCACACAGAGGTATATTTATAATTATATCACATATATACTGTCTCTATATTCGTATATATATATCATCAAATCCGACTATCCCTGCCTATCTCTCGTAGCATAATCCTGTAATCCCGAATATACATATTTGATTTAATTCCATAAGTATTCACTTACTTATAATATGAATATAACATTTATTTTAAATTAAGAATATTAAGATTATCACCACTAGCCCGTATCCCAATTACATCCGAAATTCCCATTCGAATCCCGAGGGTCTTTATCCCATTAGACTCTTAAAAATCACAAAGTCTCACAACTTAAATTTAATGGCAGATTTCATGCCTTGCACTAAAACAACCATAACTCACTCTACAGATGTCCAATTGATCTCAATAAAAGCTCATTAGAAATATAACTTCCATAACTTTCTTTTCATCCATAAATTAGCATCTAATTCAAATCATACAGAAAATGGCATGCATTTGAATTGTCTATAAAAATTCTGTAACTCTGTTGTTCTGGAAGCTTAAACTCCTTGCACCAAAATAGATATAACTCACTCTACAAAAGTCCGATTGACCTCAATCAAATCTCATTAGAAGGATAACTTCCATACCTTTCTTTTCATCCATAAATTAGAATCTAATTCAAATCATATCGAAAATGTCATGCATTTGAATTGTCTATAAAATTTCCATTTTGATTCCCTAGCTAACGATTTCAATATCGGAACTGCTTCTTTAGAAAAATCATTATAAATCAGAAAAATACGCGGTCAGTACCCAAGTGAACGTATCGAAAATATCTACAACTTTTATCTTTTGACCAAGAACTGAATCGATTCGCCTCTTGGACGAATTGACCCCGCAAGCTGCTGCGTTAGTGTTCATTATCTTCTCCAAATTACAAATCTCCATTAATGCATTTCCAAGCTTTTTATCTTATCTCCCATCATCATCCAACAATATATACACACATAAAAAGGGTTCTAATCATCCTAGAACCCATATCCAACAATTAATTTCAATTAATTTCTAAGTTTCCCAAATTTGATATTATCTGGGGTTTATTCGTTAATCTTCCAAAAAACCCGTTTTGATTCACAAAAAATCATCCCAAAAATCTTTATAGTTTTACACACCAACTATAATATGAGAAATAAACACAATAAATTAATAAATCAAGTAAACACTTGCCTCGTGAATAAAATGCTACGACCTCGAGTCGAATCCTGCGGAGTTTGGTTGAAAATCCCCTTTTTTCTTCCTCTTTTCCTTATTACTCTTTCTTATCTTCTTTCTATCTTCTCTTTCTCTCTCCTAGGGTTGAAATGCGGGAGAAATGAGGGTTATCCCCTTATAAATCCCGAAATTGGGTGAATACCTAATGGTAAAATGACTTTTGTACTTAAATGTGAGTCTCAACTAGTTCAAAAAGCCCTCGAAACACAAACATTACCCCCGGGTACTTTATTTTGACTATTTCGGCCCATTTGGAATCAACAGTGCACTCGAAATTATCTTTTGAGTCACTTAAAATATACTTATCATTTCTCACCTCAAAATGGTCTACACGCGACTTCCAGTGAGATAAAATAAAATACGCACATATCACCCGCTATGCTGTATATCAAAATCCACATTTATTTACTATTCACACACATAGTAAATCTCATAACATAATATTAATCAGTCTCTATCTTTCGATTAATATTTAATAATCACTTTTATTATTTAATCACATTAAATTATGTCACACATGTAATTTAACTAAAACGTATTTATCCAATTAATTTTCCGAATTAATTAATTCATAAATATCTAGAAATACGAGGTATTACATCCTCTCCCTTCTTGTAAGATTCTGTTTCATCTCTTTCTTAATAGTCACTTTTTCATCCTCCAGAACCGTTCATATTTTTCACTATTTCTGTCAAATATTTCACTATTTCTATCAAAAGTGACCCTATGTAAAGATTGAAGAATTGATTCTTTGAACATGTGTTTGACAAAAGGTTTTATGGTTCATGTAGAGATTGAATGTTGAAGCTATAAATATGATCCATTATTACAATTTAATTTGTAAAACTACATAAATAAGTTATAAAGATTAGGATTTTTTACACACTTTCTCCCGTTAAGAGGAACATTATGTCCTTATTATCTTGATTGAGTTGGAATCGGGGAAGTCCCTTACAAATGGTTAAAATTCAAACTTTAATTTAAAGTGGAGTGCCAAAACCAAAAACGAAGGGCCCTTACCAACACCCTGTGACACCCCGACTAATTAAATACCGGGTAGCTACTCCTTTATTAAATTAATACAAAATGTCAAGTTGGTTCAGTTAATAGCATCACTGTCTAAATCATTTTAATAATTACTAACCACCTAGTATTTAAAAAGTGAGTTGTCAAATTTTAAGTTAAATCTGATTAACATGCAATAAATAAATTATAAAAAGTTAACCTAACCAATCACAATGAAGTCACCATAGAATAACCAACCAATAATAATAATGAGTCTGGAGGAAATACTCTTCACAACAATCCCAATACTGAAATGAATAAAACAAGTCTGCATTCTAAATTAATTACAAACCAAAGTCTGAATAACTGAAATATAAAATGTCTCTAAAGGAAATGGGCGACATGCCCTACAAATGATAAAACTGGTAATGGAGTCAAGACTAGGAAAGGAGGCGTCTACTGTCAAGGCCCTGTAACTTCCACAACAGCTACAACTCGTCACGTGAATAGAGTTCCTATGCATGGTGTCCTTGTGGCTGGGCACCTAAAAAGGTTTTTTACAAAAATAGATTTGAAAGCAAACGGGTCAGAGACCGAATGTGGAAAATATTTTAAAAATAGCAAGTGCTTTAATGACATTAAAACAATGAATTCAAAATACATGTTAGGACGTGCTCTCACATGAAATACTCACCTCTCGACTATTTGTGCACTCCTAACGTACCGTACCCATTCAAGTGATTCTCATATCTATCTAGACCAAAATAAATTCTAACATTTCTACTCAATACGCACTTTAAATTCCAACGTTAAAAATTAAAGAGAGTCTTACTTTAATTCTCGGATTCCCAATTATTTGCAAAACCATTTACTAGAGGTTATCCCCTTTTTATCTTTTCAAAGCGTTACTATAATTATACTCACAATTAAACATGACAAATCTTTCCAATTAACCATATATTATTCTCATCATAAATATATAGTACTAGCACCCCGAGACTAAGCTGCGGTGCACACATACTCTGATATCCCATCCCGGTACATCACGTACATAAGGATCACGCATTCCGAATCTCTCAGGAATCGTTCTCAGATAATAGCATATCATAAACAATGGAGGCGAATATAGTTCACATCACATGGGTCACGCACATACCTACGCTCCCATGATCAGCAGACTTATTAACTTCTCAATAAGTCCTTCTCTGAACTATGTCCTCGAGGTACCAATCTAAATCCCCCCCGTAGGCACACAAAGATTAGATGGCCCTAATCGAACGCAAACCTCCCGTGATAGCAAGTATGGTAGGTATGTCATACACATAAAATCATATATACTAAGCATGCCCACATCTTAGTTATTATCATATTTTCATTAGTGGTATACTTCTAGATCTTATACCAACTTTTGGTGTTACACAATTCACATGTCCCCGGTTTATATATAATTGAGTCATCAATTATCCTCACATCGTGATTAGTCACTCGCGTCCTAATCCACAAATATCATTTGGTTTGAGACACTATTCTATATTTTTCACCTTAACATATCCCAAATCTCCCAACTATACCTATTAGTTAACAAGGGAAAGTTATCTCATCAATTAAACAAGGTTAAGGGACACTAGAAATCAAATCAGGCCAAAAAGGCCATTCTGTCAACTCGTTAGAAGTCTCGTTCGAACGAGAGTTCGTTCGAACGAGAGTTCATTCGAATGAGGAGTATCGAACGAGCTACCAACTCTTTAGAAGACAGACTATCACCTCGTTAGAAGCTCATTCGAATGAGGTCGTTCAAACGACCTGGGCAGAGCTTCTAACGAGATGGCAGTTTCGAGCCCAGAAATCCCTAATTCATTTTTCTCAATTTTCCTCTTCTCAAAACTCATCCAAAAATCATCCCAAAAGTGTTTTAAGGTTCTTAAACATTACTAAACCTTCTTAGGTCATATCTTAACATGTTTATGGGGTCCAATCTTCCTAAACAACATATAATTATCATATCTCCCAAATTTTGCCCCAAACCCTACGAGTATGAACCCAGAAATTTAAAGTCTTCAATTTCACACTATAAATCCATTTTTACATCATAAAAAGTTGTGTTTCTCATAGTACAATCACCCAATAACATTCTACATGCAATCCCTATATCATAACCTGAATTTCTATCTCCAATTTCATGGGTTTTCATCAAACTCCCAATATAATGCAATTATTTTAAATTCTAAGCATGGAAGAAGCATTCGCTTGAAATTAACGTAATTAAGCCACTTGCCTTGGATTTATTCTTCAGAATTTGATGTTGAATGTTGAAGTTTGCTCTCTCTCTTTCTCTCCCTTTTCTCTACAGATTTTCCCAAGGTTGAAGATGGTGGTTTTTGGTTCTTGCAACTCCTCTCCAACTTCTTCCTATAACTCCCGTAGCCCTCTAATTAGTTAAGTGATAATAATGGCTTAGTGGGTTACTAAATAACCTATAATTAACTCCCAAAATTCGTTGGTTAATATTCCCAAAATTTCAAAATTACCAAAATGCCCTTTTAAGTTACCGGTTTAGCCTAAAAATGCCCCGGGACCCAAACTAAACCCTCGGCTAGTGTTTTCTGACTATTTCGACCCTTCCGGACTCGTTGGCGCACTCAAAATGACCATCCGGTTGATAAAAATACAATTCACTTTTAAATTCAAATATTTACATTCCTGACGCGACTGACACGTGCGTCCCAACAAAATTTCCCAAATTGCCGTATTTCAGCCTCGCGATAATTTCAATATTTTCAATATTCATATATTGCCATATATAAACATTATAATCAAATACCAACTCACATCTCGTTAGTATTATATCCGGATTAATTCGCAATTAATTCACATTTAATTTAATTAATCCCATAAATAAATATCGATAAAAGTACGGGGTATTACATACTTCCCCCCTAATAACAGAATTTCGTCCCGAAATTTGGAACTAGAAGGTACCTGGTAAAAATAACTCTAGATAACGTTCGCGCATCTCATCCTCGCGGTCCCATGTGGACTCCTCAGCATTATGATGCCGCCACTGAACACGTACCAACGGTACTATCTTTGACCGCAGTTTCCGCTCACTTCCATCCAAAATAGCAATCGGCCCCTCCTTGTAGGAGCTATCAGGCTGGAGATCAATGTACTCCAAAGCAATGTGAGAATGGTCCAAATTGTCCCTAAGATATTTCCTTAGCGAGGAAATATGAAACACATCATGAATCCTATGCAAATGCTCCGATAACCCAAGTCTATATGCAACGCACCCAATCCGCTCGATGATAGGAAATGGCCCCACATATCTCGGTGCCAACTTCCCCTTCTTCCCAAATCACACAATCCCCTTCATAGGAGATACTCTGATTAAAACATGGTCCCCCACTTTGAACTCCCTGAAGAACCTCTTCACATCAACATAGCTCTTCTACCGATCCTGAGCTACCCGAATGCGACTCCGTATCAATTCTATCCTTGCCGAAGTATCCTGAATCACCTCTGGCCCAAGTAGTTTGTTGTCCCCCACCTATAACCAACATACTGGGGAACGACAAGGTCTACCATAAAACTCCTTAAATGGAGCCATGCCAATGGTGAACTGGTAGGAGTTATTGTAAGCAAACTCCACCAGTGGAAGATACTGCTCCCATCCACCCCTAAAGTCTATGATGCACATACACAACATGTCCTTCAACATTTGATTTGTACGCTCGGTTTGCCCATCGGTCTGCGGGTGATAAGCCGTACTCAATCGCAATTCCGTGCCCATAACCTCCTAAAAACTCTCCCAAAACCATGAAACAAATATCTTACCTCGGTCAGACACGATATTTAGGGGCACACCGTGAAGTCTCACTATTTCTGCAATAAAAATCTCGGCATACTGTCCTGTAGTGTAGTCTGTCCTTACGGGTAGAAAATGAGCGACTTTGGTCAACCTGTCCACAATTACCCAAATGGAGTCGTGACCCCTCTGTGACGTACGTAACCCCGTGATAAAGTCCATGGAGATGCTCTCCCATATCCACACCGGGACCTCTAATGGCTGTAGAAGTCCTGCCGGTCTCTGATGATCCACTTTTACCAGCTGACAAGTGGCGCATTTAGAAACAAACACGACAATATATTTCTTCATCCCGCTCCACCAATACTGACGTCTCATGTCATGGTACATTTTATCCCCACTGGGATGTATCGCGAACCGTGAGCCGTGCGACTCTGTCATTACCTCGTGTCGCAAGTCTTCCCCTTTCGAAATGACCAGTCTCCCATTGAAGCGTAATCCCCCATATGAGCTAACGGTATAAGATTCGGCTCCCTCTGCTAGTAATTGAACTATCTGCTCCTGATAGAACGAGTCATTTGCTTGGCCTTTACCACCCTCTTGACAATCTGCGGTGTAACAGTCATCACAGACATGAATGATCGGGCCACTTCATCCTGGTGTCCCAACTCCTTCCACTTAGCCTTCCACACCTCGGCCACCTCATCTACTGGCCTACAGCTCAATGCGTCTGCTACCACATTAGCCTTCCCCGAGTGATATTGGATATCAAACTGATAATCCTTCACAAACTCAAGCCACCTCTGTTGCCGCATATTCAATTCCTTCTGCGTGAATAGGTACTGTAGAGATTTGTCGTCCGTGAACAACCGGAACTTCTCCCCCAAGAGATAATGTCTCTAAATCCAAAGGGAAAATACAACTGCCGCTAACTCCAAGTCATGGGTGGGGTAATACTTCTCGTGAGCTTAAGCTTACGGGAAGCATAAGCTATGTCATGACTCTCCTGCTGCAATACACCTCCAAGTCCTTGTAAGGATGCATCGGTGTAGACTAGATACTCAACTCCCGGTCTCGGTAATGCTAACACAGGTGATGAGGCCAACTTGTCCTTCAACTCATCGAATGCCAACTGACAGGCATCACTCCAAATGAATGGCACACCCTTACGAGTCAGATGTGTCAAGGGACCCGCTATCTTTGAGAAACCCCGAATAAACCTCCTGTAGTATCCTGCTAGGCCCAAGAAACTACGGATCTCAGTCGGTGTGGTGGGCTGTCCCCACTCCATCACCGCAGATACCTTCCCCGGATCAACAGATATCCCCCGGTCTGAAATAATATGCCCCAAAAACTGAACCTCCTTCAGCCAAAACCCGTACTTCTCATACTTTGCATACATCTCGTTCTAACGTAGTGTCTGCAAAACCTGCCTCAAATGCTCGGCGTGCTCCTCTTTTGTCTGGGAGTAGACCAGAATGTCATCAATGAAGACAAGATGAACTGGTCTAGGAACTCTCTGAACACCCTATTCATCAAGTCCATAAACACGGCTGGAGCATTGGTCAAGCCAAAAGGCATAACCCAAAACTCGTAAGAACCATATCTCGTTAAGAAAGCAGTCTTCGAGAAGTCCTCTTCCCTGATACGCAACTGATGGTACTCTAATCGCAAATCAATCTTGGAGAAGAAAGAAGCTCCTCTCAGCTGGTCGAATAAGTCATCGATTCGGGGCAATGGATACTTATTCCGTATCGTGACCTTATTCAACTCTCGGTAATCTACACACAACCTCAACGATCCATCCCTCTTGTTTACGAACAACACAGGGGCACCCCACGACGAAGTAATCCTCTGGATAAACCCTTGACCCAACAACTGCTCAATCTGATCCCGTAACTCTCTCATCTCTACTGGAGCCATATGGTAAGGTGCGCGGGTAATAGGCCGAGTGCCCGGCGTCAAATCGATCACAAAATCTATCTCTCTACTCGGAGGTAGTCCAGGTATATCCTGAAATACATCGGCAAACTCTCGAATAACCGGAATTGCATCAAGTGGTATCGCCACTTCCTTAGAGGTCTCCTCCTCTATATAGTACAAGTGAGTGGATGATCCTCCCTCAGGGCGAGGCATCGCTAGTAAAAACATTTCCTGCCTGAGAATGGCAAAGATAATACTCCTACTAAAACAGTCAATCATGGCTCGGTACGCAACCAGCCAATCCATACCAATAATGGCATCATACTCAGTCATCTCTAACACTAACATATCAGCGGGTAAAGTAAACCTCCTGATCTCTATACCCACACCTCTACAAATAAGGGAAATCTTGGAAACCCTACTCAACGGTGAATCTACACAAGTAACCGTGCTTTCGACGGTGTCTAACAACCCAATGGTGCGTGCAAATCTCATAGAAATGAAACAATGTGTGGCCCCCGTGTCAAATAAAATACGCCCCATAGTCCCCTGAATAGAGAACATACCCTCAATGGCCGGTGGATCATGTGGGGCTACGGCATGCTGGAGATGATACACTCTCCCATACTGAAGTTGTCCCTGCTGAACTGGGACCGCTGGCATGGGTGGTAGTGCTGCCATCTGTGGTGGTGCTGGGAGGGCGGCGGGAAACATAGGCCTCTGTGGCTCTTATCGAGGACCCTGCTACTGCTGTTGTGGGGCTCTGCCCCTATCAGGATAATCCTGGCTTTTGTGGCCAGTCTTGCCACGAACATAACACTTCCTCGGGAAGTTTCCCCCTCACTGTCCCTGCTGTCCTCAACCCTAGTGGCCGTTACTATTCCTCCCCTGGCCGTGCTGGCCCTGCTGAAACTGCTGCTGCTGACCATTCTGACCCTGCTGGCCCTGATGGCCGTTCGGACCCTGATGTCCCTGCCTGAAACCTCCCTGTCCACTTTTGAAACCCCCAGATCTGAATCTCTTATGATATTCCTGTTGGGAACCCTGGTCACCCTGCATGTACCGTCCCTGAGCAGATTGTGCCCCGCTGGCACCATTTTCGCCGGTCCTGCCCTGATGGCTGGACTCTCCTAACCTCTTGCTCTCAGATATGTGAAAGCGATGATCCTGGTAGTGTAGCAGTACAGCGTTAACCACGTCAGAATAAGTGTCCAATGAGACATTTCCCAACAAATGCTGACGGATCCTCCAAGTCAATCCATATGTGAACTTCTGACTCTTCTTCTCCTCATTCGGTATCTCATCCGGAATAATGTTCAATAGATTAGTGAATTCGGCCACAGTCCTTCCCTCCTGTTTGAGGTTCATCAACTTCCTTCTCATCTCCGTGTGGACAGCTGACGAAAAATACTTGCGGTCGAATCGCACCCAGAACTCCTGTATAGTGAGAGTGTCTCTCTCCTCTGCGGTGGTAATGGACTCCCACCACTGCAACGCGAATCCTACTAGCTTGAAAGTAGCTAGTATCTGCTTTTGAACATCGGTGCACTTGTACATCCTTAAGTGCCTCTGAATATCCTTTCTCCACTGACTGGATACCACAACATCGGAGCTACCTGTGAAATCCGGGGGGTGTGCTTTCTGAAAAGCATCACGAACGCGTTCCCAAGAAGACGGGAATGTATGTGCCTGAATTGGCGCGGCTACCGGTGCCTGGGACAGTGCCTGCTGTACGACGGCTAGGGCGACATTTACCGCTTGGGCTACAATAGCTGTAACCTCGGCGGCATTCATAGTGCCCTGAACTGGTGCAGGCTGTGGTTCTGGCTGTGCATCCCTAGGAACTCGCTACGCACGTTGTGGAGGCATCTGAAATAAGAGTAAATTCTTATAAGTTCGCAGTTTATTATATCAAAATAGCTAAAGAGCGAAGCATACATAAAATAGTACAACAGTCCTAAAATATAGGGCTCTACATCAAAGAAAGCTCAGTGGAAACATAACAAGCCGTACAGATCCTAAGGACACTAGAAATCAAATCAGGCCAAAAAGGCCATTCTGTCAACTCGTTAGAAGTCTCGTTCGAATGAGAGGTCGTTCGAACGAGAGTTCGTTCGAATGAACTACCAACTCGTTAGAAGGCAGACTGTCACCTCGTTAGAAGCTCGTTCGAACGAGGTCGTTCGAACGACCTGGGCAGAGCTTCTAACGAGATGGCAGTTTCGAGCCCAGAAATCCCTAATTCATTTTTCTCAATTTTCCTCTTCTCAAAACTCATCCCAATAGTGTTTTAAGGTTCTTAAACATTACTAAACCTTCTTAGGTCGTATCTTAACATATTTATGGGGTCCAATCTTCCTAAACAACATATAATTATCATATCTCCCAAATTTCCCCCCAAACCCTTTGAGTATGAACACAGAAATTTAAAGTCTTCAATTTCACACTATAAATCCGTTTTTACATCACAAAAAGTTGTGTTTCTCATAGTACAATCACCCAATAACATTCTACATGCAATCCCTATATCATAACCTGAATTTCTATCTCCAATTTCATGGGTTTTCATCAAACTCCCAATATAATGCAATTATTTTAAATTCTAAGCATGGAAGAAACATTCGCTTGAAATTAATGTAATTAAACCACTTGCCTTGGATTTATTCTTCAGAATTTGATGTTGAATGTTGAAGTTTGCTCTCTCTCTTTCTCTCCCTTTTCTCTACAGATTTTCCCAAGGTTGAAGATGGTGGTTTTTGGTTCTTGCAACTCCTCTCCAACTTCTTCCTATAACTCCCGTAGCCCTATAATTAGTTAAGTGCTGATAATGGCTTAGTGGGTTACTAAATAACCTATAATTAACTCCCAAAATTCGTTGGTTAATATTTCCAAAATTTCAAAATTACCAAAATGCCCTTTTAAGTTACCGGTTTAGCCTAAAAATGTCCCGGGACCCAAACTAAATCCCCGGCTAGTGTTTTCTAACTATTTCGATCCTTCCAGACTCGTTGGCGCACTCAAAATGACCATCCGGTTGATAAAAATACAATTCACTTTTAAATTCAAATATTTACATTCCTGACGCGACTGACACGTGCGTCCCAACAAAATTTCCCAAATTGCCGTATTTCAGCCGCGCGACAATTTCAATATTTTCAATATTCATATATTGCCATATATACACATTATAATCAAATACCAACTCACATCTCGTTAGTATTATATCCGTATTAATTCTCAATTAATTCACATTTAATTTAATTAATCCCATAAATAAATATCGATAAAAGTATGGGGTATTACACACCCTTACTTAATGACAAAGGTTCAACAACTTTTATCACATAGACCATGCACTATTGTGTTGATAGGAATTGTTATATACTAAACTGCATTCACACCCAAGAATTCGCAATTGGAGTTTATCTTTTGAATTTCCCTCCACCCAAAATAGAGAGAGAATCATGGGAACCAAATCTTTCTCTCTCCTGTTGATGTTCTACTAGGTTATCCAAATGGGTTTCCATCTAATTTAGCGTAGCATCACGAATTATAGGAAGGCCATAGTCATCGATGGTCAAGGAAGGATCCTCATTTCGGGTTACATACATTACCCTAGAAGCACCCTCGAGGTATTTAAAAAAAAATCATTTCTTCCCATCCCATCATTATAATTTTTTTCTCTTTAATAATGTTTATGACTTATGTGGTGTAGATGTGGGGATATCTCATACAGAAGTCTAAATAAGGAGGACTAGATGTTATTGAAACCTATGTTTTTTGGAATGTTAACGAGCCCCGCTCTTGGCAATGTACTTTATTTTCCTTCTGAATTTTTTTTTACAATTTCTAGTTAGTTCTTTTTTCTTGTTTTCTTAAACAATTTATTTTGTTTGTCTTAGTATAATATTGAAGGGAGATACGATTTGGTTAGTTTCTTTAAGACGGTGTAGAAAGCAAGCCTCTATGCTCATCTTCACATTGGGTCGTGCTGAGTGGAATTTTGGGTATTCTTTATAGATCTTTCTCTTATAAAGTAAGGTCTGGATCTTTATGGGATTACGCTAATTTTGTTAGTTTCGTGGGTTTTATGAAGATGATTTCCAGTTTTACTTGAGTATGCTCCAGGCATAAGCTTCAGAATAGATAATGAACCATTTAAAGTCTCTCTCCCATTTATGTGTACTTTGTTTATTTAAAATGATCATTGGACTCTTTCCACGTACTAAATTGTTTTGTTTATATATTTAGATTGATTATGTGGTGATGCAGATAGCTATAAAAGGTTTCATTGAGAAAATTATTGATTTTATGAAGAGTGAAAACATGTTATCCTAAGGTGGTCCTATTATCCTCTCCTAGGTTTACTTTCATTTATCTTTTGGTCCTATAAATTTTCAATTTAAGTGGTGTTTCTTGCTATTCGGAGCTTGTAATCTATTCATATATCATATATTTACTGGATTCTAATACGCTCTAGTATAATCACACACAAATTCAAAATTACGATGAAGAGAACAGAAAACCCTTCATAACACAATTAACACATGACCTTATATATGTATTACTTAAATTGATGTTACTAAAATTATCAAATAGGTTGCATGTTGGTTTGAAATAATAAACTTAGTATGTTCACTTTTGTAATACCCCTTACTTTTGAGTATATTTTTATATATTAAATTACCTATGTGTGTGTAATTTAAAATAATTGAGAATTTTAAAATGAGAATTTAACATAAATATTAATTTGGATAAAAGAGTTAATATATATGCGAATTGTATAATTACTAGTGTGATTATGTAATTAGAATCATATTTCTTGCTCCTACGTTATATGTGAGTATTAACGACGGGAATTGGTTATTTCTCAACCGAGATGAAATTTTGTGAGTTATATAAGGTTGGGAGATGATTTTTATTTTTAGAGTCTCGAATGATAATTCGAAGTGAACTGTTGATTCGGGATGGGCCGAGGAAGTAAAAATGACTGTCCGGGGGTTTAATTTTGGTTCTGGGATCTTTTTGTTTAGTTTGACTCGAATAGGGGTAAACGAGTCATTTTAAGTGTGTATTGTCATTTAAAGTTGGGTTTTATTGAGATAAGGGGTTATTAGGCTCGTTTGAATGCTAGGCAATCTGAATTGTGAGAAACCCACTTGAGAGAAAATAAAAGGAAGAAGAGAAACATAAGAGAAAACCTTGGAGCTCTAGGAGTTTCCGAACAAATCTATGACTTTGAGAAAGATTCAGACTCTACATCTTTTAGGCAAGTATTAAATTGCTAAATGCTTATGTGTGTGAATTTATTTCATAATTTGTGGATAAATTGGTTAAGAATTAGTATTGATGTTAAAAACCTAGAAATTGGTATGTAAATCTTGCATTCAACAATATAGTTATGGTTTTGATGATAAAAATTGGTTTGGAACATGTATATGTTGGTTTTAATGGTATAAATTAAGGTTGGTTGGAAGTTTATAGGTGTAGAAGAAAGGTGGATGGGTTTTCAATTCGTTTGGGGTTGTACAGATGAGGAAAATTAGAAGTTGAACCATTTCGAATCGATTTAGGATCCTCTGAATCGATTCAGAGGGAGATAGAATAGCAGGTCTTGTTACCGAATCAATTCGGCAAATAAGAAGAATCTCAGGTCCCTTGCATCGAATCGATTCGTAATCTGCCGAATCGATTCACTACAAATCCTAATCGATTCGGAGTCTCGCGAATCGATTCGAAAAACTAGCTGTTTTGAGTGGTTTTTCTAGATTGTGTTTTACTCCTCTCTAGCTGGGTTTAATGCTTAGGAGCCCTCTAATATGATATAGTAAACATGTTTATGTAACCAATCGTGGGATTTTAATAGGATACGATGGTGGGATTACATTGAGGTCATTTTAGAGGTCTATTTATGGTGTTTCTTATGCCGATTCCTTTTGTAAATTTTCCCAAGAGTGGGAATTCCTTTATAAAGGATTAAGGGCTAATGAGTGAGAAGTCATGTTACCATAATGATGAAAAGTATATGTGAAATTAATTATTAATGTTCAAGGGAGCTATTGAACTATAAAAATAAATGGGGAATAATCATGTGGATTATCAGCTAGTATAATGCATGGTATGTACATATAGCCGGGATTAGTAACATATACATTCGGATATAAGATGATTTGTATATACATATATATATATATATATATATATATATATATATATATATATATATATATATATATATATATATATATATATATATATATTGTGTGTATGATACATATAGTATATGATTCATACCCCTCTAGTGCTATCATGGGAAGTTGAGCGTTGTGGGTGAGGCCCCTCACTTGAGGAGCAGGGAGCGTATAGTCACCAGGTCATAGCGTCCCGTATTTTACCTTGTATGACTTTTCAGGGGTAATATGTCTTGGGCATGATTTTCTTTACCTTTAGGTAAGGACTATGGACGCTTCCCATATGCTTATGATTTATTTTGGGTACGGCGGTGAGATTCCGACCCGACTGCCAAGGTGAACATGTAAAAAGTTCCCTCTAAGATGATAGCATTATAGAGAATGTACATTTCTGTGAGCTAATGCCCCGAAGGATGTTTCATAAACATATCTTATATGTGTGTGGGTGTGTACTTGTTATAAATTGATTTATCTTGTATTATGTAATTAAGGAAATTCTAAACAAGCCTTCAAGATAATGTGTGATATCTTATACTTATCACTAAAGAAAGTTATAAAGAAATGAATTAGCATCAAATCTCTAAAAATGATGTTTTACGGTTATGTTATGGGTAAGCTATATACACAAGTGGGGTAAATGCATAGGTTGAGGGTGAGTTCTCCATAGCTGAGTTCCGGTAGCCTAATTAGGATTTAAATGCATACGCTTAAATGCGCACTATAGCTGAGAGGTGAGGTTGAGCCTTAAGAGAGTGCGACACTACTTTAATTATGACAATGTGCATTCATAATTATTATGCATTTTAATTCACTTTCTATAACTATCTTCGTACCTAGGGCTCTGACCCATTTATATATTTTCTCTTGCTATATATTGTGATATATTATAGGTGTTCCACCGCAAGCGCGCCAATGATGGCTATCCATTCCAGGGATTTTGGGGTTGTAACATGTGCGGATTGCTGCAGGATTTTGTTATAAATGCCTCTTCTTTTTTTAAATCTAGTTAAGAATTCACAAGTGTAAATCAGGTGTGTATACCCAAGGGTTGTATAAATCCATATCTCATATATTTTGTCACTTGGTATTGTATGGTTTGTTCTCAGATAGCTTATTCGGGAATATTCTTATGTAAAACTAAGATTGTAGGTATATGCTCATGTTCCTTAGTTGCTTATCATGTTCATGCTTCGTAGTTTGAGAATGATGCATTGTCATTGCACTTTATATAAAAAGAAACTTTTTGGCACATGTTTATCTTATATAGGGTAGTTATTGGTTATATATATATCCGACGGTGATGCTGAGAATGATACACTTGAGATTATTGTTTTATTTTAGTATACGACTGGCCACCCATTATATAAGTAAGCGGGGTGTCACAACTTTTTACTAGTTCATACTTCATTGCTCATTTATTGCAAGTATACATACACACACACACAAAGGGAGGGAGGTACAGGGCATAAGCTCTAACCATGGCCCATCTGTACGGTCTAACTTTAAGAAGGCATAGACAATAATCGGGGCAGTAGGTCGGGACCTCACACCTACGTGGGGCCTTTTAGAAAAATGGTGTTACTAGAGTTTTAGAAAATCATATTAACATGATAATAGTTTTAGCGCATTCGTAAATCACAAACTAGTGTAAAATTGAAGCCATAACCTTTTTTGGGCCCCACTCTAATTTGTTTTTATTAATTACTTGGGCACTTGATAGATCATTTGAAGTAAGCTTAGCATTTGGAAACTTGAATTTATCACAAACTCGGATACTGATTTTAAAAATTTCCACCTTTTTTTCTCTTAAGGAGATCTCTCCACATGTCACTCAATTTAATGTATTCCTTCACCAAGATATAGGTTTTGTCCTTTTAACTTACATGTTCTCTCCCCTCCAAGTAAATCAATCTCTTGTTCTTTAGAGTGACTATTATTCTTCACAAAGTTGCTTCCATCTTTATGCCACGTGTACTATATTAAAATGCATTCATTTTCTTTCTATTCTCAAATGCATTCTTCTTTCTCTCTCCTTTAGCCATTCCGCCACGTGTAAAATTTATTTCACAGCCAATGAACCTTTAAAGACATTTTGGCATTTTCAACTCCCTTTCCCTTTCTCTTTATTTCAATATATACCTTTCAAAATCTTTGGCGAATTGGCCAACGGAGTTCTTTTATTTCTCATTTTTTATCAGTTTTGTTTCTCATTCAATTTCTTTTTTTCTTATCAATATTACTCATCTCGCCGTCATCGAACTAACTAATTGACCCATGACCTCGCAATGTTTTTGCTCATGTTTTGAACGGTATCATCAATGATGACAATTTTCAGTGTACTCTCTCTCTCTCTCTCTCTCTTTATATATATATATATATATATATATATATATATATATATATATATATATATATATATATATATATATATATATATATATATCACCCCGATTGACCTTGCCTTGGTGCTAGGGATTGTATGTGCGGGGTTCTCTCCCAGAAGCTTGTTAAGTTTTCTTGTATCGGGCATATCTAGGGACCTCAGTTCCTTGCAGACCTTGCCATGTTTATAGGCATCATTAGAATGACTTTCAAGCAGCATTTGGGTAACATTTTTGTTGTGCCCTGGAAATGATCGACCGACGTTCTGTATCGGTCGGCCGACGGTCGGGCAGCTTTTGGCGACACTTTTTCGGTAATATCGACAAGATGATACCCAGAAATAAGGCAATGCTCGTTCAAGGAAGGAACCTCACACGGATGAAAAAACTCGGTGCGCTCCCAAGAAAGAACCTCGTGCATACGAGAGATCTCGGCACGCTCCCGGGTGAGGTGATGCCTAAAAATAATATATATGGGGGGCTCTATATCTCTACAGTTAGGGCTGCCAATTTTCGACACGACACAAAAATACGATATGAACCAACACAAAATTAACATGGTGTTTCATGTTAATGCCATAGTTTTGACACGAAATTGGCCCGTTTTGATCATAGTATCACAGTACTTGTTACATATTCCCTCCTTTCACTGAAATTAAAATATTTTTAGAAGCATTTTTTATTTAATGTAATTCACAAAACTGCTTCTTAAAAGTTCGTTAGGGATCCAAACATTAGATTTGGTGTATTGATAGAATTCCAAGTGAGTTCCCAAGATGAACCAAAAAGTTGAATTATCATGAAGTGAAATTAGAATTCATTGAATCCTACTTCCCTAGAGTTAGAATTCTATTTGAATACCAATTTTATGCAGCCAAACACACTCTTAGAATTTTGGGATTTTAACAATTCAAGTGTTCTTACATGTCTTTCAATAATTACTATAATTACAAATTAACTTGGAGTATGCTTTCATTAAACTCTTTGCAATCATTCAGCCCTCATCTTGATTTCTAACTTACATATCTCAAAGTGAATGATGGTTTCTCCTTCAGAAGATAAAATTAACGCCAATGTCAGCACGATTAACAATGTACCAGACTCGTTACTCTCTCATATCCTCTCATTCCTTCCAAATAAACATGCGCTTAGAACAAACACTTTATCAACGATATGGTAGTCACTCTGGACTTCCAATACCAATCTCGACTTTGACGATGAGTTATTTCTGCATAACAAATATCCTTATCAAGATCTAAGTAAAAACATTAACTTTATGCATTTTGTTAACCAGGTTTTGGGGCTCCTCGATGAACCATGCATTCACAAGTTCCATCTCAAATGTGATAAATACGACAGGGTCTTTGTTAATTCATGGGTTTCTGCTGCACTAGTCTGAGGTGTTCAAGATATGGATCTCAACGTGAAACACTTTATAGCAAGAAATCCCATAGATGTGTGGCCTCGGCACATCTTCACTTGCAAGATACTCTCCATTTTAAAACTCGATGGTAATATGACTTTGGATATTTCTTTTGTCTCGATTACTATCCCATATCGAATGATCCTTCATCTAATTTCTCTATCTTTTACAAATGATGAATCAGTTCGCATATTTTCCTTTAACTGTCCGGTGCTTGAAGATTTGTTCATAGAAAGAAGAAATCACTCAGATGGTGTAGTGATTTTCAATGTATATGCTCATGTATTGAAAAGGCTACAATATTTTTTTACCCTATTAATAGAGTGTTATCATCCCTGTTGCCTTGAGATAAATGTCCCGACACTTGAATACCTAGATATCACAAATACGATGTCTATTAACTTTAAATTGGAAAACCTGTCATCTTTTGTTAAAGCAAAAGTTGATGTTTTCAATGAAATCCTTGAAAAGGGGATTAATTATGGTGGTGATATAGTATTCAATCTTCTTAAAGGGCTCTCAAATGTTATAAATCTATCGTTATCATATTGGACCATGAAGGTAGTTGCCAGTCACTTTTTTCTCCTCTAGAGTGCTTTGTGACAAGTAATTTTCATAACTAATAGCTATATATGCAGGCTCTTAACAATGCACTTGACTAGGGGCGAATGGACAATAGGACGAGTCATGGCGACCGCCCCAGTTCAGGTTTAAAAAAATGATTTTTTTTAGGGTTAGTCCAGATCATCTCCAAAGTTCGGGAGCTTTCTCCCATGGAGTTTTCGGGTTGGGGAAGATGAAGTTTAACTGGGTTTGTTTAGGAGAAAGGTTTGGTCGAGGTTTGCCCTGTTTGTGGCTTGATTTTAATTTGGGTTGGAAGTTTTTTGTTGGATTTTCGGTTGTTCCCTTGTGTATGTTCCTGGGTACAGAAATAAGATTGGGTTTATTTGTTTTTTCTTATGGTGTTAGCATATATACAGGAGAATTAAGGTTGGATAGGATGGTGGGGGAGATAAGGTTTTGGAGATATAAGGTAAAATGCGTGGAATTTTTTTTGGTATGATTTTTGTTATTTAGGTTTTGATACCCTTACGTATTTAAGGTTTAAAAACATAAATTTTTTACCTTTAGATTTTTGGTTAAATAATATGACATGAGTTGAGTATTAATGGTGTTAGGTGAGTTAACTCATTTTTCTACTTCATATTAATCAAAATTCAATTGTTGTCGCTACTAAAATTTGGGTATTGTGAATATTAATTAAGCGTTGTTTATTTCTTAAAATTAATTAGGTATAAAACTCGAAATAACTCAAAAATATCTCCTCGAGGGCTCTCGACCCCACTCGAAACTTTTACCCCCTTGACAAAAAATCCTGGATCGGCCACTGCACTTGACTACCTTACATGTGTTTCACAATCTGATCCGACTCAAGGTCATGTCTTACAAAGGCCATTGTTAGGCTCTATCTAAATTGCTTAACAATTCTCCCAAGTTAAAGGATCTTAAATGTAATTGGGCATTCCTTGGTATTTTAATTTTTTCATCAGAGTGTATCACAACAATTACCATATTGATAAAGACTTTATTTGTTTCATGAAAGAACATTTTATGAGTATTGGTTTCAATGTCTTTAAGGAATGTTAAACGCATTTAAAGTTGCAAGGAGCCCATGTATAAAATTAATATTAATTTATCTGAGGATATTAACAAAAGGTCTATGTAATGCTATTTATATGATTTGTCATTCTGTTTATATATATTAGAATGGAGTTCGTGCTAAATTCTGTATAAGTCTATTTTTTTAGAGATATATGCATAGGTGAACTAGTTTATTCCTGGGAATTTAAAAAAATGTGTAACTTGTAATTGTTTAGATGGAGTTTGATAATCACGGTACCCCGAATTTAGTTTTAATAAATCAATGGATGAATATTCTCATCACAGTAGGATTGTTGTATATTACTTGTCCAACATATGATTACACATTAGTTGTTGATGCTTTTGCCCTTTGTTTAAAGAGTTTAGTAATCAGTCTTCATGCCATTACTGGTGACTGGGTACCCAAACTTTAGTTAATGCGTGAAATCTTGAATATGTCAATCTGAATGTGTTATTACCTTCAAAGTCTACCTTGGGGAAATTTTCTTCACTACTTGAAGACACTGTCAATGTTGAAGAAGATCATACCAGTCTAAAATATACTAATCTAGTATTTGAGCTTCTTAGAGGTATCACTAGTATTAAGTCTTTGGCATTGTTTCTTTTTGTAACTTCCTGTCACTAGAGATGCAAGGATTCTTCATCAATAAATATGCAAATTGTTACTGACTAATACTTCATGTCTCTCCATCGATGCTCACATGTAACGAGTACCTCACCTCTCATCTAGAAGCAGTCCTAATCGTATCCTCAAACAAAATTCTTATTTTAACTTCCATTATTTAAATTGTTAGCTAAAGAATGGGCCATCTAGATATCATTAACTAAAAGTGGGTACTTATCTCTCGCACCCCAATCCCCAAATGGATTTCAAGATGTTGAGTACACAATTTATATAAACTAGGTGAAATTCTCACGTCATATAATATTCCATAACCCTTATCTATCTCTTCAGACTAATTAATCATTTAATTCATACTCCTTGTCATCTACCCCGTTAGACTATAAGTTTCATTCTCTTAGATTACCAAATTATTATTCTCATTAACAATTGGCTACCCCATTATTCATTCTCTTTAATTATTGTCTACTTTCTTAAACTACTCAATTATTATACCCATTAATAATTGTCTACTACCTTATTCATTAGGACTCTTCTTCATCCTTAATTAACCACATCATTATATTAGCCCAACTTTATTACCATTACGCATTATCTACATATTTAGACTAAGAGGGCACATTCTCATATAAGGCACGCCACACTCTGTAAAATATATATATATATATATATACGACGCACAAAGGCATCTAACGTTGGTGTCTTGTTCATGCTCTATCGGTAAGTTCGGAGGAATCTCTTATCCAAAGCGAACATCACAAAACACACACAAGTTGGGGCTGTCCCTATGAACGATACCTGTTCACAGCCCATACTCAATGGTGCCACATGATGGGTCAGCGTCAACACCTACCTCCTCGTATGTGGCGGCTCCACGTAGTATCTACATGACCTACACAATCACTAAGCCCACCTATGCTAACGTGTGGTACACGATCTGAAAGCATAAACCCCCAAACCGATAGGACAGTCC
The DNA here is from genome assembly GCA_949130495.1 of Sambucus nigra. Lineage (NCBI taxonomy): Eukaryota > Viridiplantae > Streptophyta > Magnoliopsida > Dipsacales > Adoxaceae > Sambucus > Sambucus nigra. The sequence continues at coordinate 642,277,545 of OX422216.1, forward strand.
ATGAATATTGGTATGTCCACACAAAATAATATGATACATATTATAATCCAACATGTATAAGAAGTTACTATATAATAACTTTAACCCAAGGAATCTCATTTTATATAAAATATAGCCTTCTTGGCTTAAGTATAACATTTTAGTTAATTATTCTACGACGACTTCCCGATTAAATATTAAGATTCTTTTTGAACTTAAATCATGTTTGCTTCACCATCTATTTCCCTTAAAATATATAGGTACAGTTATTCCCAAACTAACCTTATCTATAAAATCATAAGTAAAGTTATTCCCAAACTAACCTTATCAATATAATTATAGTTATAGTTACTCCCAAACTACCCTTATCTGCATGATTATAGGTATAGTTATCCCCAAACTAACCTTACTAATACAATTAATGATATTAGCGTGTTGTCCTCTTGACTTATACTTAAATCATTCTAGATTTTTAATAATTATTCGCTTCCGATTACCTTTTCGATAAGATTTATATGTACATATATAAGGAATTCACTAATATGTATAAGTATTTTCACCCTAACTACTATTGTGACCGATATTTCCCATTTAAACTTATCCCACTAGGCTTAGGGTCCACTTCTACTTATTATCTTCATACGGTAGTAATTTGAGGGAACTAACCCATTAGTTCAATTCTCAAGTGTTTGACTTATCTCTAATAAGTATTTATTTTATTCAAACTTACCTTGAATTAATTATAATAGTCTCATCGTATCTTGTCATTTGTGTGCCCATACCAAAATCTCGAAATCATCTAGGCATATCCCCGCCTTTTAATATATTTATTTCATATAACGTTATTCAAGTGTTCTACCTAAATCGTTTCCTTTATATAGTTACACGTATTTTTAGTCATCAAGCATGCACTACTATAACATTAACCCATCATGGTTTAATGATGTATATAAGTTCATAACATTATCATTAATATCTTAGAATAAGTCTCTATACCTCACTTGGACAAAAATGGCCTCGCACACCCTTTCGTAGAAAAAACATAACTAATTAATAAAAATCAGAAAAATACGCGGTCGGCGCCCAAGCGATCGTAGTGAAAAAATCTACAAGTAGGTCCCTCGAATCGGTTCACAATTAGGGCCAAATCGATTCGCACATACCAATTTTTCCCAGGTCTCCTATTTTATCATGATGGGATTCTTCATCCCACAACTTCTCAATCCAAAGATCCCCATAATAAATCAACAGTCTAAAACGTGATATGGATGAAGTCTCTAAAAGATCATAGGCTCATTCTAAACATGTTTAAACTTCAAAATTCATTTCGAGAATTATATCAAATCATCAAGATCTTTCAAGAACTTATGAACATAAAAATTCTAGATTTCATCTTACCCTACTCCAATGGTGTTCCAGATTAGTTTAAGGGTTCTGCAACATATCTTCTACAATTAACCTTCCATTTAAACCACATGAATACATAGTTTATACAAGGGGTTACGGATCTAAATATGGGTTACACAATTATCATCAATTTCTACATAATTCAAAAGGTCTCTAAATATGCAGTCCCAACACATGATAAATCCTTATTCTAAGCATGGTATCAACATTTATATAAGATTTGTAGAATTTGAATAATAATGGCAAGAGAATCCTTGCCTAAAAATAGTGGAGAGCCTCCTCCTAGGGTGGTTCTTCCTCCTCTTCTTGGGTGGGCGTTCTTAAGGTTCTTGGATGTAACTCCTAATGGGTGGTTTAATCCTTAAAAAATGAGATTATTCTTAAATTCCCTAGTTGGGCTTTAGGCCCCAACTTTGAACCCCCAAATGAGCCCAAATACAATATTTAATTAGCTCGATAACTACCCAACTCATATATATATATATACCCCGGGACCATTCCTAATGGTCTAAAATGCCCGAACGAGTCCGTAATACCTCTTAAAGTGTGTCTCGAATATTTTTATCCAAATATTTTTTTAATTATGAAGAGATACATGTATATACTTTTTATTTAGAATAAAATTCATTTTGATTTATTCCAAATCATTAAAGTCCAACTCCAAAATTTTACAAATAATACGGAGTGTAATCACTCACAAACTTAATTAATAAATTTCACCTAATTAAATTAATCCTTATTGAATTTTATTTCATTCCAAAAATACGGGGTATTACATTCTCCCTCATTATAACGGAATTCCATCCTCGGAATTCAATGTAGCATAAAATCACATTTTATTTCACACACTTCACTTCTGTTTATACCCAATTAGTCAATACTCATAACCTATGATATAAATGAAAAGGCTCATCTATGCCTATCATAACGTAACTGGGGCACCCATATATTTCAAATTACATGCATGACACTTGTACCATTGACAAATATGAATGACACATATACATCTAATTTGTACCATTTGTAATACCCCGTATTTTTATGGCTTTTAATTATGAGGTTAATTTAATGGAAATTGCTTTTTATTCTGGGATTTATTAATTGGAAAATTAATTCGGATATAAATTCTAGTGTGATGAGAGTTTGTAATTGGTTATTATTATGCTGTTGAACATTACTGAGTGATTATGGTAATATGTGATCAGTTGAATTTATTAAAAATTGTCATGAGTTGAAAATACGACAGTTTCGGTAATTTAGTTGGGACGCGCGTGTCAGTACCCAATTTAATAGATTTAAAAGTATTTTATTTTTATGTCATCCGTATGAGCTTTCTAAGTGCGCCAACGTGTCCGGACGGGTTGAGATAGTCAAAAAACACTAGCCGGGGGTTTAGTTAGGGTCCCGGGGCATTTTTGGGCCATACCGGCAACTTAAAAGGGTATTTTGGTAATTTTAAAAATTAAGGAATTAAAACCCACGAAAATTGGAGTTTATATTTATAATTTTAAAGGGGCCACTAAGGACATTACCAGCAAAAGTTTAGAGAGTGGGCTACGGGAGTTTTGAGAGAAGTTGGAGAGAAGTTACAAGAACCAAAACCAAGCCATCTTCAACCTTGGGAGAAAATCTGTAGAGAAAGGAGAGAATCAACCTTCATTCACCAACATCAATTCTGAAGAACAATCTAAGGCAAGTGATTTGATATTTTTAGTGCATTGAATATGTCTTCCATGTTTAGTGTAGGAATTATCTTATATTGAAATTTTTGAAGAAAACCCATGAAATTGTTGGAGAAACTTTGAATTTGGGTTAGGATTTGCATGGAGAATGATGATGGACTGATTTAATATTCGAAGAGTTATATATGATGATTTAAAAATGGATTTATGATGAGTAATTGGGCATAAGAAAATTATGAGTTCATGTTCATAGGGTTTGGGGAAATATTTGGAGATTTATATTAAGTCCATGATGATTTGTAAGATTTGACCCCTAAAATTATGTTAAGGAATGATCTAGGGTGATTAGAAATGGTTTATATACGTTAAAACATAATTTGGATGGTTTTAGGGTGTATTTAGAGAAGAGAAGAACTGGGAAAAATGGACTTGGGAATTTTTGGGGCTGAAACTGCCATCTCGTTAGAAGACCTGCCCAGGTCGTTCGAACGACCTCATTCGAACGAACTTCTAACGAGATAACAGTATCACTTCTAACGAGTTGGTAGTTCATTTGAAGCCTTTCGTTCGAACGAACTCGTTCAAACGACCTCGTTCGAAAGAGATTTCTAACGAGTTGACAGAATGGCCTTTTAGGCCTGATTTTATTTCTAGTGTCCCTTAGACTTATTTACATGGTGAGATAACCTTACCTTATAAACTAGTGGGTATAGTTGGGAGATTGGGGTCTATTGATGAGTAAAACTTAAGATCTCGTAGTAAACCGGATGACATGTGTGGATTAGGAGGCGAGTAACTAATCACGACGTGAGAAGAGTTGATAACTTAAATACTTAAAAACCGGGGACTTGTGAGTTGTATAACATTAAATGTTGGTATAAGAACGAGAAGTATTGCACTAATGAAATATTGTGATATCTAAGATGTGAGAATGCTTAGTACATGTAATATTCTGTGTATAACATACCTACCGTACTTGCTATCATGGGAGGTTGGCGTTCGATCAGGGCCATCTAATCTTGTGTGCCTACGAGGGGATTTAGATTGGTACCTCGAGGACATAGGTCAGAGAAGGACTTATTAAGAAGTTAATAAGTCTGCTGATCATGGGAACGTAGGTATGTGCGTGACCCATGTGATGTGAACTATGTTCGCCTCCATTGTTTGTGATTGTTGTTTAATGAAACGATTCCTGAGAGATTCGGAATACGTGGTCCTTATGTACGTGATGTACCGGGATTGGATACCAGAGGATGTGTGCACCGCAGCTTAGTCTTGGGGTGCTAGTATTGTATATTTATGATGAGAATAATATACGGTTAATTGAAATGAATTGTCATGAATAGATATGTGAGTATTAATAATAGCAATAGTTTGTAATGTAAAAATGGAAGATCTCTAGTAATTAGTAGTACTAATATGGGAAACTGTGTAGCAAGTTATAATATTCTGTTAACTAAATGTTGTTGGGAATTGAATTGTGTATCATATAGAAATGTTAGATTTTAATACCAGACTAGTTAGATATGTGAACAACTAGAATGGGTACGGGTACGATAGGAGTGCACAATTAGTTGAGAGGTGAGGAACTCATGTGAGACGCACACTATAATGTACTTTATATTCACTGTTTAATGATATTAAACACTTGCAAAATTTTAAATTATTTTCACAATCGGGCTCTGACCCGTTTACTTTCAAAACTATTTTTTGTAAAAACCTTTTAGGTGCCCAGCCACAAGGACACCATGCATAGGAGTTCTATTCAGGTGACGTGCTGTAGCTGCTGTGGAAGTTACAGGACCTTGACAGTAGACGCCTCCATCTTCGTTCTTGATTCCATTATCAAATTTTCTTATTTGTTGGGCATGTCGCCCCATTCCTTATAGAGACATCTTACTTTTCAGTTATTTCAAACTTTAGGTTGTAATAAATTTAGTGATGCAGACTTGGTATTTATTTATTTCAGTATTCAGATTGTTGTGAGGAGTATTCCTCCAGACTCATTATTATTTGATGGTTATTCTATTGTGACTATGTTGTGGTGGTTATGTTAGCATTTCATAATTTACTTATTGTATGTTAATAGGATTTAATTAAAATTGACAACTCACTTTTGAAATATTAGGTGGCTAGTAATTGTTAAAACGTTTTCGATAGTGACGCTATGAACTGAACCAACTTGGCATTTTGTATTAATTTAATAAAGGAGTAGCTACCCGGTATTTAATTAGTCGGGGTGTCACACCATTCACATTTAGCATAGCCATAAATCAACTATACCACCACATATGTATATGTAATAAGAATACAACTTTCTTAGCATCCAATTTCCTTCAACTCGTGACTTTTTCCAATTTTGTGCGTAGGACGTCTCGCAGGAGAAATCCAAACAAGGAACCCTCCCGATACACTACTTCACGACGTAGTCAATTATTGAGATCCATCAGCCCAAGCCTAAAAAGGGAATCATAAAAATATACGATTATATAAATTATTTAAATTCCAATTTGTACCCATTGTCAACCGAGGCCTCATCACGCTTAAGAAAACACTACTACACAGCTTTGTCAATCACCAAGACCCAATTGGACTAAAACCAAACATGAATCAATATGTTAACCATAACATTCCAAAATTTGCCAATTTCCAACCAAACCACTCATCCTTTACAAGAGTTATGTCAAACTCCTTTAGAGTCAACCGACCCTACCATGCTCAACACTTAAATCACCACAACCTAGGTAGGACATTCTCTGTTCGTATTAAATCTATAGTGCACTTACTCATTTCTAAATCTCCAAAGGCATACCCATTCTAATCAGGTCTACCTTCACCACTTTAGTAACAACGTCGCGATACAAACATTAAACATGATCATATAAAATCTCAGTAATCGAAGCTAACACTAGACTTACTTCTACTTTGTTGCTTATACTTGCCAAAGAAATAATTTCCCAAATCATACCATTACATTATCACGCAATGGTTTCCCCCACATAAATGACCCTTGCTCTAACCTGAGCATAAGTCGATTTATCCCATAATTTTGAGTTTATTCACACACATATACCTCCTTGAGTTATTCAAGATTCTAAATTTCACTCGCATGTGGCTTCCCTAAGCATACTCAAATTTCTAAAGGCTCTTGTACGACTTAAGTTCTCATTGAAATTCATTGTTTTAAAACTACGCTCACCCATAAAAATTTCTCACAATAATCCTCACGACAACGGTGAACACCAATTTCTAACCAATCTTATCTTCTTGACATGACCACAACTCATAGCGGTCCAGATAAAATTAACATATTCCAAGTAAATCCAATTCCATTCCCAAGAAAATATCACACTCCGATATAGCTAACTAATAGGCCAAAAATAAACATAAGCCTCCCATTATACATTTATATGTATCCATGCACCAACGAAATAATGTTCCTTCTCATCCAGGGCGGGTCAATGTGAAGCATTCTCCCAAATACAAAGTCTATTCTTTTTAATGTATTAACAAAACCCAAGTGAACACTAAGTCCCAATATCAAACAAAACATATCCCACATACTCCAAAGTAGGGAAAAACACATCATTTACCATTGATGCTATCACTAGTCTGTTTTTTGAAATAATTTAATCTATAATCTGATGCCCATCTAGCTGTGGGTCCTGATTTACATGAACTAACCTCTGCTGGTGCATTATTGTACATTACCACCTCCATAAATTCTCTAAATGTCTTCCATTAAATTAGTAGACACTAAATTTTCCGAACTCCTTGAAATTATAGAAAGTGATGCACACGAAGGTCTCTATGGATCTCTCTCCAAAACTAACCCTTTGCCTGAATGGGTAGTAACCAATCATAAAGAATACAATGATTTCTAATCATAGAGCTCTACATCAAAGGACGCAACATTAAACACAACAAGCTTAAACAGAGATCCTAAGGACACTAGAACCGTGCTCTGATACCAACTATAACAATCTACATTTTCTCATGTAAAGGATGGGCAGGCCCAATAAGCCAAAGATGAGGCTCATCAACAATTTATACCATTCTCAATACTGAAGGAATAAAAACTTCTTTATTTTATATCAAAATCCACAATGAATAAAAATAACCGAATAAAATTGATTTAATATATGAATAACAAAAAAATGAATCATCATACAATGTCCATGATGTAAAGCTAAGTACAACTACTATAAATAAACACTTCGGCTTATGCACTTACAAATCCCAGTATCAAATAAAATGACAAAAAGATGAACTACAACCTATACTAGAATCATTGGAGTGAAATCTACTACGTCCAATGTAACTACAACTCTGATCCATAGTTAGTCCTGCAATCCCCGTCATTAAGAATACCTGGGGGAAAAACATTTATAATTTGGGTCAGAGTGCTAGAGATACAAGGATTCTTCACCAATAAATATTCAAATTGTTACTAACTCATACTTCATGTCTCTCCATCGACGCTCACATGTAACGAGTACGTCACCTATCATCTGTAAGCAGTCCTACCCGTATCCTAAAACAAAATTCATATTGTAACTTCCATTATTTAAATTATCATCTAAAGAATGAGCCATCTAGATATGAATTAACTAAAAGAGGGTACTTATGTCTAACATTCCAATCCCAAATGGATTTCATGATGTTGACTACATAATCTATATAAACTCGGTGCAAATTCTCACGTAATATAATACTCCATAACCCTTGTCTATCTCTTCACACTAATTAATCATTTAATTCATACTCCTTGTCGTCTACCCCGTTAGACTATAAGTTTCATTCTCTTAGATTACCGAATTATTATTCTCATTAACAATTGGCTACCCCATTATTCATTCTCTCCGATTCTCTCCCATTATTCATTCTATTTAATTATTGTCTACTTTCTTAGACTACTCAATTATTATACCCATTAAATAATTGTCTACTACCTTATTCATTAGGACTCATCTTCATCCTTAATTAATCACATCATTATATTAGCCAGAATTTATTACCCTTAAGAATTGTCTACATCTTTAGACTAAGAGAGCACATTTTCATATAAGGCACGCCATAATGTGTGTGTATATATATATGTGCGTCACACAAAGGCACTTACCGTTGGTGTCTTGTTCATGCTCTATCGACAACTCCAGAGGAATCTCTTATCCAAAGTGGGCATCACAAAACACACACAAGTTGAGGGGCAATCCTTATGCACGATACCTGTTCACGGCCCATACCCAGGGGTGACACAGGTTGGGTTAGCGTCAACACTTACCTCCTCATAGGCGGCGTCTCCACGTAGTATCTATATGACCTACACAATGTCCAAGCCCACCTGTGTCGGCGTGTGGTACCCGGTCCGAGCCCCCAAGCCGATTGGACAATCCACAAATATTGGTATGTCCACACAAAATAATATGGTACATATTATCAACCAATCTGTATAAGCAGTTACTCTATAACTACTTTAACCCAAGGAAATCTCATTTCATATAAAATATAGCCTTCATGGCTTAACTATAACATTTTAGACAATTATTCCAAAACTCATTTTTACGACTACTTCCCGATTAAATATTAAGTCTTATTTTAATTATTTTTGGACTTAAATCACATTTGATTCATTATTTATTTCTCCTAAAATATATAGGTATAGTTATTCCCAAACTAACCTTATCGATAAAATCATAGGTATAATTATTCCCAAACTAACCTTATCAATACAATATTGGTTATAGTTACTCCGAAACTACCCTTATTAGCACGATTATAGGTATAGTTATCCCCAAACTTACCTTACCAATACAATTAATGATTTTAGCGTGTTGTCCTCTTGACTTATATTTAAATCATTCAATATTATTAATGTGACACCCCGCTTAAAATAATAACGGGTGGCTAGCCTTATACTACATTAAATCAGGAATCCCAGATGGCTCAGTCTCAACATCAACAGACTATAATATAAATAGATAAGGCTAACTACCCGAAATCAATCTAAGAGAGATACCAAAATTAAATAAAATTGCCACGGACAACAAGCTAATAATATAGATATCTAGCAAAGGTAACATGAACACAAGTACCATGAAAAAAGAAGTGCTAGAATAAAATGAAATAAGTACCTACAAGGAAAAATATACCCGAATAAGCTGTCGGGTCACAGACAGTACAATAGTCATGAAAGAAAAAAAATATAAGCAGGTACATATATCCCTTAGGTATAAACCCGATATACAACATGAATCCTACCTAGATTTTTAAAGAAGTAGGGAACGACTACAATCAAAATTCCGCAACAGTCCGCAACTACTACGGCTCCCAAGACTCTGGATAAAAAAGCATCCGATATCCATGAGGTAGGACACTTGTAGTACGATATATATATATATATAGCAGAAGAGAAATATAAACGGGTCAGAGCCCGAGGTGTAAAAATGTTTAGCAAGTGTTTTAACCGTGCATAATAAATATAAATGTACTATTTCATAATTAAAGTGGAGTCGCACTATCGTGAAACCTCCAACTCACCTCTCATCTACAGCGCGCACTTAATCGCGTCCTGAAATCTTAATTAAGTTACCCCACCCACTTGAGGATAACTTATTTCACCATACACATGGCCTATTCCCACATGACCTGCCATTCTAACATAACCCTCGAAGCTTTTCCATTCTAATCACACTTAAATATATTTTCACATATATGCCTTACTAGGCTGTAGTGGTTCCAAATTATTAACTTACACCAGTTATAAGTCTTAATACATTGCACATTAACATTAGGCTTCAATATAAGAATTTATTCTCTAGATAACAAGCATACAATAATAAAGACAAAACTTCTCTCTACTCTCAACATGGCATTGCGTTTCGTGTGTGTGGCGTCTCGCAAAATGAAATTCAAACAAGGAACCCCCCGATACACTACTCCTTGACAATGTCGATCGCAGGGATTCGTTACGTCATTGACACAAATACTATTACTACAACTATCTAATTATAGAATACCAAATAATAAAGACAAAACTTCTCTCTACTCTCAACATTGCACTGCGATTCGTGCGTGGGGCGTCTCGCAAAGCGAAATCCAAACAAGGAACCCCCCCGATACACTACTCCTTGACAATGTCGATCGTAGGGATCCATTATGTCCAAACAAATCCTACTACTACAACTATCTAAATACTCCATATAATCTCTATTGAAATCCTTGGGTCGACATAACCGCAATTGTGTCCAATATGATCCTTCGACCCCAATGAAATAGTACTCCAAAATCACCCAAGTTGTACATCATTGAAACTCCATATTCTTTTCACCTATAGGATACACAATGATATATATTTTTAATCTGAATATATGTGACACCCCGACTAATTAAACACCGGGTAGCTACTCCTTTATTAAATTAATTCAAAATGCCAAGTTGGCTAAGTTAATAGCATCACTGTCGAAACATTTTTAATTATTACTAACCACCTAGTATTTAAAAGTAAGTGCCAAGTTTTATTAAATCTGATTAACATGCAACAAGTGTAATGAACAATAATAACAACACCATTCACCATAACTAAGTAAATAGAATGACTATCGCATAAGTTAAATAAAGTCTGGAGGAAAAAACTCCTCACAACCAAACCCATAACTGAAGTAAATAACTAAAAACTGAATACTGAGCAATACATGCTAGAGTCTGAAAACTGAAATGTAAAAGATGTCTAATAGAAATGGGCAACATGCCCTACAACTGATAATTGCTGAGACTTGAATCCAAATAAGAGAGGCGTCTAAAAGCAAGTCCCTGTAGCTTCCACAAACAGCTACAACTCGTTTTCTGAATGAGTATCCTAGGCATGGTGTCCTTGTGGCTGGGCACCTAAAATGGTTTTACAAGAAAATAGATTTGAAAAGCAAACGGGTCAGAGCCCGAATGTGGAGTTATATTTAAAAACCTGCAAGTGCTTTAAAAACATTTAAAACATTAAATGCAAAGTACATGTTAGGACGTGCACTCACATGATATCCTCACCTCTCGTCTAACTGTGCACTCCTAACGCAAGTACCCATCTACAACGACACAAACCACTAGCTAAGTGACATCGAATCTAGCTAGACTGTCATAGGACCTACCGTCATTTCTTGGTTCTATTAACATGTAACGCTCGTAATTAAGTAAGGGTTTAATGTAAACTCAAGTGTACAATATGCAATATTTTACTACTAGCTAACCCGTTATGTTTCTCGAAATAATACCGTGATATATATTCACAACATTAACATGAAAGTTCCCATTAAATTAAGTGTATATTATTCACATCATAAATATACAATATAAGCACCCCGAGAATTAAGCTGCGGTGCACACATACTCTGCTATCCATCCCGGTACATCACGTACATAAGGATCACATATTCCGAATCTCTCAGGAATAGTTCTCCGATAACAACATCACAAATAGTGGAGGCGAACACAGTCACCATCACATGGGTCACGCACATACCTACGCTCCCACGATCAGCAGACTTATTAATATCACAATAAGTCTTTCTATGACCTATGTTCATCGAGGTAACCAATCTAAATCCGGGCAACACAAGGATAAGAAGGCCCTAAGCACACGTAAACCTCCCGTGATAGCAAGTATGGTAGGTATGTCATACACATAAGATTTTATACTAAGCATTCACACATCTTAGATATCTCAATATTAATAAAGGCATACTCTACATCATTATACCATTATTCCAAATTCATATATTTCAAGTATCCCGATAATATATAATTTAAATAGTCGACACGTCTCACGTCGTAATTCCTTAAACTTAAAACCTATCTCAAATAGACTATTAAGTTCCCATAATTCCCACATATGACATCTTTATACCTAAGGACTTTACTTCTGCCCAAAACCTTATCTCATCAACTTATTCAAATTTGTACTATTAACCCAAATATTATCTCACATAACGAATTTCATTTATTTAGAATAATTCCTCAAATTACATTCCAATTAAAGTTCCATCTCATAATCATGCCTACTGGTCTTCCTTAAAGTTAAGGGTATTCACAAAGTCTATAATAATATTATCCAAGGGTTAACACCATTAAAATCAAATTATGGAAAATTTTACTCATTCTGGGAAGGTCGATCGATCGACCTTTTCCTTCGATCGATCGATTGTGTCGATCGATCGACTGATGAATGTCGATCGATCGATCGCACATGTATGGCTACGGACTGCTTCGTTTTGCAGATTTGAAAACATCACAAAACTTAATTTTAAAGCATGATTCTCTAATATAACGTTATAGTAATGTCATATAACCATCCTACAATATTACTAACGTCCACAAACCAATAATTCAACAACTAAAGGCTACATATGGATCAATCTTCATCAAAAACCTAGTTTTCTAATTTTTCTCAAGAACATTCATAAACCTCATCTTAAATCCGTTTTTGGTATCACAGAAGTCAGTAATTCTCTTAATATGATCTTCCAATAACATTCTACATGCAACCTATATCCCAAAATTAAACTAATAACTCCAATCTTATGGGTTTTTCATTATCTTCCAAGAACACACAAAGTTTTTGAATAATCTAACATGGAAGAAGCATTCTTGGAAATTTAAATGGAATAAATCACTTGCCTTGATTGTATCTGAATTTGGTGTTGGATTTGTAAGCTCTTTCTGCAGATTTTCTGCAGAATTCCTCCTCTTTCCCTTCCTCTCTAAGCTTTCTTCTTCCAAAGATGGCTATGGTGGCTAGGGTTTTCTTTGGGAGAGTTGGAAGACTAAATGATAACCTACGTAGCTTATTGGGTTAATAAAGGTTGGTTAATGGCTTAGTGGGTCAATTCCCAATCAGATTAAAACTCTCAATTTTCGTCACTTTTAATTCTCCAAAAATACAAAATTACCAAAATGCCCTTTATGTCGCCGGTATGGCCTAAAAATACCCCGGGACCCAAACAAAACCTCCGGCTAGTGTTTTCTGACTATTTCAACCCTTCCGGACGCGTTGGCGCACTCAAAATGACTATAAGGTTGATAGAATTTAAAATTCACTTTATAATAAAAATAATATACCATGACGCGGCGGTCACACGCGTCTCAACAAAATTCCCAAATTACCGTATTTCAATCACGTGACAATTTCAATATTACCAATATTCATATAATGCCAAGTATGCACATTATAATAAAATACTAACTCACATCACGTTAATATTTTTATCCGGATTAATTTCCAATTAATAAACATTTAATTCAACTAATCCCTAAAAATAAATATCACAGAAAATACGGGGTATTACATACTTCCCCCCTAATAACTGAATTTCGTCCCGAAATTCGGAAAAGTAAGGTATGCCTAAAAAATAGGTATCCTCCAGTTTCAAAACAATTATATAGAGAAGTCCAAATTACTAAAACCCTCGCTTCACAATGAGTTTGTTTAACATACTTGATACCTTATCAGAATAATCTCGATAAATGCACTTCGCGTTGTGCTTATTAAACCACAATCTAGTAAGAATACCTTATACATCATTGGCCATATTGTCTCAATAACCTTATGAGTCCGCACCTCGCCACGCATTTACTCCCGCTTTTATCAAAACATGAGATACCCATTCTAGAAGGAATCCATAACATATCTGATTACTCTTGCCCCCTCTTTGAATCTCTATTCCCGACGTTGTGACCTTTACACAAGTGAAAACCACGTCAGCCTGTTGGTGTTACACGAACCTTTATACGTACCTTGTCCACCATAAATATATACGGGTGCTTTCCCCCCCTTAGCGTTACCATTTGGTAATATCTGTTCCTCATGTCTACAATGTACCTCACTAGTTATACCCGATTTGGAATTGAAAAATATCGCAATGGATCCAAAATTTCTTTCATACAATCTATCAATCTTTAGTCACCTTGCTCCTACACTTCGGGTTTTAGGTGATACAACCCTCCGTTTGTATCGCTATATCTCACTACTTATAGTCACCCCACTTGAATGTGGATATCGGGGATTTCATCCCAGTTCTAAATAACACTACGTCAAACCACGTATCGGCGTGTTCACTATCTAAATAGTGTAAATTACTCCAAGTATATAACCATTTCTCTCCTTCTGGACAACATGTACCACATAACCATTTCTCACTTTTTCCACTAGACCCTCCATTCTTGGAATCGTCGACTTGGTACAAAATTATTTGGTGGTTCATCTAACCCTAACTGGTCTACTATTTACTATCCCTCTTTCAATGCCGATATTCACATAAACTTTCCCCCGTTCGAATTTCTTGATGATCTTATTCTCCCGACGAATACCAAAAGTTTGGAACTATACCCCTTTTCACTACTTTGTACATAACTAGACTTCATACCTGATTGACATCCTCATTTTATTTACGCTTGAGTTATTCTCAACATTCGATTTATGGGAAAAACACCCCGCCCGCTCGGAGAGAGCGAACGATGCGCTAATATTGATAAACTAAACTAATCCACAAATAACAAGGTATACAGCATCCAAATCCCACAATAAAACAAGAAACCACTATTCTCATTTTCAATTTCATACAACAGATTTCTCGAAAATAATTACAACAATCCAACTATCTCGAAACTAAAATAAATCTCCAAATTTGAACGTGCTACACTGACGACACATGATATTCACTTATACCTTTTCTTATGACGTTTAACCTCATACGCAATAATCTTGCCCGTCCATGTTCCCTCTTCCTTTTATTTACACTTTAGCAATTCAATGTGTCTCTGCCCCTTATATCCCAACTATATGGTTCTTAAACATTATATGCTTTATACAAATCTCAAACCCTTTATCGTCACTGTAAATACAACGGTGCTATACTACTTGGGCGTTCTCAATCGCTACTGAATTACAAATCCTAAATTCTCCTTATCCTCAATGCGTCCCTCAACATGCCGTGCCAAAACTAATATTATTAGTACTTACATCGTAATTTACTAACAACTGGCTCTAATGGCCTTACACATAATTTACTCCTTGTAACTTCCCGTTATAACTACATACTCCCGTATCGATAGAGGTATCCAATTCATGAACGAAGGGCCACACTTCTCCTTACTACCAATCTTACGCTAAGTTTCATGCGTGGAGTGTCTCGCAAAGCGAAATCCAAACAAGGAACCCCCCCGATACACTACTACCTAACATTGTTGGTCATCGGAATTCGTTAAGCCCTGTCCATAGCATGTACCCCTACACTCTCGTTTCTTAAAAAAGTTACATTTTGCCGCAATGACACTTAAACAAGGATCTCCCTTCGAATGTCACTTTCTCTTGACACTGATGGTAATCACATTCCATATACACCATGCAATTAAGATCGGGTTCTAAAAATCCCGTCCCCAGACATACAACTATGAGTATAAACTTCCAAATCTCTAACGGGAAATAAAATAATGCACTCTCTTTGTTACTACATCTCTATCGTTAATTATAAAAACCAACTAACTCTTTGTTGACTAGAAAATCAATTACATACGATTCATAATAATGAAATCCCTACGCATAATGGGATTCAATATTCGAGACCATTATACCACTTTGAAATCACAACACATTCAAATATATGTATATATATACCTATATACAAATGTACAATTGCGAGTCCGACCCTCTCACAGATGGGGCCTCTCCAGAACAAAACATGCTACCCCAAGGTGGCAATCCCAATAAACTTGCAATACCAGCACACTAACGGTATAAATATATAAATAAAACCATAAATAATATCATCACATACTCGTATAATACAGCACTAAAACGAGTAATATCAATAAAGCAACACTGCTATTATTATACCCATTCATCCTCCGCGGATGACAATAAAAGTAAATCCCCCACGCCATCAGGGAAAAATGTTCTCATAAATAATAAAGTTACCGATATACTCACTAAATTCGACTCTCAAGTGAAAATAACAATAGTGACAAATGTAGAAACTCATTCACGCTATAACTAACATGCATCAACATCTGAGAATGTAACTCATACTTCTATTTTATCAACCGTCCCAGCTACTCAAATGGTTCCTGGACATACCACACAATCTGTCCCATACCGAATATTTCAATAATTGTTGCCCTCGCCAGGCACAATACCTTGATCCCTACTCTTGTATCGGTAAAATTTTATAGCGCACGGGTTTCACTCCACACAGAAATATCTCTACACATACTCCACTTATCTTTTGTCTCACAAATCATGTTAAGGTGGTCCATCTCTCGGACGTTGGTAGTCTTGATTCAAACGACTATCTCTGTTGTTTCCTTAGTGTTGACGGCCCTAAGGATCACGTTACTAATTTCCCACCTCTTTTACTGAAATTACCATTGCTCGGTAGTAATTCTTCTATCGGATTATTTTAACGGTTTCTCCATTGGGTCTTCCCATTGTGGTGCTTCTCCAACACCAGTTTTTTCCCCAGTCTTACTTTATGTAAGGTTCTCGATTCTCGTGTCTCCCCACTCGGGGATGTTTACCTCCAAATTAACACTATGCAACAATACCATTTGCTTAACCGTCCAAGAAGAATCCTTCCCGAAGGACTTGCGATTCTCCTCTGTAAATTCTTCCTTTAATATCCCCTTTTCCATTTCACCTACCTCACCCGGTGTAGGGTTCACTAAATAATTTTATTTCTCCTCACAAAGTGACCTCTGTCCGGACCTTTCGTGTGAGTTCAGAACGACATTCGTTTCTCACCCTAAACATTTGATCACGGAACTTATGGTCAAACCATTCGTGTACGCCTTCTCTCGACGTTACATCCCACTATAAGTGTGGTGATTGTTTCTCCCCATAGAAACTCCGCTCTCACGTGATAAGAAAATTTTCCTCAAATCTTTCACTCTAGATTTGCCATACGCCGACACGAGTCCAATTCTTTGGATACTTTGCGTTCGTTTGGCTAGCACATGTCGTCTCCTCCTTTAGAGTATTGCTCCTGCTGGTTCTCTTCAATGTTACATAAATTCTTTTACTCCCATTCCAACCTTGTTGGATGCGTCGAATTGACCCCATTCATAAGATAGCCGTACCCGAAAGTTTCAAGTCGCGCCTTAGCCTTCTATATCTTCCAGGACTTTCGTGCCATAACATTGGTGACTTCATCTACGGTCATCCCTCTTTAAATATATCAATTATTCTCAATATAAGTTTGCCTCCTGCTGTTCACCCATCTGTCTTCGCCTAACGTACTGCATTGTTCGGCACACGAATACACCCGATCGCAAATAAGATTCACTACCATATTTATTAAAGCAGGAGAACGAAATCTCACCAAAGATATCGACAATCCTAAGCATAGGGCTCTACATCAAAGAAAGCTCAGCGGAAAACATAACAAGCCGTACAGATCCTAAAGGACACTAGAACCTGATGCTCTGATACCACCTGTGACACCCCGACTAATTAAACACCGGGTAGCTACTCCTTTATTAAATTAATTCAAAATGCCAAGTTGTCTCAGTTAATAGCATCACTGTCGAAACATTTTTAATTATTACTAACCACCTAGTATTTAAAAGTAAGTGCCAAATTTTATTAAATCTGATTAACATGCAACAAGTGTAATGAACAATAATAACAACACCATTCACCATAACTAAGTAAATAGAATGACCATCGCATAAGTTAAATAAAGTCTGGAGGAAAAAACTCCTCACAACCAAACCCATAACTAAAGTAAATAACTAAAAACTGAATACTGAGCAATACATGCTAGAGTCTGAAAACTGAAATGTAAAAGATGTCTAATAGAAATGGGCAACATGCCCTACAACTGATAATTGCTGAGACTTGAATCCAAATAAGAGAGGCGTCTAAAAGCAAGTCCCTATAGCTTCCACAAACAACTACAACTCGTCTTCTGAATGAGTATCCTAGGCATGGTGTCCTTGTGGCTGGGCACCTAAAATGGTTTTACAAGAAAATAGATTTGAAAAGCAAACGGGTCAGAGCCCGAATGTGGAGTTATATTTAAAAACCTGCAAGTGCTTTAAAAACATTTAAAACATTAAATGCAAAGTACATGTTAGGACGTGCACTCACATGATATCCTCACCTCTCGTCTAACTGTGCACTCCTAACGCAAGTACCCATCTACAACGACACAAACCACTAGCTAAGTGACATCGAATCTAGCTAGACTGTCATTGGACCTACCGTCATTTCTTGGTTCTATTAACATATAACGCTCGTAATTAAGTAAGGGTTTAATGTAAACTCAAGTGTACAATATGCAATATATTACTACTAGCTAACCCGTTATGTTTCTCGAAATAATACCATGATATATATTCACAACATTAACATGAAAGTTCCCATTAAATTAAGTGTATATTATTCACATCATAAATATACAATATAAGCACCCCGAGAATTAAGCTGCGGTGCACACATACTCTGTTATCCATCCCGGTACATCACGTACATAAGGATCACATATTCCGAATCTCTCAGGAATAGTTCTCCGATAACAACATCACAAATAGTGGAGGCGAACACAGTCACCATCACATGGGTCACGCACATACCTACGCTCCCACGATCAGCAGACTTATTAATATCACAATAAGTCTTTCTATGACCTATGTTCATCGAGGTAACCAATCTATATCCGGGCAACACAAGGATAAGAAGGCCCTAAGCGAACGTAAACCTCCCGTGATAGCAAGTATGGTAGGTATGTCATACACATAAGATTTTATACTAATCATTGACACATCTTAGATATCTCAATATTAATAAAGGCATACTCTACATCATTATACCATTATTCCAAATTCATATATTTCAAGTATCCCGATAATATATAATTTAAATAGTCGACACGTCTCACGTCGTAATTCCTTAAACTTAAAACCTATCTCAAATAGACTATTAAGTTCCCATAATTCCCACATATGACATCTTTATACCTAAGGTCTTTACTTCTGCCCCAAACCTTATTTCATCAACTTATTCAAATTTGTACTATAAACCCAAATATTATCTCACATAACGAATTTCATTTATTTAGAATAATTCCTCAAATTACATTCCAATTAAAGTCCCATCTCATAATCATGCCTACTGGTCTTCCTTAAAGTTAAGGGTATTCACAAAGTCTATAATAATATTATCCAAGGGTTAACACCATTAAAATCAAATTAAGGAAAATTTTACTCATTCTGGGAAGGTCGATCGATCGACCTTTTCCTTCGATCGATCGATTGTGTCGATCGATCGACTGATGAATGTCGATCGATCGATCGCACAGGTATAGCTACGGACTGCTTCGTTTTGCAGATTTGAAAACATCCCAAAAATTATTTTTAAAGCATGATTCTCTAATATAACGTTATAGTAATGTCATATAACCATCCTACAATATTACTAACGTCCACAAACCAATCATTCAACAACTAAAGGCTACATATGGATCAATCTTCATCAAAAACCTAGTTTTCTAATTTTTCTCAAGAACATTCATAAACCTCATCTTAAATCCGTTTTTGGTATCACAGAAGTCAGTAATTCTCTTAATATGATCTTCCAGTAACATTCTACATGCAACCTATATCCCAAAATTAAACTAATAACTCCAATCTTATGGGTTTTTCATTATCTTCCAAGAACACACAAAGTTTTTGAATAATCTAACATGGAAGAAGCATTCTTGGAAATTTAAACGGAATAAATCACTTGCCTTGATTGTCTCTGAATTTGGTGTTGGATTTGTAAGCTCTTTCTGCAGATTTTCTACAGAATTCCTCCTCTTTCCCTTCCTCTCTAAGCTTTCTTCTTCCAAAGATGGCTATGGTGGCTAGGGTTTTCTTTGGGAGAGTTGGAAGACTAAATGATAACCTACGTAGCTTATTGGGTTAATAAAGGTTGGTTAATGGCTTAGTGGGTCAATTCCCAATCAGATTAAAACTCTCAATTTTCGTCACTTTTAATTCTCCAAAAATACAAAATTACCAAAATGCCCTTTATGTTGCTGGTATGGCCTAAAAATACCCCGGGACCCAAACAAAACCTCCGGCTAGTGTTTTCTGACTATTTCAACCCTTCCGGACGCGTTGGCGCACTCAAAACGCCTATAAGGTTGATAGAATTTAAAATTCACTTTATAATAAAAATAATATACCATGACGCGGCGGTCACACGCGTCTCAACAAAATTCCCAAATTGTCGTATTTCAATCACGTGACAATTTCAATATTACAAATATTAATATAATGCCAAGTATGCACATTATAATAAAATACTAACTCACATCACGTTAATATTTTTATCCGGATTAATTTCCAATTAATAAACATTTAATTCAATTAATCCCTAAAAATAAATATCACAGAAAATACGGGGTATTACAATATATATATGCAATCATTCATTCCTATAACCAAGAATACATATCACACATAATGTACACTATGCAATTCACATAACATAACCGGTTATAGGATACCAAAATACTGCACCATGCTATCATCTTCCAGGAATTACTCACTTTCTCCCGGGGTCACCATCTATCGGACTATTTTCTCACCGCCATGGCGACAAAATCAATCATAACGTATGGGAAGCGGTCATAGTTCCTAACCGGCAGGTGAGAACGATCGATACCCAAGACTTCTCACCCACAAAATATAAAATCATACAAATAAATAAAGTGGACGACTATGACCTGGGGAATATCCACACCCTGCTCCTCGAGCCAGGATGCTCACCCTCATCGCGCAACTTCCCATCATAGCATGTCCCTGGTATGCTTTACACACCAGTATATATATCATTCACATACACAATATATACACATCTATTTGATCACATCATATAATTAAACCATCACACACGGTTTAGATATTCATGCCATGAGTATATAAATATCTACATATCTACATATATATAAATACATACATATATACATACCATTTCTCATTCGTATGTATGAAACTTATAAACTCGACTATTAGTATACATAATACTTAATATACTAGCCGTCGCTCCAATCATATTAATTTAATTCGTTATATAAATATGATCCCTCACTTACAGCATATTCATCCATTGGCCCCATGATATGAATAGTCTTCCAATATATTCAACATTAAGGTTATCACCCCAAAGTTTAATGTATATAACAATCGCTACACATCCCATCAATATTCGAAATGCACATCGATACATACAATAACAATCCTGACTATCGGTATACAAAATACAAATAGTCCACAAGTCTCAAGCTTAAACATAAATTCATTTTAATGAGCCCATCATCTTTTGGGATGCCCAATGTTGATCACGCATAGATATGTAGTAACTACCTCTACTACCATTTGACTCAATCTTGTTATAGTCATTAGAATATCCCCCTCATTCTCAAATTAGCCAATTATTTAATTTCTCCTATGAACCCTTAGTCTTATTGCGTTTATAATTTATTCCTTAAGTTAAACCTTACTAAGGATACACTACCACTCTCTCTCATCGGTCCCCAATCATATCTTAAGTAGAATCCTATCACTATAAGGATTTGACACCAAAGTCGGCTTACAATTTTCCACACCATGCGCTCACAACTCTCTCAGAAGGTCCTTCCCTACATCCTAGGTTCACTCACTTTTTAAACTCCAATTGGGACTCCCATCCCTAATGAAACTTCCCCACGATATCAATACTACAAACTCCAATACACATATATGTTCCCCAACTAATTCGATACGTCCCCACGATCATAACATGTGAGAAACGATCCATAAATCCCCATAACATAACTCTCGCATCATATATAAAAGTTCCAAATCGAGAAACCCAACCGAAATGGAAAGAAACTCACTCTAGGAAAATTCCTCAAAACTGCCCTGTTTTCTAATCGATTCGATCCCAATAGCGAATCAAGTCAGTCCCAGCGAATCAATTCGGCCCACTAGACCTGTAAGTCTGCTACATACCGAATCGATTCGCAAGGGGCGAATCGATTCGGTCCTAAAGACCTGATGCTTCTGCAACATTGTGAATCGATTCGCTAGGGGAGAATTGATTCGGCTTGTGTAGCAAGCCACGAAATGGGGTAAATTCTCCAAAACCCAAAATTTCCAAAACCTAAATTATACAACTTCCATCCAATTATCCTCAACCCAAATATGTTCCCAACATCAAATCTCATCCTATATCTAGTTTCATCAAGTTATACTCCTTAAACCCATTTATAAACATCAATTTCAAGATTTAAGCTACAAAATCTAGACCCACAAATTATGAAATAAACTATACAAATGAATTATTTAGCAAGATTAAACACTTGCCTCAAAATCGTAGTGGTTGAATCGTCCTCGAGATCGCGTACGTGCCAAAAATCTCCAAGTTTCCTCCTCCTCTCTCTCCCTTTCTTTTTCTTTCCCTCTTTCTTTCTCTTTCTCTCTTCCTCACAAATGAGAATGGCTTGATCCGTAAGCCTCTTAAACCTTTAAAACATAAATCCAAGTTTTAATTGATAATACACACTTTAAATGACTCATTTACTCCAATTCGAGTCAAGCTAACTTAAAAATATTCCGGAGCCAAAATAAAACTCAATTACAGTCATTTTGACTATCTCGACCCATCTTGAATCAAGGATACACTCAAAATCGTCATCCGGGATACTTTATAAAGTCCTAAATTTTTGGACCTCAATTGCCAAATTTTAAAATTCTCCGATTTAAATAAATTTTATTTCTCCCAAAAATTTAATTTTTCGGTCTCAAAGTCATGGGGTATTACAATTAATAATTATTCGCTTTCGGCTACCTTTTTGATAAGGTTTATATGTACAAATATAAGGAATCCACTAATATGTAAAGGTAGTTTCACCCTAACTACTAGCATGATCGATGTTACCCATTTAAGCTTATCCCACTAGGCTTAGGGTGCATTTATACTTAGTATCTTCATACGGTAGTAATTTGAGGGAACTAACCCATTAGTTCAATTCTCAAGCGTTCGAATTATCTCAAATAAGTATTTCTTTTGTTAAAACTTACCTTGAATTAATTGTAATAGTCTCATCGTATCTTATCATCTATGCACCCCTACCAAAATCTCCAAATCATCTAGGCACATCCCTACCTTTTAATATATTTATTTCATATAATGTTATTCAAGTGTTCCACATAAATCGTTTTCTTTATATAATTACTTGTATTATAAGTCATCACGCATGTACTACTATAACATCAACCCATATCGGTTTAACGATGTATATAAGTTCATAGCATTATCATTAATATCTTGGAATAAGTCTCTATACGTCACTTGGACAAAAATGGTCGCGCACACCCTTTCGTAGAAAAATCAAAACTAATTAAAAAAAATTAGAAAAATACGTGATCATCGCCCATGCGATCGTACCAAAAAAATCTACAAGCAGGTCCCCCAAACAGGTTCGCAATTAGGGCCGATCCGGTTCGCACATACCAGTTTTTCCCAGGTCTCCTGTTTTCTCTTGACGAGATTCTTTAACCCAGAAATTCTCAAACAAAAGATCCCCATAATAAATTAACAACTTAAAATGTGATATGGATTATGTCTCTAAAAGATCATAGGGTCATTCTAGACATGTTTAAACACCGAATTCGTTATAAGATTTATATCAAATCATCAAGATCTTTTAAGAACTTATCAACATGCAAATTCTAGATTCATCTTACCCTACTCCAATGGTGTTTTCGGTTACTTTAAGGGTTCTGAAACATATCTTCTACAATTAATTTTCCATTTAAACCACATTAATACATAGTTGATATAAGGGGTTACGAATCTAAACATTGGTTACACAATTATCATCAATTTCTACACAATTTAAAAGGTCTCTAAATATGCAGTCCCAACACATGATAAAACCTTATTCTAAGCATGGTATCAACATTAATATAATATTAGTAGAAGTTTAATAAGAATGGAAAGATAATCCTTACCTAAAAATAGTGGAGAACCTCTCAAAGTGTGTCCCGAATATTTTTATCAGGAATTATATTCTAATTGTGAAGCGACATATGTAATTACTTTTTATTTAGAATAAAATCACTTATGATTTATTCCAAATGATTAAAGTTCAACTCTAAAAATTTATAAATAATACTGAGTTTAATTACTCACAGCCTTGCTTAATTAATTTCACCTAATTAAATTAATCCATATTAATTTTTTTCTTCCAAAAATATGGGGTATTACATGTTGTCCTTCGCCTAATCAGTTTATTTGAAAACTTATTAGAGCTGAATTAGAGCATGGTGGGTTCCTCTACATTTGAGTAGAGTTGATGTTGAGTTTATCATAAGATATGGACTTAATGGTATATTTTATGCCAGATTGGAGTCTGTTCAACCAAGTTTTTCTTATGAGTTGGATTTGTTTAAGCGAGCAACTGACTTGTAGTAGCCTTTTATATGTGGATTAGTTTCAAAAAATTTATTCTCTATTTTTTTGGTACATGTTTCTTTTCATTCCGAATTTTGGCTAGAAATGTTTTTTTCTCTAACAAATGGGTTTTGATTGAGACAACAAAGTGATGGGCCAAACCTTTTTATGCGGTTAGTGAAGGTATGAGAAGAGGGTAACAATGGGTCGTGTCGGGTTAGGTTCATGTCAAAATCACCTCAACCCAAACCCCACATGTTATTCCTTTCGTGTGTACTGTGTCGTGTGTTATCGAGTTCGTGTCGTGTTTGGGTCGTGTCGTAGTGAGTTGTGTCGTATATTTACACTAAATGACTAAACTCAAACTCGATTCATTAAGTCATCATGTTTAGCGAATCAACTTGTAAAGAATTTATATTTGTTAAGGCTTTACCCAAGCTCGTTAAAAATTCATGTGAGTCATGTCACATTATTGGGTCCTTTGTCAATTTTCCGCGTAATATTACTGTATGTTTAATGTAACTTTAACATGCTACAACTACAGTAGGGGGAAAAGTTGATAATTTTTAGTGCACGGTATAATTTTTTTTCTCGAGAGAGAGTCAGAGATAGATTTTTTGTTAAAATAAAACTGAAATCATGTGTGCATGTAATATTAAGTTATTTGAAACCAAAATAGTCAACATAATTCAATTTAATTATGTAAAACTGATTTCACCACCTCACTTTCACGTAGGTGAAACATATTTTACCAACAACTAAATGGAGGTGAATTTTTTTTCATAGTTACAATTCAAATTTTTATTCAATAAAAAATGTGATCACATGTGTTGATGCAAAAAACTAGAGTAGGCCTAATTGATTGATCACATATAAATAAACAAAAACAAATAAGACAAAGAGGTTTTTAAAGTGGTTCGACTCAATGGAAAAGCCTGCGTCCACTCTTATGTATTGACTACCTTGATTTGTGTTTCGATCCCTTGCAATGAGGGTGATACAATGTATTTATATCCCAAGAGGGGTACTGATAGTTGTCGTGTGAAAGGAGTGAATTCCTTCATTCGTTAGGCATTTGCATCAATACATAATGAGAATTAAATATACGATTGTTATCGCTCCATTGGAAATACAGGTTGTAAGACTGCTGTCACTTTGTTGGCTATACATGTTGGATTTATGGTAGTTGGTGGGTCTTCCCAGTTGATCGAGCTGCCCTGTTAGTCAGTCTTCCTTGTTGGTTGGGTTGCCCTGTTGGTCTGACTTGGATTTGTGCCACCTTGGATGACACATATTGAACTATAATTGGTTCATGTAAGGTGGTAAATTTTTGTATCAACAGAAGCCCCCAATGTTTTATACTTGGAGCTGATGCAAAAGTGTAAAATATTATGCTTTAACAGCTATTCGGGCTACTTGGTTAGTTGCAGACCTTACTTGTGAAATTTATCCACTAAATTGATAATTTTTGAGCCCGAATGGTAATTTTGTATTTATTTCAAATTTTAGCGAACATTTTTAGGGTATCTTCATTTTTTCCCTTGTTAGCCGCCATAAACTCAACTTTCATTCACTTTAATCATTACTTTTCCCAGTTTTTGAGGCGACTTATAAAAAGAAGGGCAAAACTTCGATCATTTCTACCTCTCATTTCTGATTCTGTCACTGTGTTCTTTGAACTTTCGTGCGATCATTTTCTTTTCTCTCTTCAGTTCTTGCTGAATCCTTAAACCTTTGTAAGAATTTTTCTTCTTTTCTTCTTTATTTTCTTCATCATGGTTTATTCTATCAAGTCGCTTGATAAGTTCAGATTTGACTTTACATTCCATCTTGGGTTGTACTGTAACATCCCACTTTTCCTTTTAATTTTCTCTCTCTTGTTGAAGGCCATTGGTTCCCTTCCATCTTTATTGCTGAATGTGGGTTCACATTTCCTCCCAATCCCCCGTGTCTGGAGTTTTGTCAATAGTTTGATGTTGGTCCTTTAAGAGTGGCTTCTAACACATGGAGAGTAGTGAATGGAGTATATAGGTTAAATCAAATCTATGGAACCCAATTAGAGATTCCAGAAATAATGTTTTGTTATAAATGGGTAACTAGTGATACCACTTATTATTTGAAACCTAGGGCAGTTAGTAAAGCTTTAGTAGTTAACCTCCCCGATTCTAATAGGGATTGTTTTGATCCCGAGGTAGTTGTAAAAAATTAGCAACACGCCCCTTTAGTTGAAGGTGCTAAATATCAAGGACCTAAATGTTCGCTCTTTGGCAACGGAATAGGTTGTTTTGTGTTTTAGTAATTTTACCCTGTTTATATTTGATAAAATGTCATACTGACTATTGCTTTGGAAATTAAATTGCAGTTGACCAAAAAAGAAAATCCCCCAAAGAGAGTGAAGTAAATTTGAAATAATTGAAGTTTATCTGGGGGCTTCACAAGATAGTTGTTGAGCAGCACGTTAGGTCCGCCTCTTATTTGCTTCAATACAGAAATATCATTTCTTCCTTTATTGCCAGACCTGCTGCTTCTCCTGTTCTCGTGATTGATCTTGATCAAGAAGTTCCTGCTGATTCAGACACTCCTCTTTCTGAAATCATGAAGAAGAGAAAGTTTCCTTTAGGGGTGGCAATTTTAGAAACGATACAAAAAAATGACATGGAATGATACGAAATTGTTCCAAAATTAACACGATATGTCATATTCGTGTCGTGTTTTTTTACACGAAGTCGTGTCGTGTTCATGTCTGAATTATGAGTCGTGTCGTGTCATGTTATCGTGTTTTTTAGGTGTGAAAATTATGAAATTATGGTATTCGTGTAGTGTCGTGTTGTTTCTTATTCGGGTCGTATTCGTGTTAACTAAAAAAAACACGAATTCGTGTCGTGTCGTGTTCAAAAAAACCTTACCGTGTCGTGTTGGCTCGAAACACGACCCATTAACCCGAATTGCCACCCCTGATTTCCTGATCTTTTCGGTGGTATCACTTCTAGCTCCTAATCACATGCTGAAGGATCCAAGAAGAAAATATGGGATGTTATGAAGACCCCAGTTCCCAAGGACCCAGCCCCCAAAGACCTAGCTCCCAAGGATATAGCTCCCAAAGATGTTGAAGTTCCCTTGAGGAGACTTAGGAGAGGGCTTACAGAGAAACAGGTTGACCAGGTGACTGATCAACTATTATTGGTTGAATTATCTTCTTCTGATGTTATTCCTCTGACAATTATTACTCCTGGTTTGGCAAGAAAGTTGATCAAGTCTGGTACTCTTCCAGACCACAGGGGGTGGATGCCATGCTCCCCCGAGTGAAGGTTTCTGAATTGGTTGCTCAGAGCCTTACATCGATAAGTGATTTTTATTTTCTTAGTTTGGTTGTCTTTTATATTTCTCACACACGCATCTTGATCTTTATCTCTTGCAGTTCTTGGTACACTTCAATAATATGCTGGAGAAGGATGATGCACTTAGGGCTTCTTATTCTTAAAACGATGTGAAAGAAGCCTTGGCTGGCTTGAAGAAGTCTCTGCTCAAATCTCAGCAAGCTTTTGAGACTGAGAAGAGTTATTGGGGGATGAACTGAAGACAACTGAATCTCCTCGGTAGATGTTTGATGAAAATGCCCTTGAAGCTAAGCACATGGTTAAGGAAGCTGAGCGCAAAAGAAAGGAAGCTGAGCATAAGGTAGAGGAAATTGAGCGCATGGCTAAAACTACTGAAGAGCTTGTATCCTCTGCCAGATCTAAGAGAAAGTCTGCTATAAAGGCGTCCTTCAGTGCTGGCTAGGATGAGGGCTGGAACAAAGACACTTATGCTGCCTCTGCTCAGATTGAGTATGCAAAGTAAAAATGTTTCAGAGATAGTTGGGTTGCTTCCCTTCAGGAGTTGAACATAATTGAAGGCTCCGAAATTTTTTAGAGAGATATTCATGGTCCTCCTCTAGTCGTTCAGGATAAGGTTGAAGATAAATTTGGTTCTGGAAAGTCTTCTCCAGTGGTTGAATCTACTGCCGATCAACCTAAAATCAATGAATCTTCTCTTCCTCCAGTCGTGTAAACCGAGAAACTCTAGTCTGTAGTCCCTTCTTCTGAGCAGGAAAAGAAGGTTGAGAATGATAGGGAGAAGGTTTAAAGTTGTTTGGCATTTTCCCTTTTGATTTTTCTTTATTTTTTTTACACTTGGACTCTTTGTCATCAATAAAAGAACCTTGTGTTCCTTTTTGTCTCATTTTTATTATACATGTTCTCCATTCTTATTATTGATTGGTGGTCAATTCTTCTTGCTAGTTTATAGAGAAGATGGAATAACTGTCTTCCAATGATACCGAGCTACTGAGGAAGTGTAATGCTTTTTTCAAAGCAGGTCATACGAATTTATTCGAAGGAGAAATTATTCTGTTGCTCGGTGATGATGCATCAGAGTATAAGTATTTGAAGTACTTACTTGATCGGGCGGTAGCAAATAATGTTGCCTACTATGAGATGATATAAGAAATTCAAGAATAGTATAAAGATTCTACTGCGCTGTTGCACCAGAGCTACGAGCAGAAATATCGAAGCTTAAGTGTATGTCGGGGCTTTGATAACTTTATTTCTATTTATAATAAAAAGGAATCTCTACTTAAGATTGAAGTTGAAGAAACTAAAATTGTTGCCAAACTCATGGAATATGAGAATAATAATTTGAGGGATGAAGTAAATCTTTTGAAGTCTGTTTCTGAAGCTGTTGTTGTTACTACTAATGTGGGACACTCCCTTTTAGAAGTTGAAAATGCAATATTAAGGGATGAGTTGGAAGACTTAAAAAAGATTAAGCATAGTTAAATAAGCCTAGTGGAGGATCCACAAAAGAAATTAGTAGAGATCGTCAGAAATTAGTAGGATCCGCCAGGCTTATTTCTTGAGCTACATGATGAATTAGAGATCGTCCGACCTCCTCATCTTCTTGATCATCCTAGTAGCAGAAATACTAAGATTATTCAAAATTTTAACTTTATCAAATCTCCTTATGCTTTAGATGATCCTCCAACTGGCATGGATCCTGTTTCTAAGGCCGAAGGAAAACGTTTTGTAGAATAAGGCTTTGTATTTTATTTCTGCATGTTTAAGCAATAATATGTAATCATTTAATTTAATAAAAATCTTATTTTATGAATGGATTAACTTTTAGTCAATCTATGTATATATGAATGTCTCCTTATTCTTTGACTATGAATGGATTAACTTTTAGTTAATCTCTAGTTTTTCGCCGGTTATATTGATATCCTTAGGATTATCCTAAATATCTTACCAATTACCAATGCTTCACCATGGTTCTACTAATGTACCTAAAGTTTTAGGTAATTACATTGGTTACCTTGGTTCCCAGACGTGAGTGGAACATTTGTCCATCTTTTAGCCCAATTTAGATGAAAATTATTCATCATGGTCTTAGTTAACCAAGCATTTGGGACTTACAATTTTTCCTTGCATGTTTTTTTATATATTTAACAACCAACTTTATTGGTGCCTTTATTAATACCGACCAACATTATTGGTGGTTTATGTTGATGAACTACATTGTTGGTGCCTTTGTTGATACCGACCAACATTGTTGGTGCCTTTGCGATGTTTGCAATGTATTTCATAACACTAGTACTCCGAAGAAAAATAATAATTTTGGGGAAATCATATTCTCATTAATATTGAAATCAACTGAGTACAAAATGACTACATCACTGATAATACTTCCTTAGGTGTTAATTCGATATGTGCCAGGTCGGATGACTGCTATAATGCGATAAGGACCGTGCTAATTGGCTTCAAGCTTATTGCTTTTCTGAATCACCTTCTTCAAAACATAATCACCTTCCTTTAAGTTGCTTGGTCGTACCCTCTTGTTGTAGAAACGTGCAGTCCGTTATTAGTAGGCTGCATTTCTTAAAGTTGCATCGTCACGTACTTCTTTCAACATGTCTAAGTCTAGCCTTCTCAACAAATCACTCACTGGGTTATTGAAGTTAATAACTCTGTGCGTAGGTAAACCTAGCTCAACAGGAATTACGACTTCAGTACCAAATGCTAACAGGTAGGGAGTTTCTCCAGTAGCTGTTCTCGGGGTTGTTTGGTAAGCCCACAAGACATAATGCAGTTCATTGATCTGATTCCCTTTAGCATTTTCCAGCCTTTTCTTTAACCCATTCAACAAATTTCTATTAGTTACCTCTATTTGGCCATTGCTTTGAGGATGGACAGAAAAAAAAGTGGATTTTTTAGACATTGGATTGAACGCAATAGGTAGAAAATTCATCGTTGTCAAATTATGTGACATGATCAGTGATAGAGGCGTAGGGAAAACCATACCTGCTGATAATACGCACATATTGCGTATTTCATCCATCGAACCTATGCATTTTAGCCTCCTTGGGTGCCTTAATCTCTATATTTAATCCCGTTAACCAGACAACCTCGGTTTATATTGTTAACATGCTTTATGAGGTATAATTGGACGTTTGTAGGTATTTAGGTACTAAGAATGGAGTTCGGACGCATTCAGCACAAGTTCCATACGGAATCGCACGTTCAAGGGCAATCCAATCATTTCACTATTGCGCACCTGGCCTGACATCTACACGGAAGTTTTAGCCCTCCTCACAAGCTTCGCGTAGCCGCAAATGGTGCATGATTCCGAGCCCGAATGAAGAAGTTACGACATTTCTAGTGGAAGGAAAAACAAGGAAACCAAAAGAGAAGGAGAAGAGAAAACAAGGGAAATTGCATTCTGCGCTGCTTGATCGATCGATTGACCAAAAGGGTCGATCGATCGACCCTTCAGAATTTTTCCATGATTTCAACTGTCGATCGATCGACCAAAGGGGTCGATCGATCCATCCCCTGTTTTTCTGCAGATATTTTCTTTTCTTTTCTTTCTTTTTTTCTTTTATTCCAACTTATTATATAACCCAATTTTGTGTAATATTCAGATATATAGATTCATACTTAGTTTTAGAAGACATTTTAGGTTAGGGTTTGGTTTTGAGAGCTCAGCTTCTTCTCTTCTTGGATTGACAACCATTTGGTTTTGTAAGATTGAACTATTCACTTCCATCTCCATTAATATAGCTTTGTTCTTCATTTTTCCTTGCTTTGTAATTTAGTTTACATGCTTTGTAGTTAGTTTAATTGCTTTATTTCTTGCTTTCCTAGTTTAATTAACATAATTTAGTTTAATTCATGTATTGCCCCTAGATAAATAGGGTCGGGATTTCGTTCCGCCATTGTCGGGCCCCGAGCTCCGAAAATTAGGTTTTGTGCAAAATTGCGTTTAATTGAACCCGCGTGAATTAAAGTCAGATTATTACGCGTTTAACTTTCTCTGTCATGCAACGTTAGTGTTTAAAGCGATAATTCGAATTTAATCCGCGTGCGACTAATTTTCGGTTAAGTGTTTATTCTCGCAACTTTGGCTTAAATTCCTTATTATGTGAAGTTTATGTTTAATTGATAATGCTCGATTAAATTGCTTTCGAGCCGGAATCTTGATTATTAGTTGTTTCGATTCGTATGGTTGGATGATATCCCGATCCTTGCTTTACTTTTATTTAGATTTAACTTATTCTTTTCTTTTATTTACAACCAACCATCACCTTTTTACACTTTTATTCCTGGATTAATAATCTGTTATGATCTATCAAACATTCTGTGTGGATTCGATACCCGACTTACCGCTATACTTGTATCGCAAGTGTAGTCGTAATTTAGGTTTTTGTATTAACGCGGCGAAACTAAAACAACGATCGGCGTACTTACACGCGCCGCTTTTCACGCTTGATCAAAATGGCGCCGTTGTCGGGGACTATTTTGTTATAGATTGTAATTGTATTATTAGTTCGTAGTATTCTTTCTTTGTATTTGTATTCTTTCTTTTAACCTTTTTTGCAGTACTTCTACATTTGAGCGCCTAGAAATGCTTAAATTATCCCGTCGCACATCTTCGTTGTGGAATTTGACCTCTCGAGTCTTTGTTGGGGTAAGCATGTCTTATTCTAACTTTTCTGGGAATCCTAATGACAACCCTCAAAATTCCGGTAAACCATTGACTTTTGGTCAATACTTACAATCCCAAAAAGTTTCAACATCTAAAATGACATTGGGTGAGTATTACGAAAGTCAAAGTTTGGATTACATCAGTTTTGGGTGTGATCATTTTGATTTCGGGTCGCAAGATCCTTATGATAAGAATTTTGAAACAAATTGTAAACATTTTCAAAATTCTTATGTTAATGATTTTGAGTGTAGTCCCGAGAATAATTTCCAAACTTCCCATTTCCAAGAATTCGCTCCTCGCCCTATGACTTTCGGTGAGGGTTTACGAATGATTGAAAATGAGAGGATTGAAGAATGTTATCGGGAAGAAAATCGTTGTTGGGAACACGAGTTGGATTTATTATTTAAATCCAACGATGACTTTTCTTTTGAGACTGCCGAAGTCGAGGACTGTTTTGAACCAAATGAGGACTGCGTTCCTACTTTGGAACAAATCATCCTTGACTTGACCCATAGTATAGTAAAGAATGAGAATGAGGATGAAAAGGGCATAGTATCCATTTGCAATGAATTCGTTTCATCTTTGATTTTCAAACAAGAAAGTTTCATTGTAAACGATCCTATTTCTTCCGAAATTAAATTTTCAAGCGATGATCACTCATCTCCTGAGATTGAATTTCTCTCATCCCTGTTTTTATTCATACTATCACACCAATTCTAGTACCCGATGAATCGATTCAAAACTTTTTAGTTCCAAACCTTTTCACCGACGAGGAGTACTCGCTCGAGCCGCTTTCCATAACGACATCTTTCCCCTCATGTGCACCGCCTCCCATTCCAACTTTAAAATACTTGGGAGTTGATTCATGTTTTCTCGGCCCGCATGTGTATTTGTTGCCCGTCCTATCCAAATCCCCCATCCTCCCTCCCAAAGTTTCAATTGGGGATGGTTCACTTTTACCGCCTTACACATGCCTTCCATTGTTCAAACGGAATTCCTATTTTCCGGGAGGCATGCATGTTCGGGAGGGTCCACCATTGATCCGCCAAATTCAAATTGTGTTTTGGATGGACCCTCAAAAGTTTCAACTTTTAGTATATAGCTAATTAGAGTTCTAAATGTAGTTGTATATAGTTAACTTCTTAATTTTCCTCTTTTCTTAATTTAGTCTAGTGTAATTAGTTAATCTCTTTTTATGTTTTTTTGTGTATGCGTGTAACTAACTCTTTTGTAGGTTCAACGGACTTGAATTTGCAGAGACTATGCGCCCCGGCACACATTTGTAAAGAAAACGATCAAAAAAATCATAAAAACATTTTTTTTCTTTTTTTTCACACACTCATTCTCACGCATTTGCATTTGTTTTTCTTTTTTCTTTTTTTATATATTTTGTCGTGAACATGCATGTGTGTTGCTCGTTGTACTTATTTTTTATTTTTTGGTTAGCATTGGCCTATGTATGTGCATATTTTGGCCTAAGTCTATGTAATTTAGTTTTTTTTAATTTTTTTAATTTTTTTTATTTCATATTTTTATATAATTATACTTATATACACTATATATATACTTATATATATTTATTTTACTTATTCCCCCACCATGTGCCCCATAATTACAATTCCCCCCCCCCCCCCCCCAAATTTTAAAAACAGCTTGCAGTGTGCCTTTTGCTGCTTTATCTATCGATCGATCGATGCCTCAGGCTCGATCGATCGATCGAGCAGTTAAAGGTCGAGGACTGCTTCTGTTTTTCCCTTTCTCCTTATTCTCCCTTCTCTTCTCTTAACCTAATTTGTGCCCTAATATTTTCCCCCACCACATTTCCTTTTTTCAACCCTTTGTCTAAATTGTAAAGGTATAATCCTTCGTCTACACTTATATATTTGTAGATTTTGGTTGATTTTTTTCATGTATTCCATGTTTAAACCAATTTGTGACAATTTTTGAATGTGTGTAGATTTCTCCCTGATTTGTTTTGTTCCGCCATATTTGATTATTGATTATTGATGTATATCCACTCATGAACACTTGTACATTGTTGCATTGTTGTTTTGTTCATGAGTGGGGCTCTTTGGTTGGTTCAAAATGGTATTTTTCACCCTTGACGCACATTGCGCACGCCAAGTGTTTGCTGAAATTCCACAAACAGTTTTCAATCCAATTTTTCGCACACACTTGGGTGATTTTCACTCCTTGTCGCATTCCGATAACTTGTATCGCAATGTTGTTTTCTTCCCTCAGTTTTGCGCACGTACACCCACCATTTCAACTTGTACACTAACTAACCATTAATAGTTCTTACAATTTTTTTTGTATTTCTTAATTCTTGTTTTGTAGATTGAAATGGCACAATTGAAGAAATACAAGTACACTAGGTGTTTGCCCACCGGGGACGTCGAGGGGTTTCGATGCGAACAGGAGCGAGATTGGTACCACGCCCATTTTCAGACATCCGAGCGACCGCTTGGTTACCATTTTTCCTGGACCATTGATCATATACCGCAGGAGGCGAGGACTTTGTTGAGCCGTCAGGGATGGGAGCCCTTCCTCACTACCAACGGGCGCATTAATGAAGAGTTTGTCCATATGTTTTATGCGACGTTGGTAGAGGTGAGGGGGAACGGGCCGATTACATATGAGGCTATGGTTCGTGGGGTGCGGATACCTTTCCGCCTTTCTGACTTGGCAGACTACATGGGTGTGCCAAACCCCGCGGATTTGATCAGTTTTCTGGATGGGAATATCTTTGGGCGTGGGACATTGATAGAGGCCCTTGCGCCGGGGGACGCATGGAAAAAGGGTGCTTTTCGTTCGGCGGCAATGGGGGATTTACCGAGACTACTTCACTGTATCAATGTCCACTCATTTATGGTGACGAACAACCGGTCAGAGGTGCATCACAAGTACGCCGCATTTATCTACGCACTGATAAATAATTAGGGCAATATTAGCTTTCCCAATATATGTCTGGATATGATGTGCGCGATAGCAAAGGAGATAACCTGGAGGTATTCCCTTCCTTTTCCTTCCCTCATTACGAGGATTTGTTCTTCTCACGGTTGCCCAGAGTTTGACGCTGACCGCAAGCATGACCCACTCGGGCTTATCTCAAAGGACAATATCTCGAAGATGCTGAAACACGAGTGGGGGCAATCAGGGACCAAAAGGCAGAGGTTAGAGGTAGCTGATGAGCCCGCCGAGGAGGAGGATGAGATTAGGGAGATGGAGCAGGGTGAGGGTTCTCACGTGCCACATACAGATTACGACGCTCGCTTTGTGGCATTTCAGGTCGTGCAGGACCAGCGCTGGGAGGAGACCCAGCTCAGGTGGTCTACATGGGAGTCCCGCCTGGACCAGTAGCAGGCCGAGCAGTGGCATAAGTGGGTCCAGCAGAGGCAGGCTAGAGCGCGGCATAGGCATGAGTACCGGATGATGCAGCGGATGATGAGAGATCTTTATTTGCAGCGGCATGATTCTGACACAGCGCTACCTCATCATTTTCAGGACCTTTATGATCCTAGTGGTTCCGGCCACTAGGCTACTATTGTACTGGGTCGTTTTTGGCATTTATGGGTCGGATATTATGTTGTACTTTTTATTTTTATTTGTATTTCTTTCATTTCAATAGTTGTAATGTATTAAGTGATTTTGTATTGAACTTATGGAATGAGAAATGAAAATCTAGTTTGTGGTTGTTTATTGGATTTTGATGTGTGTGACCTTCCATTTTATAAAATCAAAAAGTTCACCATCAATTTATCTAGTATTTGCACTTCAACCACTCTATATTATTGTGACTTGTGACATAGATTCTTTTAACTTAATACATCGGTACATATTCTTCCTATGCTTTGTACTAACTTGTTTTGCAGCTTCATTTGGACTTGTACTTATGGAGATCGCTCCACATGAGGGTAATATCATTCTTTTCCTATCTTTGTGTTATGTTATTTAATGGATGTATTGGGGACAATGCAACATTTAAGTTAGGGGGTGTTGGATATTCTATCCATTTCATTGTTTAGTCCTTGAATTTGGCTACAATTTAGTTACAAAGCATGTTTTTGTTAAAAATTTGAAAATTTTCAAAAATATTTTCTTTCTTTTTTCTCTTTTATTGGGCATTTTCCCTTGTTTTGGATGATAAATTTTAATAATTGCCCGATCCAATAGACAATTCAACGATGCATGCTCTCGATTTTAGAAGTTATTAGACTTTAGTCCTAAATCATTGATATTATGGATAACTTCATGAATTAAACTTTATCCCGTGAGCACATGCACTTTTATTGCCACATTGATTTGGTTTAACATTTTTATAACTCGATATGCTTTTATTGCATTGTATATACTTACACCGAGTGAGATTAGTGACTTATCTTCATTTGTGAGTGTATACACTATTCTTTCCTCTTTGAAAACGTTACAGTCATTGGTAGTCTCTTTATTGTTTCATTGACCGTTCATTAATTGAGTTCATACTTGAAATGTATTACTTGAGCATGATTTTCATATATTGTTTTGACTCGAGAATTGTCTAAACTTTTTGAAATGATCATATGCCATCTTTGTATATCACCCATATGGCCTTGACCTCGCCCTTTTATATGTTCCCTAGTCAACCCACTTGAGCCTAAACATTAGCCTTTCATTTCATTACCCAAAATTCCATAACCAACTCCAAATTGGAGTTTTATACCATACATATTACCTTATATACCCTTGTTTGGATTGTTTACTTGGGATTGAATGATATTGTTGTTTCATGGTTGCAATTTGAGCATGTAAAGAGTGAGAAAAGAAGAAAAAGAAAAGAAAAAGAAAAAGTTGAAAACAAACGAAAATAAAAGAAAAAAGTGAGAAAAAGAAGAAAAGAAAAAGAAAGAGAAATGTGTATATATTGTCTGTAGTGTTTCAATAAGCTTTGATTGCTCTCTCGATTGTTATATATAATGCTTATTTGGACATCTTTGTCCAATTTTAAAATTGCCCATTTTTTCCCATTATTCCGAGTTTCATCCACAAACACTTTGAATCCGTATATACATCCCTTTCATTTCGTACCCTAACATAGCCTAAATTACAACCCTATTAAAGTCCTATGTGATATTAAAGTAGATGTAATTCAAATGTTTAAATAGTTTTGATAATCTGTGAAAATGCATTTCGCCTCTTTTTCATGTGCGGTATCTTTCACCGAGCTTGAAATTTTTATATCCTATATAGCGTTCGTCATTTGCGACATGTGCGAGGCCTAGTTTCCATTTACATTTACTTCTTACGCCCGCATGTCCCGTGTGTTATCTCCTTGTTTCAAGTGAATTCATTTGATGAGTGTAATGCCCGTGAGGATTGACTTTTATGCATGCTTTGACATTTAGTATCCGAGTTATTTAAGTTTTTGCCAAATCATACTTTGCATGTGCTCCCTCCCCTCCCACATGTTAAAGTTTCAATTCATTGAGGTGCATTCCCTAATGTTAATAACTATGGACTTTTCACACGAATTCATTTTCTATGCTAATAACATGTTAAAATCTTATTGGTATTGTTGAGTTTGTCGCACGTTGGTTTGGGCATATTTTGAGAAAACTTTATGATGTTTGTGGGTATCATCACTGAAAACCCTCAAGAGATGACACTCGTCCACTAGGGTAACCTAGGGGTTTAACGACTTATTGCATATGCTAAATGCAATCGTTCGCCGGCAAAAGTGGCCTTCTCTTTTTATTGCTTTATACCATACTTTTGTACTTTCTCCTATTTTGGTTTACTTGTTCTTCTTGTGCATCCTATTTCATTGCTAGGGACTAGCAATGTGTAAGTTAGGGGGTGTGATAATACGAACATATTGCGTATTTCATCCGTCGAACCTCGCATTTTAGCCTCCTCGGGTGCCTTAATCTCTATATTTAATCTCGTTAACCAGATAACCTCGGTTTATATTGTTGACATGCTTTATGAGGTATAATTGGGCTTTTTAGGTATTTAGGTACTAAGAATGGAGTTCGGACGCATTACGCGCAAGTTCCGTACGCAATTGCACGATCAAGAGCAATTCGATCATTTCACTATTGGGCACTGGCCCGACATCTCATGGAAGTTGTAGCCCTCCTCACAAGCTTTGCGTGGCCGCAAATGGTGCATGATTCTGAGCCCGAACGAAGAACTTACGACGTTTCTATCGGAAGGAAAAACAAGGAAACCAAAAGAGGAGGAGAAGAGAAAACAAGGGAAATTGCATTCTGCGCTGCTTGATCGATCGATTGACCAAAAGGTTCGATCGATCGACCCTTCAGAATTTTTCCATGATTTCAACTGTCGATCGATCGACCAAAGGGGTCGATCGATCCATCCCATATTTTTCTACAGATATTTTCTTTTCTTTTCTTTCTTCTTTTCTTTTATTCCAACTTATTATATAACCCAATTTTGTGTAATATTCAGATATATAGATTCATACTTAGTTTTAGAAGACATTTTAGGTTAGGGTTTGGTTTTGAGAGCTCATCTTCTTCTCTTCTTGGATTGACAACCATTTGGTTTTGTAAGATTGAACTATTCACTTCCATCTCCATTAATATAGCTTTGTTCTTCATTTTTCCTTGCTTTGTAATTTAGTTTACATGCTTTGTAGTTAGTTTAATTGCTTTATTTCTTGCTTTCCTAGTTTAATTAACATAATTTAGTTTAATTCATGTATTGCCCCTAGATAAATAGGGTCGGAAGTTCGTTCCGCCATTGTCGGGCTTCGAGCTCCGAAAATTACGTTTTGTGCAAAATTGCGTTTAATTGAACCCGCGTGAATTAAAGTCGGATTATTACGCGTTTAACTTTCTCTGTCATGCAACGTTAGTGTTTAAAGCGATAATCCGAATTTAATCCGCGTGCGACCAATTTTCGGTTAAGTGTTTATGCTCGCAACTTTGGCTTAAATTCCTTATTGTGTGAAGTTTATGTTTAATTGATAATGCTTGATTAAATTGCTTTCGAGCCGAAATATTGATTAGTAGTTGTTTCGATCCGTATGGTTGGATGATATCCCCATACTCGCTTTACTTTTATTTAGACTTAACTTATTCTTTTCTTTTATTTACAACCAACCACCACCTTTTTACACTTTTATTCCTGGATTAATAATCTGTTACGATCTATCAAACATTCTCTGTGGATTCGATACCCGACTTACCACTATACTTGTATCGCAAGTGTAGTCATAACTTAGGTTTTTGTATTAACGTGGTGAAACTAAAACAACGATCGACATAATTACACGCGCCGCTTTTCACGCTTGATTACCTGCATATGATATTTTTCCAAATAAACTGATAAACCTTATTATAGGACATATTGATCAATGGTTCAGCTTCCACCCATTTGTTAAAGTAATCAACAACTACAACCAGGTACTTGAACCTTCCTTGGGTGGTCGACAGAGGCCCGACCAAGTCGATTCCCAACATAGCAAAGGGCCAAGGTGAAGTGATTGGTGTTAGGAGAGCTTGCAGAGTTTTCAGTATATTAGAAAACCTCTAGCACTTATCACACTTCTTGGAAAAACCTGCGTAATCTGCTCTCATGGTTGGCCAGCAGTACCCCTGTGTATGGATTGTTCGTAACAATGTTCTCCCTGCTACATGGGCTCCACAGGACCCTTCATAGACTTTCTTAATCAAATCCTTTACTTCAGTTGGATGCGCATATCGTTGTAGACTAGCAATTAATCCTCTTCTATACAACACACCACTATCTAGCACATATCTCGCGGCTTTGTATTTCATCTTCTTAACTTCAACTAGGTCTGCTATAAGAATTCCTTATTCAATATAAGCACTTATGGGATCCATCCAAGATGGCCCCATATCAACTGCAATAAAATTGACCATCAGATCTTCATCAATGCTCATATTAGCAAGTAACT
The DNA here is from genome assembly GCA_949130495.1 of Sambucus nigra. Taxonomy (NCBI): domain Eukaryota; kingdom Viridiplantae; phylum Streptophyta; class Magnoliopsida; order Dipsacales; family Adoxaceae; genus Sambucus; species Sambucus nigra. Next base: position 642,318,019 of record OX422216.1, read on the forward strand.
CAATATGAATAGTTCTTCATAGCTCTGTTCTAGTTGCTGAACCTAGCCGAGCAAGTGCGTCTACTCGGGCATTTTCCAATCTTGGAATTATGATCATCTGGATAGCTAGCAAAGTGAAAATTATATCTAAAGCTTTAGCTAAGTATCTGGATATCAGTTCTCCTTTAGATGCATATAAGTTCAACACCTCATTTACCACCAACTGTGAGTCACTGTATACCACAAATTGATCGGCATTCAGTGATTTAGCTAGATTTAACCCAACAATCACAGCTTCATACTCTGCCTCATTATTAGAGGCTTAAAATTGGAATTGTAGAGTGTACTCTATATCTAGTTCATATGGAGTATTGAGAATGATTTCATCTCCACATCCAGTTGCACTAGATGACCCATTAACGTAGAGGCTCTATATGGGAATATTATGGTCAAACACTTAGTTTGTCAGATTCCCTTGATGGAAGATTTTATCATTTACCTCCTCATATTTCTTTTTCATCTCTTGTACTCCACTGGAGGGTTCTGTTTGATTAGTGGTAACTTCTTTTGTAGTTTCTCTTGCTTGGAGTTGATCGATCATATTTTTAGTAGGTCTACTGACTTCTGAATGTTGCTCAGCATGAGTCCCTTATTGCTCGAAAATCTCTGGTGTGACACCCTGCCTAATAAAATACCGGGTGATCAGTCCTATACCAAATTAAAACAGGAATCCCAGTTGGTTCATCCTTAGCATCACTGTCGAAAACTTTTTAAAACATACTAACCACCTAGTATTCCAAAAGCTGGAGCCAAATTTTAACTTTTTAATTAAACAAAACAGTACATGCGGAAATAAATATAAACCAATCACACAAATGAATAAAACTCAAATGAATAATTAATTACACAACTTACCGAATAAACCATCGGTCACCAAAGTGAAATAATCCAATACAAATATTCAACACCGAAATAAAAAAAATCTGAAAACTGAGCCGAAAGTCTGGGCGACATGACCTAAATAAAACTGGAACTGATGAGTGATTCCTACTCTAGGAATGAATAAGAGATGAGTCTAATCCAAATTCCGGCTAGCATCCACATATGTCGCAGCTCCATGTCCCTGGAATAGAATATCAACCATGCCGTACCTATGGATGGACACCTAAAAGGTTTTGAAAATAGTTTTATAGCAAGGGTTAGAACCCAAAACATTTTGAAAATATTTAGCAAGTGAATTAACTGCAGTAATTAAAATGCATGAATGCACTTCATATATAAGTTAGTGTCACACTCCCTTGTGGACATTCTCACCCATCCACTAATGTGCACACCGAACGGTTACCTTAACCCCACCTAGTTGTACTACCCCGTCCAACTAGTCTTGGTATAACCTCCCCTTGCCATACCACTCTAACCCGAGTATAACGATTCTTGAATATTATAAGTTATCTCACAATTAACTTAATTAATTTCTTCTTAAATAGTAGCATATAACCGTGTCACAAGTTATATAAAGTAAATACATCACACACTGTATTATTACCCGCATATAATATTGAATACCATTATAAACGTACCTTTACTAAAACATCCACACATATAATATACGTATATCCATCCCTCCGAGTATCCACTTGCCGTATGATTCTCTCTAAAGTGCTATCTCACTAGGTGTGCTCACATAACCTAGTTACCCAAGTTGGAATCGCTCACCAACCTGGCCGAAAACATAAAAGAAATGGGGGCGGTCATATTCCATCCCTGAAAGTGAGATAATACCCTCACCCATATACCAGACGCTATGACCTGGGGATATACTCACCCGACTTCTCAAGTTAGGATATTCACCCACATCGCGCAACCTCCCTTTGATAGCACTAGAGTATATAAATTAAATAACTATTTAATCACTGATTTTTAATAGCACACACACACACACACACACACACACACACACACATATATATATATATATATATACATACTATCACTACACCGTATATATATACTATAAGCCCCGGCTTTACCGTGTACTCAAAGATCCGTAACACTAGCCTAAAATTTCCCAAGTCTCTGGCCCGACTCAACTTAATTAATTTTCTCACTTATTAAATTATCATTACCCCGAGTCTGTGGTCCGACTCTAATATATTTAATTCACACTCAATTAATATAATAGTTTTCCCTGAGTCTATGGTCCGACTCTAATTAAATTAATTAACACACCAATTAATTTAATATCGATCCGAGTTTGTGGTACGACTCTCGTTTAATTAATTTACACATTAATTAATTAATACCCTTCCCGAGTCTACAATTCGACTCTAAATTAATTAATCACAACATCAATTAATTTAATACTTTTCTGAGTCTACCTTCCGACTCTACCTTCATTAATTAACACATCCATTAATTTAATAACTTGGTGTCACTCAACCATTATCCCCGAACTCGCTCACTTGGCCCATAACTTAATATTTCCCGAGCCTATGTTCCTATCACAAGGAAACACATAATAGACATTCACAACCCAAGTAATCCAATAAAACATTAGGTATTTACACAACCCAATTATTCATACTTGTACGTAATATATTTCTCTCTAATATTCACCGTACTTGTTTGCTTTACGAATTTATTTCACTTTCGTATTAATTCAAGTATTCACACAACTCTAAGGGTCCTCTTTAACCCTTGTTATATAGATTCAGTAGTTACCCTTATTAACCCACTGACCTAACGAATTTAAGCTCGCTCATGCTTTTCCGTAATTATATTCTTATCATCTCGAATTAGAGTACGTCACAATCAAGCCTATGAATCTCCATTTTAACTCTCTCACAAAATTAAAGTTCAACACTCAATCACAGACCTAATGCCATATCATTATTCCATCATGGTCCCAAACACTTCCCTGATAAAATTTTAGACATTTGAGGCTTAAAAAGAAAAATCTCAAATTTTCTGGCAGATTAAACTCGCTCTTGTAAAATTTCGATTTCTCCCTCTACAAAACTCCCATTGACCTTATTACAAGTTCATTGGATATCTAAGAGAAATATATTTCCAGTAATGTATGGTTCACAATCTAATTCAAAGTAAAATTCATATCGCACATGTTTAAAATCACATCAAAATTCTGGCAGATTACTATGTTGACATATCAAACACCCTGTAGTAAAATGTTGATTACTCCCTCTACAGAACTCCAATTGACCTGATTCCAAGTTCATTGGATAGCTAAGAGAAATACCTTTCCAGTAATGTATGCTTCACACTCTAATTAGAAGTAAAACTAAAATTGCATACGTTTAAAGTTGTGCCAAAAATTCTGGCAGATTGACATCATGTGTTCATCAATTAAACCCTAAGTCATTGAAGATTCATGTTCTTCATCCAAGAACTCATAAAGATTCCATGTTAATCATCAAATATATTCAAATTTCATTTTATCTTTACTTAGGGATATATAATACACATATTTCTTACTTTGAATCTCAGCCAAGTATTCCATTAACTAAACCCCATTTTGTACCCATTTATCCCCAAAACGAATTTTAGTTTACACATCACTAAAATATGAATTGGATATCACCATTTACACATTATAGCAAGTTAACCACTTTCCTGGAATTGTTTGTAGGTTTTGATCTGTTGGTGTAGAGAATGGTTGATGAAGAACACCCCAAATTAGCACCTTAATTTGGCTCCAAAAGATCCCCCAATTGACTTCTTGATTAGCTTCCTCTAATCCTCTCCCAAACCCTAGGCTTAGAATTTACTATCTACCGTTCCTTGTCCCTCAATTAGGTTAGAAACACTAAATCCCTTTTTGGCCATGTGGGCCTAATTAAAAAGGCCTAACTCACCCCGTGTGGGCCCGGCTATGCCCAAAATTACCCCCAAGACCCAATTACTACCCCCGGGTATTTTTTCTGACTATCTCGACCCATTTGGACTCAACCGCGCACTCAAAATTTCCATCCGAAATACTTTTTGACATATCCAAATTTCGACCTCAAAATGCAACACACATTAATTCGGACAATTAAATTTAAAGTCCCCAATTATAAATAATTCGGCTCACTCAAATCAATTCTCCAACTCATGAATTTAAGTATCTCCAATTTAAATATTTATAACTCCCAAAATAATTAAATATTAAATCCTCAAAATTACGGGGTGTTACATACTCCCCCCCTTACAAAAGAATTTCGTTCTCGAAATTAAGATAAGCCTAGTGCTCCAAGCTTCAAATCTCACTCTGTAGTCATGTGCCTCCAAGCTCTCTATATCTATCTCTCCCGCTTCTAACTATAAATTACACGATTACGCATTTTAATTAGCCAGGGCGCCCATACACCCTTACCCGTGCTTGACCGCACAAAAGTTTCCTTAATTAACCCGGGTGCCCATACACCCTATCCTCGTGCTTTACCGCACAAAAATTACCCGACTATGCTAGTCGTAACCCGTAATATAACTTCGAACCCGTAGTCATATCACACACACACACACACACACACACACACACACACACACACACACACATATATATATATATATATATATATATATATATATATATATATATATATACTGCCCGGGGTACCCAACCCATGGACAAACGACCAAACAACTCCCCACTTTCCAACGTCGCGCTAAGTTTTATGTGTGGGATGTCTTGCAAACTGAAATCCAAACAGGGAACCCCCCCGATACACTACTACCTAACATTGTCGATCATTGAGATCCGTTAGACCCTCAGTCCATAGGACGTACCCCAAAATACTTGTCTTTTAACACAAAAGTATATACTCCTACCCTTATGCTACCAAAGATAACATAAAATACCGCTCCCTTACTATCACTAGTTCTTGCGCAAAATACACCTTGAGCTATCTCTCTTTGCTCGAACATAAATCTAACCACCCTGATTCACTTTAGTAATCACCCCTACTTACCGGGATAAAATGTGAGAACACAAGACCTCACTTGGTGTCCATTGCACCACACAATATAACATATATACACACATATACATACGCTAAACGCCCTCTCAGGTGATACCTAGTACCAAACATACCATGGTGTTGTGAACCCCAAAACTTAACCCCATTATCCACAATAGTTCAATTCCATCGCTATCCAGCCTATATTTAGGAAATATTATCAATCCCACTCCCATAATTCTCGAAAGTAGTAACTCTTCCCATAATTCAAACCTTCTCTCGGTGTACACCTCCACTCTCCCGTAGATAACACCAAAGAATTTCGCTACCCCACGAAAATTTTATCTATATATTATGGATGCTACAGCCAGCGCACCCACTAAATTCGACTTACCCACGAACTCTAGTAAAAAAATTTCTTATATTGTGACACCCTCCAGTCACTCAAAACATATCCCATGCCCATAAGATAAAAGACAATTACCTCCATACTCCAGCTGCAATGGCTGATCCTCAGATTCTGGAGCAGCTTCCCCCTGCCCAAACGCACCCATGACTTGTTGTAGTGGATGCAAATCAAGGACCTCATCCTGTAGTTGACCCCTTCCTCGCTGAGGAGAATTTCTCTTCACGTGTCCCGCTTCCCCACAAACGAAACACCTCCTAATAAATTCACCCTGCCACTGATCCCTTCCTTGTTGGCCGTATGGGAAGTCCTGGCCATCCTGTCGATAGCCTCCATACCTAAATCGCTTGGCCTGATTCCCCTGTCGAAAATCCCTCCCCTGATGTCCCCCTGTCTGCTGCTGAGATACCCCACTAGTACTTTTCCCTTTCGCTTTATCCGAATGACTGTTTTTCCCTCCCCCCTTGCTGACTTTCACGTGGAAGCGATGTTCCTGACAGTGCAGGAGTGCTGCATTTACGATGTTTGTATAAGCTGCTAATGCGGGATTACCAATCAAATGTTGCCTGATGCTCCATACTAATCCACCCATGAACTTTGAGTTCTTTCATTCTTTGTCGCTCACCTCATCTGGTACAAAATTTGCCAAACGAGTGAACTCTTCCTCGTAATCGGCCATTGAACGGTCCCCTTGTTTTACCTCTCTAAATTTCCTCCTCATTTCAGTCTCAACTGCTAGCGAAAAATACTTCCGATAGAACCGCACCCAAAACTCAACAATAGTTACTGTATCCCTTTCCTCAACTGTGGTGATCGACTCCCACCACTGTAGCGCGGCTCCCACTAAACTAAAAGTGGCTAGCATTTGCTTCTGTAGCTCATTGCAATCTACTATGCGTAGGTGACACTGAATATCTCTCTTCCACTGACATGCCAGTACCACATCTAAACCCCCACGAAACTCTGGTGGATGGCCCTTTTGAAATACCTCTCGTACTTGCTGCCACCCCGACGGCCCCGCATGAGCCTGAACATCTGGCACCACTAACACTTGTGGCTGATCTCGTGGAAAGTACCTTGCCATTGCGACCATCATCTCTTTAACTGCCTGCGCCTCCAATTCAGTTACCTGCACTGCCAAAATCATCTCTCGCAGTTCCTGCGGTAACTCTGGCTCCTGATGAGCCTTCATAGTCTCATCTCTTCCTACTGCCCTATCTGCTCTCTCTCTCCTGGGCGGCATCCTAAAATGAAAATTGAATCGTATGAGTTCACCCTCAAATAAAAGTAATTGGCAGAAGAACGTAAATGTGCATACGTATGAGAATACAATAATCCTATAATAGGTCTCTATATCAAAGATTGTTAAGTCTAAACGTGAAAAGCCGCAGAGATCCTAAGGACACTAGAACCTGATGCTCTGATACCATCTGTGACACCCTGCCTAAAAAAATACCGGGTGATCAGTCCTATACCAAATTAAAATAGAATTACAGTTCGTTCATCCTTAGCATCACTATCGAAAACTTTTTAAAACATACTAACCACCTAGTATTCCAAAAGCTAGTGCCAAATTTTAACTTTTTAATTAAACAAAACAGTACATGCGAAAATAAATATAAACCATTCACACAACTAAATAAAGCTCAACTGAATAATTAATTACAGAACTTGCCGAATAAACCATCGGCCACCAAAGTGAAATAATCCAATACAAATATTCAACACCGGAATAAAACAAATCAAAAAACTGAACTGAAAGTCTGGGCGACATGCCCTAAATAAAATTGGAACGGATGAATGATTCCTACTCTAGGAATGAATAAGCGACGTTTCTAATCCAAATTCCTTCTAGCATCCACATATGCCGCAGCTCCATGTCCCTGGAATAGAATATCAATCCTGCCGTCCCTGTGGCTGGACACCTAAAAGGTTTTGAAAATAGTTTTATAGCAAGGGTTAGAATCCAAAACATTTTGAAAATATTTAGCAAGTGAATTAACTGCAGTAATTAAAATGCATGAATGCGCTTCATATACAAGTTAGTGTCGCACTCGCTTGTGGACATTCTTACCCCTCCACTAATGTGCACAGAAACGGTTACCTTAACCCCACCTAGTTGTACTACCCCGTCCAACTAGTCTTTGTATAACCTCCCTTTGCCATACTACTCTAACCCGAGTATAATGATTCTTGAATATTATAAGTTATCTCACAATTAAATTAATTAATTCCTTCTTAAATAGTAGCATATGACCGTGTCACAAGTTATGTAAAGGAAATACACCACACACTGTATTATTACCCGCATATAATATTGAATACCATTATATACGTACCTTTAAAAAAACATCCACACATATAACATACGTATATCCCTACTTCCCAGTATCCCCTTGCCGGATGATTCCCTCTAAAGTGCTATCTCACTAGGTGTGCTAACATAACCTAGTTACCCAAGTTGGAATAGCTCACCAACCTGTCCCAAAACATAAATGAAATGGAGGCGGTCATATTCCTTCCCTGAAAGTGAGATAATCCCCTCATCCATATACCAGACGTTATGACCTGGGGATATACTCACCCTACTTCTCAAGCTAGGGGATTCACCCACATTGCGCAACCTCCCTTTGATAACACTAGAGTATATAAATTAAATAACTATTTAATCACTGATTTTTAATAGCACACACAACACACACACACACACACATATATATATATATATATATACTATCACTACACCGTATATATACATACCATAAACCCCGGCTTTACCGTGTACTCAAAGATCCGTAAAACTAGCCTGAAATTTCCCGAGTCTCTGGCCCGACTCAACTTAATTAATTTTCTCACTTATTAAATTATCATTACCCCGAGTCTGTGGTCCGACTCTAATATATTTAATTCACACTCAATTAATATAATAGTTTTCCCCGAGTGTATGGTCCAACTCTAATTAAATTAACTAACACACCTATTAATTTAATACCGATCCGAGTCTGTGGTACGACTCTCGTTTAATTAATTTACACATTAATTAATTAATACCCTTCCCGAGTCTACAATTCGACTCTAAATTAATTAATCACAACATCAATTAATTTAATACTTTTCTGAGTATACCTTCCGACTCTACCTTCATTAATTAACACATCCATTAATTTAATAACTTGGTGTCACTCAACCATTATCCCCGAACTCGCTCACTTGGCCCATAACTTAATATTTCCCGAGCCTATGTTCCTATCACAAGGAAACACATAATAGACATTCACAACCCAAGTAATCCTATAAAACATTAGGTATTTACACAACCCAATTATTCATACTTGTACGTAATATATTTCTCTCTAATATTCACCGTACTTGTTTGCTTTACGAATTTATTTCACTTTCGTATTAATTCAAGTATTCACACAACTCTAAGGGTCCTCTTTACCCCTTGTTATATAGATTCAGTAGTTACCCTTATTAACCCACTGACCTAACGAATTTAAGCTCGCTCACGCTTTTCCGTAATTATATTCTTATCATCTCGAATTAGAGTACGTCACAATCAAGCCTATGAATCTCCATTTTAACTCTCTCACAAAATTAAAGTGCAACACTCAATCATAGACCTAATGCCATATCATTATTCCATCATGGTCCCAAACACTTCCCTGATAAAATTTTGGACATTTGAGGCTTAAAAAGAAAAATCTCAAATTTTCTGGCAGATTAAACTCGCTCTAGTAAAATTTCGATTTCTCACTCTACAAAACTCCCATTGACCTTATTCCAAGTTCATTGGATATCTAAGAGAAATATATTTCCAGTAATGTATGGTTCACAATCTAATTCAAAGTAAAATTCATATCGCACAAGTTTAAAATCACGTCAAAATTCTGGCAGATTACTATGTTGACATATCAAACACCCTGTAGTAAAATGTTGATAACTCCCGCTACAGAACTCCAATTGACCTGATTCCAAGTTCATTGGATAGATAAGAGAAATACCTTTCCAGTAATGTATGCTTCACACTCTAATTAGAAGTAAAACTAAAATGGCATACGTTTAAAGTTGTGCCAAAAATTCTGGCAGATTGACATCATGTGTTCATCAATTAAATCCTAGGTCATTGAAGATTCATGTTCTTCATCCAAGAACTCATAAAGATTCCATGTTAATCATCAAATATATTCAAATTTCATTTTATCTTTAGTTAGGGATATATAATACACCTATTTCTTACTTTGAATCTCAGCCAAGTATTCCATTAACTAAACCCCATTTTGTACCCATTTATCCCCAAAACTAATTTTAGTTTACACATCACTAAAATATGAATTGGATATCACCATTTACACATTACAGCAAGTTAACCACTTTCTTGGAATTGTTCGTAGGTTTTGATCTGTTGGTGTAGAGAATGGTTGATGAAGAACACCCCAAATTAGCACCTTAATTTGGCTCCAAAAGATCCCCCAATTGACTTCTTGATTAGCTTCCTCTAATCCTCTCCCAAACCCTAGGCTTAGAATTTACTATCTACCGTTCCTTGTCCCTCAATTAGGTTAGAAACACTAAATCCCGTTTTTGGCCATGTGGGCCTAATTAAAAAGGCCTAACTCACCCCGTGTGGGCCCGGCTATGCCCAAAATTACCCCAAGACCCAATTACTACCCCCGGGTATTTTTTCTGACTATCTCGACCCATTTGGACTCAACCGCGCACTCAGAATTTCCATCCGAAATACTTTTTGACATTTCCAAATTTCGACCTCAAAATGCAACACACATTAATTCGGACAATTAAATTTAAAGTCCCCAATTATAAATAATTCGGCTCACTCAAATCAATTCTCCAACTCATGAATTTAAGTTTCTCCAATTTAAATATTTATAACTCCCAAAATAATTAAATATTAAATCCTCAAAATTACGGGGTGTTACATACTCCCCCCCTTACAAAAGAATTTCGTCCTCGAAATTAAGATAAGCCTAGTGCTCCAAGCTTCAAATCTCACTCTGTAGTCATGTGCCTCCAAGCTCTCTATATCTATCTCTCCCGCTTCTAACTATAAATTACACGATTACGCATTTTAATTAGCCAGGGCGCCCATACACCCTTACCCGTGCTTGACCGCACAAAAGTTGCCTTAATTAACCCGGGTGCCCATACACCCTATCCCCGTGCTTTACCGCACAAAAATTACCCGACTATGCTAGTCGTAACCCGTAATATAACTTCGAACCCGTAGTCATATCACACACACACACACACACACACACACACACATATATATATATATATATATATATATATATATATATATGTATACTGCCCGGGGTACCCAACCCATGGACTAACGACCAAACAGCTCCCCACTTTCCAACGTCGCGCTAAGTTTTATGTGTGGGATGTCTTGCAAAGTGAAATCCAAACAAGGAACCCCCCCGATACACTACTACCTAACATTGTCGATCATTGAGATCCGTTAGACCCTCAGTCCATAGCACGTACCCTAAAATACTTGTCTTTTAACACAAAAGTATATACTCCTACCCTTATGCTACCAAAGATAACATAAAATACCGCTCCCTTACTATCACTAGTTCTTGCGCAAAATACACCTTGAGCTATCTCTCTTTGCTCGAACATAAATCTAACCACCCTGATTCACTTTAGTAATCACCCCTACTTACCGGGATAAAATGTGAGAACACAAGACCTCACTTGGTGTCCATTGCACCACACAATATAACATATATACACACATATACATAGGCTAAACGCCCTCTCCGGTGATACCTAGTACCAAACATACCATGGTGTTGTGAACACCAAAAATTAACCCCATTATCCACAATAGTTCAATTCCATCGCTATCCAGCCTATATTTAGGAAATATTATCAATCCTACTCCCATAATTCTCGAAAGTAGTAACTCTTCCCATAATTCAAACCTTCTCTCGGTGTACACCTCCACTCTCCCGTAGATAACACCAAAGAATTTCGCTACCCCACGAAAATTTTATCTATATATTATGGCTGCTACAGCCAGCGCACCCACTAAATTCGACTTACCCACGAACTCTAGTAAAAAAAATTCTTATATTGTGACACCCTCCAGTCACTCAAAACATATCCCATGCCCATAAGATAAAAGACAATTACCTCCATACTCCAGCTGCAATGGCTGATCCTCAGATTCTGGAGCAGCTTCCCCCTGCCCAAACGCACCCATGTCTTGTTGTAGTGGATGCAAATCCAGGACCTCATCCTGTAGTTGACCCCTTCCTCGCTGAGGACAATTTCTCTTCACGTGTCCCGCTTCCCCACAAACGAAACACCTCCTAATAAATTCACCCTGCCACTGATCCCTTCCTTGTTGGCCGTGTGGGAAGTCCTGGCCATCCTGTCGATAGCCTCCATACCTAAATCGCTTGGCCTGATTCCCCTGTCGAAAAGCCCTCCCCTGATGTCCCCCTGTCTGCTGCTGAGATACCCCACTAGTACTTTTCCCTTTCTCTTTATCCGAATGACTGTTTTTCCCTCCCCCCTTGCTTCCTTTCACGTGGAAGCGATGTTCCTGACAGTGCAGGAGTGCTGCATTTACGATGTTCGTATAAGCTGCTAATGCGGGATTACCAATCAAATGTTGCCTGATCCTCCAACTAATCCACCCATGAACTTTGAGTTCTTTCATTCTTTGTCGCTCACCTCATCTGGTACAAAATTTGCCAAACGAGTGAACTCTTCCTCGTAATCGGCCATTGAACGGTCCCCTTGTTTTACCTCTCTAAATTTCCTCCTCATTTCAGTCTCAACTGCTAGCGAAAAATACTTCCGATAGAACCGCACCCAAAACTCAACAATAGTTACTGTATCCTTTTCCTCAACTTTGGTGATCAACTCCCACCACTGTAGCGCGGCTCCCACTAAACTAAAAGTGGCTAGCATTTGCATCTGTAGCTCATTGCAATCTACTATGCGTAGGTGACACTGAATATCTCTCTTCCACTGACATGCCAGTACCACATCTGAACCCCCACGAAACTCTGGTGGATGGCCCTTTTGAAAGACCTCTCGTACTTGCTGCCTCCCCAACGGCCCCGCGTGAGCCTGAACATCTGTCACCACTAACACTTGTGGCTGATCTCGTGGAAAGTACCTTGCTATTGCGACCATCATCTCTTTAACTTCCTGCGCCACCAATTCAGTTACCTGCACTGCCGAAATCATCTCTCGCAGTTCCTGCGGTAACTCTGGCTCCTGATGAGCCTTCATAGTCTCATCTCCTCCTACTGCCCTATCTGCTCTCTCTCCCCTGGGCGGCATCCTAAAATGAAAATTGAATCGTATGAGTTCACCCTCAAATAAAAGTAATTGGCAGAAGAACGTAAATGTGCATACGTATGAGAATACAACAATCCTATAATAGGTCTCTATATCAAAGATTGCTAAGTCTAAACGTGAAAAGCCGCAGAGATCCTAAGGACACTAGAACCTGATGCTCTGATACCATCTGTGACACCCTGCCTAATAAAATACCGGGTGATCAGTCCTATACCAAATTAAAACAGAATTACAGTTGGTTCATCCTTAGCATCACTATCGAAAACTTTTTAAAACATACTAACCACCTAGTATTCCAAAAGCTAGTGCCAAATTTTAACTTTTTAATTAAACAAAACAGTACATGTGAAAATAAATATAAACCATTCACACAACTGAATAAAGCTCAACTGAATAATTAATTACAGAACTTGCCGAATAAACCATCGGCCACCAAAGTGAAATAATCCAATACAAATATTCAACACCGGAATAAAACAAATTAGAAAACTGAACTGAAAGTCTGGGCGACATGCCCTAAATAAAACTGGAACTGATGAATGATTCCTACTCTAGGAATGAATAAGCGACGTTTCTAATCCAAATTCCTTCTAGCATCCACATATGCCGCAGCTCCATGTCCCTGGAATAGAATATCAATCCTGCCGTCCCTGTGGCTGGACACCTAAAAGGTTCTGAAAATAGTTTTATAGCAAGGGTTAGAATCCAAAACATTTTGAAAATATTTAGCAAGTGAATTAACTGCAGTAATTAAAATGCATGAATGCGCTTCATATACAAGTTAGTGTCGCACTCCCTTGTGGACATTGTTACCCCTCCACTAATGTGCACAGAAACGGTTACCTTAACCCCACCTAGTTGTACTACCCCGTCCAACTAGTCTTGGTATAACCTCCCTTTGCCATAGTACTCTAACCCGAGTATAATGATTCTTGAATATTATAAGTTATCTCACAATTAAATTAATTAATTCCTTCTTAAATAGTAGCATATGACCGTGTCACAAGTTATGTAAAGGAAATACACCACACACTGTATTATTACCCGCATATAATATTGAATACCATTATATACGTACCTTTACAAAAACATCCACACATATAACATACGTATATCCCTCCCTCCCAGTATCCCCTTGCCGGATGATTCCCTCTAAAGTGCTATCTCACTAGGTGTGCTAACATAACCTAGTTACCCAAGTTGGAATAGCTCACCAACCTGTCCCAAAACATAAATGAAATGGAGGCGGTCATATTCCTTCCCTGAAAGTGAGATAATCCCCTCATCCATATACCAGACGTTATGACCTGGGGATATACTCACCCTACTTCTCAAGCTAGGGGATTCACCCACATCGCGCAACCTCCCTTTGATAACACTAGAGTATATAAATTAAATAACTATTTAATCACTGATTTTTAATAGCACACACAACACACACACACACACACACACACACACACACACACATATATATATATATATATATATACTATCACTACACCGTATATATACATACTATAAACCCCGGCTTTACCGTGTACTCAAAGATCCGTAAAACTAGCCTGAAATTTCCCGAGTCTCTGGCCCGACTCAACTTAATTAATTTTCTCACTTATTAAATTATCATTACCCCGAGTCTGTGGTCCGACTCTAATATATTTAATTCACACTCAATTAATATAATAGTTTTCCCCGAGTCTATGGTCCAACTCTAATTAAATTAATTAACACAATTATTAATTTAATACCGATCTGAGTCTGTGGTACGACTCTCGTTTAATTAATTTACACATTAATTAATTAATACCCTTCCTGAGTCTACAATCCGACTATAAATTAATTAATCACAAAATCAATTAATTTAATACTTTTCCGAGTCTACCTTCCGACTCTACCTTCATTAATTAACATATCCATTAATTTAATAACTTGGTGTCACTCAACCATTATCCCCGGACTCACTCACTTGGCCCATAACTTAATATTTCCCGAGTCTATGTTCCTAACACAAGGAAACACACAATACACATTCACAACCCAAGTAATCCTATAAAACAGTAGGTATTTACACAACCGAATTATCCATACTTGTACGTAATATATTTCTCTCTAATATTCATCGTACTTGTTTGCTTTACGAATTTATTTCACTTTTGTATTAATTCAAGTATTCACACAACTCTAAGGGTTCTAGTTACCCCTTGTTATATAAATTCAGTAGTTACCCTTGTTAACCCACTGACCTAACGAATTTAAGCTCGCTCACGCTTTTCCGTAATTATATTCTTATCATCTCGAATTAGAGTACGTCACAATCAAGCCTATGAATATCCACTTTAACTCTATCACAAAATTAAAGTTCAACACTCAATAATAGACCTACAGCCATATCATTATTCCATCAATATATTTCATCAAGGTCCCAAACACTTCCCCGGTAAAATTTTAGACATTTGGGTCTTAAAAAGAAAAATCTCAAATTTTATGGCAGATTAAACACCCTCTAGTAAAATTTCGATTTCTCCCTCTACAGAACTCCGATTGACCTGATTCTAAGTTCATTGGATAGCTAAGAAAAATAAATTCACAGTAATGTATGTTTCACACTTTAATTTGAAGTAAAATTCAAATCGTACATGTTTAAAGTCACGTTAAAATTTTGGCAGATTACTATGTTGACAGATCAAATACCCTGTAGTAAAATGTTGATTACTCCCTCTAAAGAACTCCAATTGACCTGATTCCAAGTTCATTGGATAGCTAAGAGAAATACCTTTCCAGGCATGTATGGTTCACACTCTAATTCGAAATAAAACTCAAATGGAATACGTTTAAAGTTGTGTCAAAAATTCTGACAGATTGACATTTTGTGTTCATCAATTAAACCCTAAGTCACTCAAGATTCATGTTCTTCATCCAAGAACTCATAAAGATTCCATGTTAATCATCAAATATATTCAAATTTCATTTTATCTTTACTTAGGGATATATAATACATCTATTTCTTACTTTGAATCTCAGCCAAGTATTTCCATTAACTAAACCCCATTTTGTACCCATTTATCCCCAAAACAAATTTTAGTTTACACATCACTAAAATATGAATTGGATATCACTATTTACACATTACAACAAGTTAACCACTTGCCTGGAATTGTTCGTAGGTTTTGATCTATTGGTGTAGATAATGGTTGATGAAGAACACCCCAAATTAGCACCTTAATTTGGCTCCAAAAGATCCCCCAATTGACTTCTTGATTAGCTTCCTCTAATCCTCTCCCAAACCCTAGGCTTAGAATTTACTATCTGTCGTTCCTTGTCCGTCAATTAGGTTAGAAACATTAAATCCCGTTTTTGGCCATGTGGGCCTAATTAAAAAGGCCCAACTCACTCCGTGTGGGCCCGACTATGCCCAAAAATACCCCGAGACCCAATTACTACCCCCATGTATTTTTTTCTGACTATCTCGACCCATCCGAACTCAACCGTTCACTCAGAATTACCATCCGAAATACTTTTTGACATATCCAAATTTCAACCTCAAAATGCGACACACATTTATTCGGACAATTAAACTTAAAGTCCCCAATTATAAATAATTTGGCTCACTCAAATCAATTCTCCAACTCATGAATTTAAGTTTCTCCAATTTAAATATTTATAACTCCCAAAATATTTAAATATTAAATCCTCCAAATTACGGGGTGTTACATTTGGGTAAGTGAATTTCACAATAAAATCCGCCACAGCTTGGACTTTTCAAGAAGACCTCAGTTCGTATATAAGGTTATATTCCCCCAACTCCACAAACCGATACGTCAATCTCCTGAATTTCTTTGGCTTATGCAAAGCTTGACTCAGTGGCATGTCAGTGTATAGCACTATGGTGTGAGCTTGAAAATTCGGCTTCATCCGCCGACTAGCCTCAATTAAGGCCAATGCTAATTTCTCCAGTCTGGGATATCTGACTTTTGCTCCTAAAAAATGTTTTCTACTGTAATAAACTGGCTTTTAAACTTCATTCTCCTCCCTGATCAAGGCAGAGCTAACAGATGATTCAGATACAGCCAGATACAAATACAACTTTTCTCCCAACATTGGCCGAAAGAGTAGTGGTGGTGCTCCTATGTACTTTTTCAATTCCAGGAAGGCTTTTTCAAATTTATCGTTCCATTCAAAGGTTTTCCTGAGTACCTTGAAGAATGGCAAATACCTATCCGCTGCTTGGGACACAAATCTGTTGAGTGCTGTTATGCACCCTGTTAGCCTTTTAACATCCTTTTTACTGGTTGGGGATTGCATTTCTATCAAGGCCTTGATTTTATCTGGACTAGCTTCAATCCCCCTTTGATTTACTATATATCCAAGGAACATTCCTTCCTGAACTCCGAAGACGCATTTGGCCGAGTTTAACTTCATCTGGTGCTTTTCTAACTGATCAAACGTTTGGTTGAGGTCGATAATATGATCAGTAACTTTTTTGCTCTTAGTCAGCATATCATCAACATACACCTCCATATTCTTGCTTATCTGCTCCTCAAATACTTTCTTCACCAGTCTCTGATAAGTGATACCTGCATTTTTTAGACCAAATGGCATAACATTATAGCAATAAGTTCCTCGGAGAGTAATAAAGGAAGTATTTTATCTGTCTTCTGACTTCATTTTGATCTGGTTATAACCAGAATATGCATCCATGAAACTCAGTAGCTCGTGCCCCGAAGTAGCAACTACCTGTTGATCAATCCGTGGAAAAGGAAAATGATCCTTTGTGAACGCTTTGTCCAAGTTAGTAAAATCCACACACATCCTCCACTTATTATTTTTCTTCTTGACCATAACTACGTTGGTCAACCAGTTTGATTACTTCACGTCTTCAATAAAGGAAGCTTTTTAAAGCTTCTCCACTTCTTCCCGTATTGCCTAGTTCTTCTCCGGGCTAAAAACTCTTCTTCGATGCTTTATAGGTTTAACTTCCTTATTAACATTAAGCTCGTGGCACAGCAAATTTGGTTCTATGTCATGCATACCTTTATAGCTCGATGTGAACACCTATTTTCTTCGTCTCAAGAGGGCCGCCAACTTTTGTTTAAGAACCGGTTCCAATGACGCTCCTATTTGAGTAGTTCGTTCTGATTTAACATCATCCAGAATAATGATTTTAGTTGCCTCCATCACTTGGCCTTTTACGAGCTCAAATTCATCTCTTGGATCTAAGGTTTCAACTTCAGATTCGCTGTTTGGCTCGGATATATCCACTTGATAAGTGGTTGTTTTCCTCTTTACTTCTAGAATATCTTCCTCTTCAATAGATGAATAGTATCATTTCGAGCTACTTTCTGATCTCCTTTTACTACTCCCACTCCGAAGTTGGTCAGGAATTTTAGGTATTGATGAACAGTAGAAGGTACAACTTTGAACTTCTTCAGTCCCACTCTTCCCATGATCATGTTCTAGGCAGAATGAATATTTTTGTCCATTATAAAGAATCTCACTTTATGTATCCTACTTGTTGGCCATGTCCCGATCAATATATCTAGCTCAATTATTCCCAGTGGAAATACTTTCTCGCCATATAATCCAATAAGTGGCCTGTGGTAAGCATGTTGTCTGTCGAACTGCCATTATCCACTAATGTTCTTATTACCAGTACTTCTTTCATCCTGACTCTTATCACTAAAGGATTATCATGAGGATACAACACTCAGGATAGATCGTTCTTGGAAAAGCAAATTACGAGCTCATCCTTACTAACTTTCCTTGGTCGGTCTTCCTCAGCGAGGTTGATTCGCTAGATGTAGGAACAAGCTTGATCCTCATTGAGGCAAGCCTTCCTTTTAGCTGTATGATCTCCTCCTCCTGCATCTGCACCTGTAATTATATAGAAATTAAAGGATCCAAAACTGAGTGTGAATACCTCATGTTCAGGTTGTTTAGGCTTCTTGGGGAGATCAGGATCATCTTCTGGATCATAGTTATGGTTTATCTTCTTATCTTCTCTAAGCTTAACATGCGATTTAGATCTCTGTCGACCTCTACCTCCAGTTCTTCCACCAACCTTCCGATCAACAAATTTATCCAATTTTCCTCTTCAGATGTGTGCTTATATCTCATTTTGGAGATCAATACACTGGTTGGTCATATGAGCGTGATCTTTATGAAATTCGTAATACTTGGACTTATCCTTCTTATCAGTAGGTGACCTTAACTTTTCATGCCAACTCAAATCATTGTTGTGCTTGATTTCCTCCAACACATGATGTATATTCACCATTAAGGAAGTGTAATTGGTCAATTTTCTAAGCCGATCTAGGCTTTCTTTTACTTTCGAATTCCCGTGCCGCGCTCATTGTGATTCTTGTGCTCCTTCTTATCTGTCTTCCCTTCTATATTCGCTTACGCCTTTGCATCTGAATTCTTTTTAGCATCCATAGCTTCCTCGATGTTCATAATCTTCGCTACTTTGGCCATCAATTATCTCATCGTCTTCAGGGTATCTTTTGCCAAAGTATAATATAGTTTATCGGGGAGCAAACCACTCACGAGGGTAGTGATTGCAGTATTCTCTTTGTAATCAATGACTTCCAATTTCTCGTTATTGAAATAAGTGATGTAATCCCTGGTACTTTCTTCCACCTTCTATCTCACACTAAGTAAATGAGCAACTCGCTTAACTGGTTTTGCTTCAAAGAAAAAATTACCAATGAATAGCTCGACGAGTTGTTAGAAGAAAAAAATCTTCCCCGAGGAAGAATATTATACCAGATTTGAGTAGATCCAGTGGTTGTTCCTGAAAATGCCCTGCACCTCATCTCATCAGGAACATCATAGATATCAGTCACTGCGTGGTATTGTTCTATATGAAGAACTGGATCAGTCTTCCCATCATACTTGGGTGTGACCACTTGAGATTTAAACATGGTCAACGTAAGGAAATCTACGATGGTTTGCACAAAGGGGGATCCCTTAATAAAACATCTGTGGAGGGGATTCTTGGCCTTGGCCATTTCTCCCAACCTATTTTCCAAGCAATGAATGAAACCTTTCCAAGCATCACTTCCAACACCAGATCTATGGGTGGTGACTTTTTTATGCCAACCAACTGATCGTGCTGAGATTTTTTCTTGCGGACCTTCTCTTTGACTGTGTCGAGCAATTCGTCGGGTGTTCAATATGGATTGGGATGAACCTTCCCTCAGATCACTTGGTCGTCGAGTATTTCCCGATGCAACCCATAGGAAATTTCCTTTTCGTCCCAAACGATTGAAAGGAGATGCCCTACTTAGCCTTTCTAAGGCACTCAATCTTTCTGGGATGAGGGACTGTCCATCAGAGGAATAAGTAATCCTGGTACAAGAAATTGCTATAAAAAGGTACGAAGGATCCCTTGAAGTTAGGGAATGGCTATGACCAACACTCCTTATTGGCGACGGTGGCATACTCCTTTGATTAGATCGTGCAGGGACCCAGCTTGCAGAGTTTGGGTCAATTGTCGTATAGTATCCTGCATAGCCTCTTGACCCTTGGCTAAGCTAGCCAAAATTCCAATTAAATCATTGTTATTTGGAGGGATAGAGGGAGTAGTCAGAATTCCCTCGTTCTGGTGCTTAATTCAGGAATTTCATCCATAAATGATGAATGAGTGAAAAAGTTTAACAATACATTCCCACTGACGACGCCAATCTATTGATGCAAAAAACTACACTAGGCCCAATTGATAGATCACAGATAAATAAACAAAAACAAATAAGACAAAGAGGTTTTTAAAGTGGTTCGGATCAATTAAAAAGCCTACATTCACTGTTATGTATTGACTGCCTTGATTTGTTTTTCGATCCCTTGCAATGATGGTGATACAATGTATTTATAGCCCAAGAGGGGTACTGATAGTTGTCGTGTGAAAGGATGAAATGCCTTCATTTGTTAGGCATTTACATCAATACATAATGAGAATTAAATATACGACTGTTGTCGCTTAATTGACAATACATGTTGTAAGAATGATGTCGGTTTATTGGTTATACAGGTTGGATTTTCGGCAGTTGTCCGATCTTCCCATTTAATTGGGCTGCCGTGTTAGTCGGTCTTCCTTATTGGTCGGGCTGCCCTGTTGGTCTGACTTGGATTTGTGCCACCTTGGATAACACGTGTTAGCTTATAATTGGTCCATGTAAGGTGGTAAATTTCGGTATCAACAATGTGTATATGTAATATTAAGTTATTTGGAACAAAAATAGTCAACCCAATTTAAGTTTAAATATGTAATTATCAAATCACTTTTCACCTAGGCTAAATATATTAGGAGATATTTTACTTTACCAGTCATTTAGTTTTGCTAATTAGATTTTGCTCATTATTTTGTTTTCTTATACACTTTTCCTCTAAAAATGAATGAAAAAAGTTAGTTGACCAGTAAAACCTTTATGTTTTCTACAAAAGTCCAAACCATCCCATTTTATATTATTCAAGGCCTAATTCGCTTACTATTTTAGTTATTTACTTAATGACACTTTACTAAATTAATATATTAGTTGGAATATATATTTTATTAAAATATTTAAAAATAAATAAAAATAGTTTTTTATTAGTTTTACTAAGTAAAAAACATGTTTTTTTAATTTTTAAATAAGAAAATGATTTTTTTTATGTTAGTTTTATTTATTAAAAAATTAACTACATTTTAGTTTCATTTTTGTCCCAATTTTATTAATACAAAAATAAAGAATATTTTTTTCTCTTATTTCATTCTTTCTAGTTATTTATCTTTGAAAAAAATATATTTTGTTTTTTGTTTTTTTCTCCTATTTAGTTTATTATAACAAATAAAATTGATATGCTTTTTTCCCTATTTTATTTATTAGAAAACTATTTATGTTTTATTTTTTTGTCCCAATTTTTATTTATTAAATTACTCTTTTTACCCATTTTTGTTAAATAAAAAAATTGGACAAAGAAAATAAGATTAATTTTTTTTATATTTTTTTAATACAGAGTCTTAAAAATATATAGCCTTAAAAATATTTTTTAATACATAGTCTTAAAAATATTTTTTGCTAAATAAACAGTCTTATATATATATATATATATATATATATATATATATATATATATATATATATATATATATATATATATATATATATATATATAACTGGCTGAGGATGTAGAAGTTGGACATATCATGAATAATGATGTGTAATACAAGAAACAAGAAAATGCCCTCATTACACCTTCCTTTGGACTTCATGCATATCTTCCATTATATTTATTGTTTTGTACAATTCTCAATCTGATTTTTGGAAGAGGTTTAAATTACAGGATTTGAGGGAAAGGAATATAATTTGGAGAGTAAGTGTTGAAGTATTTGTTTGGTAGTGAAGATGCTTTGAAGTTACAAATCAATCCTCCTAACTTGGACCGATAGATAGAGATCAATATTTGCAAGAAATCGCCAAGATTTTCCTAAAGGGATTCCAGAATTTGCAAAACTTTCGCTGGGGAATTGTCGGCGATCAGTTTGATGAGTTTGTTTTATAAAATATATATGAATTATGTTTACTGTTGAAATCTTCATTCTACGACCACCTATTATATAGCAAGAAGTTGATTCCCCACCCCCCCCACACACACACACTCACATCGATACTCCAGTAGTATTGAATATTTTATCTCACTAGGGACAACCCCTATTTTATGAGTCTTGATTGTACCTATGTGGCATGGTGATTTCGAAGAATTATGTGGAATTTCACATGCAGTTTTCTTACAAATCATTTATTTATTTTTTCTCTCAAAATATATTTTTTGCACAAGTTCTCTAAAACTTACTAGTCATTTTTAGGTAGTGAGGCTAGTAGTGGTACAACGAGGGGAAGAAAGGTGATAGATTCAAGTAGCCATAATACTATACTACTAAATGTTTATATGAGTTGTACACATAAATATTACTAATGTTCTATTTGTTTCGATAATATGTGATTTTGATATTTCCCCAAATTTGAAATAATATTTAAAATATAGTTGAAAGTAAGTTAATATTAGAAAATCAAAACACCAATCAAAAGTCAAAGTCATAAAACTTTAAAATTTTAAGGTCTTGTAATATTTTAAACATAGGGCATTTTTTTCAAAACAAAGACACCAATTGGTTAAAAAACCTCTAAATTTTGTCAAAAGTAAAAATATAAAAAATAAAACATCTAATTATGTCTCTTATATTAGGGTTATGCATCGCATATGCCCATTTTAGTTTGATATCATAATTTAGACTAAGTTACATATAATTTATATATATGAAGGGTTTTTTATATTTATAATTGCCATCAAATTGAGATGTTCTTAATCAAGTGGTATCTATTGGAAAAATGACTTAATTACTTATGCAAGCTCTGAAGTGCGTATGCCGTTTATATTAAGCCCTACAGCAAACATTAGATCTATTGAGTCCTTAAAGTAGTTAAAAAAGACTCAATCGACCTCTATAGTAAATTCTCAGTCGTTATCTTCATGAATTAAGGGACAACATTGTCTCTCTTTAATCCACATGAATCTTCACTGGAAATACATATTTTATGGTGTGGGATCGGGATGAAGTAAGAGGACGATAGAGATGCCACTTAAATATGTGTTTTCGACGTAGGTTTAAGTGTGTTTTCGACGAATATTTGATAAGTTTGAAGAGAGACAATTTTGTCAATGATCTATGAAAAAAATGAAAATTATCGGAAGCGACCGACTGACACACTCTAACTAATTTAAAGGCTTAATATGAACAAAATTTGATTTATGGGCAGAACAAACACACTTAAGTCATGTATAAGTAAGAAGCCGGATCATATAAGGACCAACTTATGGACCACTTTATGGAGATTAGTACCGACAAAAACAGGTCCACGAGATTGAACCGCCCAAATTAGCCCAGACTTCAAAATATGGGGCCCATATTTTAAACTTAGCGGGCCAAACATGGGTCTAAACCATAAAATGATTGGATCAATATGAGCACCCATTTATATTTTGTTATACTAACCCTAACATCCATTTCTCTCAGCTAAAACACCCACTATTTCTTTCCCGCCCTTTGTTGAGATATCCCTCTCTTCCCGTCAGATTCTCTCTCTTGGATTGTGACAAATTTGTTGGAGTTAAACATCTAAATGATCTTTATATACACTCATATATTCATTGAACCGTAGGGATCCACTTGCCCCCTCCCTTATCGACACAAAACATTCAGCAGATAGGATTTCTGCAAAAAATAGGTTGGCCCCGGACCGAACCCAACCCGACATCCAACCCATCCTGATTTCAACCCGCCCAGATTTAACCGTACCCAAATTCAGCCCACCTAGATTTGGCACAGCCCACCTGTTTGCCACTGCTAATGGAGACTACTAAAATAATATTTTTTTAGTTTTTTAGATTATAAATAAAAAAAACTCAAAATAATTTTTTTTACTATGTCAGTTTTAAGCAGTTTAAAAAAGGATCAAATACAAAAAAGTCCCTTATTCTCTTATCTTTAAAGTTCCGTGCCAGCGGCATGGTAAAGCCTTTTTGGCATGGTGAAGGACTTTTTGGTGCAAAATAAAAAGGCTTGGACTAAACGTGTATTAAAAAAAGTTTGAGGGACTATTTGGTATATGTCCCTTTAAAAAAATGGCATATTTGTCTTTTTTTTAAATAGATTTTTTATTTGAAATTAATTTTTCTAATATCTTAAAATATTTAAATACTACACAAAAAATAACACAAAATATTTTTTTATTATTAGAAAAAAGAATGACGACAGGTTTACCGGGACATAGTACCGGATTAGTATTGTACCTACTTTATTTACTTGTACTATAATGTGATTCCGTCGAGGTACAAGTCAAATAAAACGTATCGGGTACTAATTAATTAACAAAATTAAAAAAAGGGCTCCCAATCTAAATAAAATTTCCGTGCTACGGTTTTATCAACTTATTTTATGAAATTCATCGCAGAAAGTGTTGATTCTAGGTTAGGTACTTGTGGTTAAAAGGCTCCAAATCAAATCATATCATATCCACTTGTTATAATTTGTTCTCTCTGTCGACACCAATTTGCTCAGGTACTTTTTATATCTCTCTTCAATATATTTGCTCTGTAAGCTAGTGAGGAGGAGTTAATCTTTAATTTTAGGTGGTCAAGTGTTCATTTCCATTCTTGGGCTTCAATTTATGACTTACAAATTTAAAAAACAAGAGAAAAATGATAACCGAGTCGTCTCGTGAATGAAACCCTAACTCGGTTCGGTGACTCACACAAAATTCAATACAAATGTGGATTTTGTTTTCAGGGATTTGAACTACAAATCTATTAAGTGTTTGGGTTTTGTAGTGTTAACTTACCTTATTATTTTATAAGCTCTATTGAAAGTTCAAAAGAAGTGATGTTTTCAAATACTTTATATCCTATGGGGTTGAGATTGTTGATCAAGGTTTTGGGGGAAATAAGTAAGAGGGTGGAATTTGAATGTATTTTGAAGAATAAAGGGAGTTGGGGTTTAGTCAATTGTTTGGTAGAGTGGAGTGTTTTATTTGGGTTTGAGCTATAATTAAGTAGGAAAAGGTGAAGTTGGTGTGCAATTTCGTAAGCAGTAATTTTAGGCAGACACTCAAATTACACCTCGTTGACTTGTCAAGCGCACATTTCTTGGTGTTTGAAATGGCCCCCATGTGAATCTCACTCACCCATGAATGTGTGATTATACTTGTCAAACACGACACTACACAGAATTATAAGTTAATAGGTTTCATGGTTGAGAGTATCGACAATATTTTAAAAGGCGCGAGGCGAAGTTGAGGCGTTTTGAGGCGGACCGAGGCGCAAGCCTCAATTTTTTTCCAAAAAATCTATAAGAATGATATAAAAATAATAATTAAATAAGGAAAAATTATGTATCATATCTATCATGAAAATAAAATGTGTAAAGTCAATCCTATAACACAATATAAATAATAACACCATCATATCATCATCATCATAATACATATTCTACCGTTAAACACAAAAGAAACTCATAATTAAAACCATAATCCTCAAGGACATGATAGTCATCATCACCAAACCATAACCAATGGATTATCAAATCATCACTATATAATATGTAGTAAATCATCGGTATACAATGGCCGAGAAAATGGATAATATGCTTCATCTCCACTCCCATCCCCATCATCATCGCTTAAAGGATCATCCATGGAATAAAAAATAAAAAGAACCCGATTTTCAAAAATTATGAAAAACACGAAAAAAATAAAGAGATCAAGAAGAAGTTTTGAATGCTGAATACAGAGATCATCGAGACTGTATCGGTGATACGATACTGAGAGATGACTAAGGAAAAAATACTGAATCGTGTTGTCTCGTCGAGATATTGTCCGAGACAACTAATTCTGAGATGTCTCGTCGAGATATCTGCCTAGACAACCTCTATATCGACCGATACAACCAATTCAAACGACACATTTTTTTTGCTACCCAAAAAATATTTTATTGCAAAACATTTTTTTCTAAAAAAAAAATAAAAATGTTGAGAAATTGTTGCGACATTATATAATTTTCCCGAGAAATAGGGAATTCTTTTTTGCATCAGTATTTGAACATTGCTAAATTTTCGTTTAGAATTTTCACTGTTCTAAAAAACCCGCCTAGGCTCCGCCTAGGCTTGAGACTTGGGAGAAACGCCCCGCCTTAAGATTTTGACGCCTTATGCTTGGTAAAACCCTTAAGGCGTACTTTTTCTCTAAAAACAACAATGCTTTAGTGAAACGATATCGCCTTTTAAAGATTTTTTTGCAAACCGAACCATTATCTCATCCAAAATAATCAAATAGTATTTTTATTTGCAAATATTCAGACATATTTTTATGATATGTATAATTTTAGTATTTTAATAGCCTTGTTATGGTTAAAAAATATTAAAATATATTAAAAAGACCAAAACGCCTTTTCACGCCTTTTTATGCCAATGCCCGCCTAGGCTTCTAAGGCTTAAGGCTTGGCCTCCACGCCTCGATTACGCCCCGCGTTTTTTAGATCCTTGAGAATTTTAATCTTGTACCATATTTCTTTGTTGTTGAAATTATATTGCAATATTTATAGACATACCACCTATATAAATTTATACACATAACATATATATGCAAAACAATTTTACACACTAAGATTAAATTAAACAATTGCAATAAAATTAAAATGTCGCCCATATAAAACTAATAACATTTACCACACATCAAAATATTTGAACTTCTCGACAAAATATGCTATAAAAATATAATGTTACATAATGATGTTAAAAAATGGAAGAGACAAAGATTGGGAAAAAAAAGAATCTGCATAAGTCTTGACTCGTCCATGAAGATCAAATATCCTCTTCTACTTATCTAAATTAAAATCAACAATTAGTCACTAATACATAATTATTTATATAAGTAATTAAAAATAAAAATGAGTACACTGGCAATATGCCAAGTCCGCAACGCTTCACTGTAATCAATTGTATAGTGCCATGCATATTAAATGACGGTTTAACGTATCTGATTGCTCCACATTGTTAATTTTATTTTTTTTAAAATTTTCTTTATTTTTTTGGGATTTTTTGTTCTCTCTAAAAAGTGTATCTTTGCATACCGCCCGATACCACAATCTAGTTGAAAATCGGGTGTTCGATACCGAGACTTTTAACCACGATAGTTTAGACTTAATGGGTCAACAAGATTCACTCGTTACGATAATAGTTTGGGTTTAGTAATTTTGATATGCTTGAGTTGTGCTCCCTAAACCTATTAAAACCGATTTAACACTTCCTTTAACTCTTTGTTTATAAATTATTTTTTATATATAATTATTAATTTGTAATATTTGTAAATTTGGTTAAGAAATATTTTCTTTTTGGGATCCTATCAGTGTTAACATTTGGAATTTAAGATGTAGGAATTTATTATATTATTTTTTATGAAGAATTTTAGTTAACAGCTGTTAACGGTTTGGATCGTCTGACCTGTTAACAATACCGGTTTGGGTTTGTTATTTGGAACTAATTTTTTAACACATCGTGTATGACTTGAGAGGTATTTTATACAAACACGACCCAACATGACCCGTTGATAGGTGTGTGATTGACAACTCAAGGGGTTGATTTGAGGTCTAATTTGAGGGTCTCCCTAGAATTACTCGTAAGCAAATCCCAAATTTCTTTTTATTGCATAGCACAAATTGCCCACCTTAATTTTAGCAAAATGCAAATTTCTCAGTTTGTTGTTCTTTAATCTATATCTTTCGTATTTTGGTGGGGATTATTTCTCAGGGTCATTATTATCTTTTATCATTTTTAGTATTTCTTTTATTTTTAGTATTCATTGTATTTTTCATTTTGTTTTGTATTTAGAGGAATGAAGGTTAATTGACACTTAAGGGCACAATTGTAATTAGATATTTAGCTAGAGGCCAAGCAACCTCGCATTCTTCCAGATTTTGAGATATTGATTAAAGAGAGTTTGAGAGAGAATTATCTTTTCTTGCTCCCATTTGACGTCATTTACATCAATTGGTATCAGAGCCTAGTTCGCTCCACCGATTGTTGTTGTTGTAAAATAAAAATTCGTAAACAACGTCAAGGTGGGTTCAAGAAAGGATGAACACCTCCACGGCAAACCCTTTTGATCAAATCATGGCAGCCCTTAATCAATTGAATGTTCAAATGGATGAGATGAATGCGCAAAATCCACCATCGGCAATCACCATGGACTGCCCCCATACCGCACCGGTAACATCTCAAAACTCGAACCCCAATTCCTCAAAATCAACCCATTCTACACCACTACCACAAAAAAACCCTAATTTCAGAAACCCTAACCCCAATCACAGTCAAGAAAGTACCACCACAGAAGATGGACCCTTCCATCACCACCCACTGTCTGGACGACAAAAAAAGGGCCAAGAACACTCGTACCAACCCGACGCAGTCCTTGCCTACCCTAAACGCACCGATCGAACCCTCCTACCACCAAAACCCTCCCATTGTTGCTACGACATTTCCTAACCCTCTCGAAAACCCTTAGCCACCTCCTGTTATTCTATCAGAATCAGAAAGACGCAATTACAGGACCATTTGGCTGACGGGTCCAAAAAGGGTCTCCAGGCACCTTCATTCCAACTAGAAGTTTGTCCAGCTATTATCTCCCATATTTGCACTCAAATGGCACCTCCCATGATTGGAGTACACTCCCCGACTCTTGCCGAAATGATTCATGACATTCGGCATGCCAACGATCAAATCCATCCCAATTTCAACCTCAAGTAACATTTCCCATTTTAAATAAACCGTACAAGCATCTTAATCCCAATCTTGAACCTCATACCCTAAAATTTCCACCCTCCCACTACCTTAATAATCTCATCCCGCAAAATTCACCACCACCCCCTATACCTCCCCCTCCCCCACCCAACATATCAACACACCACCATATGCCCTCCCCACACCTTCCTCCACCCCGAATTCTTGTCCCCTCCCACTCTCCACCTCCACCTCCACCTCCACCCAATTATCCCACTCCACCTCCACATGACTACCCCTCACCGCATATCTCCATTTACCCTCGTCACCACCCATAAAAACACCTTGAAAACTCCCAAATACCCCCATACCCCCTGCTTCACCCATTACCACACACCCACACCCACACCCACCCCATTCCACTTTTCCCACGCTTCCGCCCCCTCTTATTTTACACACCTCTCCACCACCCGGGCACCCTCTCTATGTATCACATCATTAACCTCCATGGGATGCCCGTTCATTTTATTTCGCACCTGTTGATACTCATGAGAGGGTACGAGAGTGGATTACCATCCCTCTACATGATGGTCCACCTTCACCCCAACCCCACTTCGCTCCTGAGTTTGAGCCACCCCCTCCTACGGAGTGGTGCACCGATGTTTCTCCTTTCGACCTCCTGGGTCTAAAAGTTACTCCATATGTCCCTCTCTCATAGCGCTATTGTTTTTTAAGGGGCATCAGATGAACCACTGCCCCTACCGCCTGCTGTTGGTGCCAACTCCACCTCCTTCTCTGCCACGTGAGACTCTCTCACTTTATACCAATCCTCTCACAGCCCCAATTCCTCCTCCAGCTCATGACCCTCCTCATTCACCGCCTCGGAGATGTCCCCAGCGCGCCATACTTTCCGAGCCTCTGCCAGACGATGATGATCTCGATGAGGATGCCCTGGCCCTTCAGCGTGGTGATGCCATCACACAGCTGGCACTTCAATTACTCTCACGGAGTATGCAGGGTGACATTAGAGTGGATGTTTCGATGTTCGATGGTCATTTACAGCCTAATGCCGTTGTGGATTGGCTTGCCGCCATGGAGCGGATATTTGAGTATAAGAGACTGAAAGGTCACATATGTGTCTTGTTCGTGGCTACTAAATTTCAAGGTTACACAAGTGTTCGGTGGAATGACTTAGAGCTATGCCTTGTTCTTAAGGGTCAGCCTCCTATACAGACTTGGGCGGAGCTTCAAAATCGGGCCCAGTTGATGTCAGCTTTTGCCCCCGCCACTTATGTGCGTGACCTTTTCTTGCGAGTCCAGTCTCTTCGCCAGGACACCACAGTTTTGGACTACACTGAGTGCTTCCAGCTTCTTTGTACTTGTCAGCGTCGATGAGAGCAGGGAATATTCACGGCCTTTAGAGCTATTTCCAATGCGACCTCGCTTTACGTGATGTCACCTTCTTTGCTAAGGCGGTGGAATATGCCACTAAAGTTGAGACTTTTCATCGATCTGCTCCTCCCCCACGTAAAGTGACATGACGACTCCTCTAGTACCAATGACTTCTGCTCCTACTGTGACTCCCTCCACTGAAGCTACTTCTACTCCCACGGTTCCTCCTCCTGCACCAGCTCATCCGGTCACCTTTAAATGCTACAACTGTGGGGTGATAGCTCACCGAGCCTCAAATTGCTCCCTTACCCGCCGTCGTGCTCTCCTAACTTCAGGGGACCCAGATTATCTTGAGGAGGCACTGGAGGTCCCACCCCATCTAGCTCTCATTGCTATCCTTGATGGTGACACTGAAGGCCTTCCCCTCTGAGTTCAAGGATGAACTCTTCTAGGGGGGGGGGGAGAGTGATGGGAATCAGGGTCATTATCGCCTTTTATCATTTTTAGTATTTCTTTTTTTTTTAGTATTCATTGTAATTTTCCTTTTGTTTTGTATTTAGAGGAAAGAAGGTTAATTGGCACTTACATGCATAATTGTAATTAGATAATTAGCTTATATACCAAGTAACCTCTTTTTTATAAATACCCTTTTATACCCTCATTTGAGGCATTCTTCCACATTTTGAGATATTGATTAGAGAGAGTTTGAGAGAGAATTGTCTTTTCTTGCTCCCATTTGACGTCATTTACGTCAATTTCACTTTCTTGCTATATTTATGTGCACTTCATTTTATGTATATCTATGTCTTGTAATGTATTGGTCCTGATTTTAACTCCCCTTGCTCTAGAAATGAGTACTTAAAATCACCCTATTTTTAATTTTGGAAATGAGTACATTAAAAAGTTGCCCTATTTTTGGGATGTGTAAATTTAGTGCAATATTTTTGAATTTTTGGAAATATATAAAGGATGTGTGTTTTACTATTTAAAGATGAAACAAAGACATCTTGAGGTTCAATTTTCTTCAACAATTCAACTAATAATTCAATTGTTGAAATTGGGTTCCTGCCTCATTCGTCAATACCTGAACAAGCATCTAAGATATGTTAGGCCCTTCACTTCCAAAATGAACTCTCTCATCTCAATTGCTAAAAAAAATTGATGTTCATATGTGCGGAAAGGATTGATGTATACATATGATATACGCTATGGATCAAGTTTTTTTTAGTTCTGTCGCTTTGTATATGATTACAATTAAGTGAAATTGCCTTATTTATTATTTTTTTACAGGTTATTTGACACAAATGAATCATTATTCTATTTTTGAACATTTTGGGCTATGATTAAAGTATTAAAACATCTAAACATGCAAATCCTTAAAAATATATAAGAAGTCGTAGAACTATGTAAGACAACAAATCTTTGATATCAAGATGTTTTTTTTTTTGCACATCTATACATGCAAATCCTTATATTTGCTTAGGTTAAAACTGTATGATTAGAGGGTATTTGCTTGATTCCACATTGGTTTATGTTGCAAAAGACCATAAGATTTTATGGGCAATCTTTCTTTTGCGAATTTTCTCATCAAGGTTGAATGCTGAATTAATAATATCTTGCAACTTAGCATTAAATTCATCAAAAGTTTCACTATTCAACATCTTAATAGCTTCAAACCTAGCAGTGATTTGTTGGACTTTAGATGACTTAATGATGTCGATTCTATGATGTGTGACTCGAAGGATATCTGAAGCCTCTTTAGCAACTAAGCACGCGGTGACATGATGACACTCAGATTCAGACACGGCACTAAAAATAGCATTAAGATCTCATACACAAGTTTTTCTTCCTTGGTCCATTGTGCTAAAGGCTTAGATTCACCGTCAGGGGCAACCTAACCGTGTTCGACACATTCCCAAACATTTTCATCTAGAGACATTAAAAACATGCTCATGCGTGCTTGGCAATTAGCATAATTAGATCCATTAAATAAAGGTGGAGGGGTGGCAAATTCCATAACGGAAAATGAGGACAACATAAAGGATAAAAAACCCAAAAAATATTAATTTGAAAAAGTCCTTGCGTAGGGTTTATGTGTAGTAATGTAATTGTATGGATGCCAAATTTATCACCAAATTCCATTTTATCAAATTATAAACCAATCTAGTGGAATATAGATCTCAACAGTCCTATGTTTAGGTGTGTCCAATTATTAAGTTGAAATAGTTTCACTTGTTAGCGTACAAGTCCAAGTCCAATTTGAAGATAATTTTAAGCGTAAGTAATCACACACAATAGACAAGGATTTAGAGTGGTTCAAAAACTAATTTTTCCACATCCACTATGTAGACCTAGACTTTAAACGACTTACTCTTGACTATGACCCAAAACACTCAAGTCTTCAATTGCGGCTGTGCCTTCACCCCTAAATATAACTCACCAAACGTGCGCCCCACGCCCCGATATCACACTGATCTACTCTCTTGGATCAACACGGTATCCCCTATGCTCCGCAATGTGTTGGATCACCCAAACACCAAGTATCAATAGATCACCCGCTAATATGAGATGGAGGATTAACTCCAAGATCTCCGCAAGAAAGTATGAACAATATGAATGCTCAAACTATGTTCATGAGAGAATATATAAATACTCAATTATATGCTAAAAATCTCTCACAAAGATTAAGTACTCATGTATAAAACTCTTTAAAACTCTCAAAAAACTTCTCTAGATCTTGATCTTAGACTCTCGAAATCTGTGTCAAAATCGGGTTTAGGAGGCATTTATAGTTTTCCCAAGAACCTAATGGAGATCTAGTTTTATTAGGAAAGAAACATGTAAATCTCAATCGATCGACGTGATGTCTTGATCAATCGATGGCCGATTCTGGTTCGTTCAATCGAGCTTTGATCAAGATATCTATCGACATCGTAAAATCAATTTCAAAATAGAGACTTCGATAGAAGACCATTTGATAGCCGAAAGAAGCACATTTGATGACCTTATCAATCGAACAACCTTTCATGGAGACTCACCATGTCGAAGTAAAGTACCATTTGACAATGTAATAGTACCTCCAAGGATGTGTATAGGTGCCTAATGCCTTTACTTATAGGCATAGAGCATGAAGTGCATATACATAATCCTAAACGCCACATAACTTGGTGTGAACGTTTCAACCCTTATGAGGAGATAAAGAGGCATTTGAATTGGACTGCAATCTTCATATGCCGAGTTAAAATTAGAGTTATTTTGACAAAATCTCAGTCATAATACGCTTTTTTTAACCAAAATTATTAAGAAAAACTAGATACAACGCCCCGAAATCCCACATGACACTAGACTTACGTTTGGTTTTATTCCACAATGCCCAAAGTAACCTCTCCTTCTTCCTTTCCTCAATTTTAAAGAACCCTTAAATCAAGAAACCATACAAAGGATAAATAAATCCACCACTATTGCCCTATAGTTCGATACAGGAAAGCCAAACGCGTCATTCGACGACATCACGTCCAAACAAAGTCTAAACAAGGGGAGAGGCAAAAACCCAAACATCTAGGTAACACCCCACCAACTCTCTACTCCCTTCCGCCGAAAAAACAACCATTGTCGACATCTCTCTACTACCACACCATCGGAACAACCTACCTCCCTCCGTATTCTCTTTTCATGTTTGTAAACACATTACTTCATACACATAAAGTGTTTATATGTGTATATATAACTCATCTAGGTTCTCTGCATCATCGCATAAGCTTAGAGTATCGACAACCCACCGCGTCTTCCAACCTTAACTGGTGGCCTTTTTGCTAGCAGTTTGGGAGGCAAACTCCAACGGTAAGTTTACAGTCTTTAATGAGAAACATGGACAGCGACAACGATCCAACTCGAAGTCACCATGGAGTGTTGATTTAAATCTATTTGTGTGGGATCGGTTTGGATTGGAAAGGGTTTTGTTGGGGTAATCTGACGAAGGGATTGGATGCTGAGTGACTTTCTTAATTATTAGATGGATTTGATTTGGTTAAATCTTGGTGTTATGAAATTAAAAACTGGAGTTATGTCAAAATCTTATATTGAGCCGAGTGTTGTCAAAATGAACCTTGAATTTAGAATCTTTATTGAGGTGATGATCCAAAGACGGTAACCCAACTTCTTAATTAAAATTTATACTCCCAAAAGTTCACTTAATAGCCCTTTAACTTGGTGTGAAATTAAGTTAAAAATACCCTTTTTGTTTAAAAAGGCCCTTTTAAAAAAGGAAAAATACTTTCAATCTCAATCTCCCCTCCCCCCCTCCCCACACACACACTCACACCAACAAACTTGGAAGCTCTCATTTCTTCCATAGAACATTCGACCGCTTTTTTTTTTACAAAATTGTGTTGTTAGAGATTATTTTTCATAAACCCTTGGAATATTATTACGGATTAAAACCCTAACCCTACTTCTTTTACATCTCTTTTTTCAGGGTCTACACATTCAGAGCCACTGATTCACTAATCAGGCCTATGAAGAAAAGATTTTGCATATTGGCGACCCTCTTTTTAATTTGGTTTAATTACTTATATATATAGGAAAAGCTAACATCAGTCAAAATTTTGAAATGGATATGATCTGCACATTGCCTGACACTATTGTTTCTCACATTCTCTCCTTCCTTCCAACAAATACGCTGTTCGAACAAGCATTCTATCAAAAAAATGGAAGTACCTATGGACTTCTATCACCAATCTTGACTTTTAGGAATACCCATATTTTGATATTGACTTTGGGGATAAAGTTGTTTTAGCTAGGACTAGCTTTGTCTATTTTGTGTATAGAGTGTTAAACCTTTACAATTCGGAGCAAATTCAAAAATTCCGTATGTGTTTCCAAAAAACTATTCACTCATGTTGTGTATCTGAATGGATTGATGAAGCCATTTGGCATAAAGTTTGTGAGCTTGATCTCCTAAATTGTTATGTTGTAAAGCTGCCAGTTGGATTTTTCTCTTGCGAGACACTTACAGTTTTAAGACTTGAAACTCAATATTTATATGCATTTGATATACCTGCATCATTATGTCTACCCAATTTGAAGATCCTCCAAGTTCATGTGGATAGTCCTCCTAATGATTTGACGCATAAACTCTTTCGCAGCTGCCCACTACTCGTCGATTTAAATATAGGACTGTTGTATAATAGTCCCCCAATGTATGATTACACATTATTTTTTGATGTTTCTGCCCCTGTTTAAAGAGTTTGGCAATCAATCTTGATGGTATTACTGATGATTTGGTACACGAAATTTTGGTTAATGCGCCAAATCTTGAATATGTCAATCTTAATGTGTTATTCCCTTCAAAGTATACCCTGGGGAACTTTTCATCACTACTTGAAGCCATTGTCAACATTGGAGAAGATCATACAAGTAGTCTGGAATATGTCAATCTGGTATTTGAGCTTTTTAGAGGAATCACTAGTATTAAATCTTTGGCATTGTTCGGCAATACCATGGCTATAAGTTCTTTTGGTAACTTCCTTTCACTAGTAAAATTTATAGAGTGCACATGATGAGTAGCATGCCCCCATTGCTATTACAACTGACAATTATCTTCCTTGAAGGCTCTAGATTTTGCTTGTGGTAATAAACTACCCGCCTTTTATAACTTGATTGATTTGGAGGTGGAGATTCCTGGTTTCAGTGGCTGGAGAGTGCTTCCTAGTCTTCTTGAAAGCTCGCCTAATCTGCAAGTTCTTATATTAGCGAAGGTACTTTACTTGTATTAAACAATTTATACACAATAGTCCTCGCAAATTTTCTAATCATTTTTTTTGTGTTACTGTGATTAGGATTGTTATGATGATGAAGATGATGTAGTAATAAATGAAGCTGTTAATTGGATTGAACCACAATCAGTACCAAGTTTTTTGTTTTTGCACCTTAAAGTAATCAAAATGACGATATTTCAGGGAAAGGAATACGAGATGATAGTGCTGAAGTATTTGCTGGCTTATGCGGAAGTTTTGAAGACCTTATCAATTAATTACCGTGGATTAACCTCTGAAGAAAAGTTAATGTGTTGCCAAAAATTGTTGGGATTCCCAAGAGGTTCAAGAACTTATAAAATTCAAGGAGGTTCTCAGTAAGAGAAACTTTAGAAGATTTTTCCTTTTTCAAGTTTTCATCTCCCGAGTTTTCAGACTTGTCTCAAGGTAGCTGCTATGATTTCCTAGAGGACCGAATTATGTCTCACTATCCTTAAGGTTATAGTGTTTCTACTTGTGAGCTGTCCAGGTATTTGGTAAAACTATTAAAATATTATAGAGGAGGCTCATTTGCTTGCTTGACCCTCGAAATTGGATCCTAAATTCTTAAGATATATATTTTGGTTGTTTAGTTCATCAAAACTTCAATTTTGTATGTATTTTTGGTTCTCATTACAGTGGTATAATATGTTCTTGTTTTTATGTTGGTTTTCGATCTCTAAATTTTCTCACTCAAATTTAAAGAAAAAGTGTATTATTTTATTAAGAAATCTATTTTGTAGATGTAGAAAAAAGCAATGTTATCTTTCCTCTGTTGAAGGCCAGTCCTGCCAAAACAATATCCTCCTGTCTCGACTTTTTTTTAGTTACCAAAATTTGATTTTGTTGAAGAAATTGATTTAACAAACATTGAATGGTTTGGTTCATTCGGCCTTTATCAAGTATTTTCTTGCAGATGTCCTTCGCCTAATTATTTTTTTTGTAAACAAATTAGAGCTGCATTGGAGGATGTGGGTTCCCTCTGCATTTGAGTAGAGCCGATGGTGAGTTAATGGTATATGTTATGCTAGATTACATTTTGGTAAATAAAAGTTTACCTAAGAGTTGAATTTGTTCAAGCTAGCAGTTGGTGCATGCATTTATGATTAAACTTAAAATTGTTACTTGTTTTTATTTTTAAATAACTTTTGAGGACTTCTGTAGTTATTTGTAGTCCAGATTAAAGTCGGTCACAGTTGTTTCAATAAAGTTGCTTTCTATTCTTTATTTTTTGGTACAGGTTTCTTTTCATTCAGAAATTTGGAAGCTGGACACATTGTCTTTTGTTGGCATCCTCATCTTATTTGTTTAACAATACAGTAATACTACTCCGACCCTTGTTTCAAATAACTTCTGAGGACTTTTGTAGTTTTTTGTAGTCCAGATTAAAGTCAGTAACACAATTGTTTTAAACCTCAACCAAATTCAGTTTCCTGAAATTTGAAGATGCATGTTATATGTGCTTGGAGTTGTTTTATGCTACTTGGTTATGATGTTTGAATATTCTCCATTAATGGATTTCTTGATGCTTTTTGTTTGATTTGTGTGTTCCTAATAATAGATTAATTTCTTGTCAATAGAAGATGCCATTTTTTTTGGCACTTTGTATTTGAGTTCCATATAAATACTATCAATCTATCCGTTGCTATAGTAATTAATTTGTTAATCGATTTCATTCATACACTCCTACCTAAGTTTACATTTTCTGCATTCGCGGGAGGTGTAGTTAACTGGATCAACTACAATATAAAATCTTAAAATGAGATGCCAAAATATAAATTATTTGATATTTTTTCTTATTATTTTGAAGATGTCAACTCAAAACTCATCACTTGATATTGCCATTTAATGCTGGCTATGGGGTTTGAACCCTTCCATGCCCAATTATGTGCAGAAGATATTACGTCTTCCCCTTTAACTTCTTGATCAAACCAGCTCAACTTGTTTACTAATTAGAGAAAAGGGTTGGTGTCAGCCTCTTTGGACCGCAAACAGCAAGTGAACAAGGAAAAATGGTTGGTGCTTTCATTTGGGGGTTAGGCGTTAAAATGACATTTGTATAAAAAAAACATACAATACCTTTTGAGATGCTCATTGGTTAATACTGTCACGAGGGTTGAGATTTTAAGGTCATTATAAACCAGCTGTATGGGTAATTGGATAAACTACAATATAAAATATCAAAAAGGGATGTGGAAACATAAATTCGTTCACATCATGTCTTATTGTCTTGAAGATGTCAACAAACTTAGTTGACTAATTCAAGAGACATTTATTTGGTCATGATCTACACTGCACAATGTTCATAACCGATTCAAATTATGCCAATTTATAATGACATTATCATGGTCTTCATTATCTTATAAATCCGAACAGGTTGTAATAAATGATTAGCAGTAGTCCTGCAAGTTAAGCACACAAGTAGTGATTGATTATATCATTTTGTACAAAAATTTAAATGTATACGTGAATGCATCTATCCAAAGTTCAATAGCATCACCATATTCCTATCAAACCAAGTAGTTTGATAGTATTTATATGGAACTACGGAGGTTACATGGTTGGAAGGTTACATTTGCTGTGTTTTTTTCTCTCAATTGGGTTTTGATTGAGGCAACAAAGTGGGCCCAACTTCTTTGTCGGTTAGTGAGGGTATGGGGTATTATTGTTTGTTTAATGTTACTTTTGCATGCTACAGATACACTCTAGGGGAAAAAATGATAGTTTTCAATGCACCAATGATTTATATATCACTGGGAAGATGGATAAATGAAATCTAATCTAATTTTAAAAATAAATTTTTGGAAGGTGGGATCGCTTAAATTTTTATTAGTGAGGTGTGAATTTTTTCTCTCCAACACATCACGAAAAAAACAAGAGAGAAAAAATTAGACACAACACATCAAGGAGAGAACAACTGATAGTGAAAAGGGTGCATCCCACTTTAGCCAAGGGATGTCCATTAAACATTAGCACCAACACCCCCATAACATCACCATTTTGTATATCAAAATCACCACCATTTGTATCACCATAACTACCAAGGAAAAGAATGCAATGGAAAGTTTATAATAAATCTAAGGAAAAACATACAACGGGGGCATTCACAGTAAACTCAATAAACGCGTGATTTGGAAGTTCAGAGTAAACCCAAAAACAACATTGAGAAAGCCCATCAATGAGATGGTTGATACTGTACAGTGGCATTGTTAATATCCCTGCAATAATAGGCATTATGAAAAATCCCGTCATCTTCCTCTACAATAACCCTCAGAGCTTTCACTCTGCCAACTTCAAACCAACCAGATACAACGACTTCAAGTGTAGGATTTTCCAAAAATCGTTCCGTCTTCTCCTCTGTCCCACCTACTTCTTTCTCGATGGTGACTTTGGTGAGCTGTTGTGATGTTGTCGACTTTTGTACGAAAACCTCATTTTCTTCTTCTCCCTCGTCGATTTCTTCTTCCTAAATATCAATCCCGCCCTCCTCCATGTGTTCGGAATCAGGCTTGTAAAAATCAAAGTATTATGATGTCATAAGCCCTATTTTTGTGGAAGTGTTTGCCCGAAGTTTATCCAAGCATGCCCAAAACTAACTTTCTTCATTCTCGATATTTGCAAAGAGGCTGTAGATCGCC
Organism: Sambucus nigra; assembly: GCA_949130495.1. NCBI lineage: Eukaryota > Viridiplantae > Streptophyta > Magnoliopsida > Dipsacales > Adoxaceae > Sambucus > Sambucus nigra. Next base: position 642,357,834 of record OX422216.1, read on the forward strand.
TCACACCTCGCGACTTGTCTTCGGCACTTGTGATATCGCTCAACTGTACATGTGGATCGCCATTGTTGTACCAGTTGTACCAGTGGTATGTTGAGGATCGCCATTGTTTGATATCTCTTCTAATTGCTCTAACTTTACATGAATTTCAACGATTTAGATCTACAACGAGAATTTTATACTACTATGCAAGTCACCAGATATAATACTACACAATTAGAGTAAAAAAATGTATAAATTTAAGCAATGATTGTTACTAGAAAATAAAGAAATCATACCTCAGACATGCCTTAGATACTTTAGGCTGGAGAGCTGTCTTAAAAGTGTACATGTAAGCGAACAAAACTCAGGTTTTCACAAAACATCACCAGAAAAGCCAAGAGTTGCTTGAACGACTAATAATGGGTTGGGCAGAGTTACCTTACTTACAACATCACCAATATATATGAATTTTCTAAGACTTGATTCAAGAATCTTGATGGCAAAAACGGTATTTCTACTCAGAGTCATACAGTGTGAGGCTATTAATCTTGGGGGTATCAATATTGGAAAATTCACCTTCTTCCATTGGCACTTCCTTAAGTATAGATCTTCAAGGAGTGGGAAACTAAATTAGAGTTCACTTTAGTGAGGAAAACACATTGGAAATTTAACCTCGTTAAATTCTAGGATTTTGAGGTATGAGAAACAAATGACGGCATGAACATTAAAATTAAAAAGCATTGGTAATTTCAACTATATAAATTTTCAAAATTTTGGTATGGGCTTATACATGGCCGAGCAATTGGTTCCTTCAAACATATAATCTCAATCTTGTGAGCATTGAGCCTTATGACCTCAGAAATCCGTGAATGAATAGGAAGTGCATCGTGACTTAACTTAGAGCATTTACATATTAGTGGACTCACAAGGAAAAGTTCTCTCTCCAAAAAGATCATTGAGTATCCCAAAATTATTCCATTGGATTGAGAATTAAGAGGTTCTAACAACATCCTTTATTGAAAGAAAAAACAAAATTTGGATTAAATGTTCTTCAGGTAGATTACTAATCTTATCCTCAAAACCTTCCCCATTTTTTCCAACAGAAGACTTCTTATTTTGAGCTTTGAAAACCAAGTCATTAGCATCCATATTTTTGATTTCAAATCTTGACCCCAAAACATACTAGATACATTGTCACAGAGCACCTCAGCATACAATTTCTCTCAAAATGAGGAAACAATCATAAACCTATCCCATTATTTGCAAAAGAAAAAAACAAAATGTCAAAATAAATATTCCCAAAAAAATCAGCCACCAAAATCCTTTTAGGTAATCATCAAGTCTGTTGAGTTGTTGGTTGAGATGAGAGGAAATGGTAGAGATTAGAGAGGAGGGATGAAGGAGATATAAGGTGGATGAGGAGGTATGGAATTTTTTTAGACCCACCATCACTGCTCCACATTCATACTCGTCGTCGACGTAGGCCTGTTATCCCCACACAACATTGAACTCCCGTCTTTGATCTAGGTTCGTTTCCCTCTCTCTCATTTCCCCAGTAGCATAATTTTTTTTGCAATACATCCTTATCATTCACTTGATTTCATAGTTTGAGTTATAGTTTGTTTGATTCATGAACTAATTTAAAGTTAAATCGAAACAAAGAGGGTTTTGTTCAATTCATAAAATTTCCCCCAACATCTAACCTTCGAACATTCTAAGGTTTTGTATATAGGAGTCCGAGGGTCTATTAATAAATAATATAGCTAATATGAGTCACAGTGTATGCAATTAATTGCAGAATTCTTTGACATTGTGTATTTGCTAGGAAAGCTGTGAACTTTAGTTATAGTCCCCACCTCATGCTATACTAGAATTTAGGCTTGCAAACTAGAGCAGAGCATAGTTACTTGAATGGGAGTGGTAAATATGATAGCTTCACGGAGTAAATATAGGAACTCAAGGATTGGATATCATAATACACAGCATATTTTTCCCAGAATGACTCTTCAGACATCATCACAATAAAACTATTCTGCTATGAGACCCATAATGTGATGAATTTATAGATTTTATGCTGGCGTGTGTTTGTTTTTTATATTTGAAAATTGTTACTTACAAAACATTAGTCTTGTAGGGTCACTGTCCAGATGGGTCTGCTACATATGGTTGGTTGTCCTATTTTGTTGGTGTCGATCTGTTCTCCAACTGTTTTCGCCATAAATAGTAAAACATGCGATATCTAAGAATTAAGCGATCCCAAGATTACCCATCTTCCCTTACATTTTATACACCTTTATATTGTTCATCTGAAATGTACTAGAAACTGAATTATAAGAACCCCCAGGATTGCTACTCCCAGTGTTAGTAGATATTGAAATCATTATTAAAGCCTTCTCTTGTTCCTTGGCAGGAGCCTTTGCAGAGGGATTTTCCTTGAACTTAGACTTGGATTTTAATGCAGGAAACAGTTTCTAGATTGCAAGTAGCTCAAATTTCCTGCAATGTTTGAAGCTGGCTTAAATTTCAATTCATTGAGATAAATTGTTGAAATCTACACAAATATATTTTGCAGTTGGAAGGAAACTATTAACTAACATATTTCCAAGCATGTAGAACCATGTAGGTTTTAGCCATTTCTAGTTATGACACCAACAGAGAGGAGGATGAAAAGAAAAAAGATTTAAGAGGTAAGCCCATTCATTATTTGGCAGACCGCCATATCATTTTAATATAAGTTTACCATGAAAGGCACCCCTCTTTTATAATACTGCACAATAATGATACTTTTGATGACATTAACATACAGAATCAAGTGTACTGATTCAATAAATAATTGGTTATAATAGTAATTAAATGCGGGTAAATGTGATAATAGTGGTCATGCGAACACATTGCCTTCGTAACATTCTGAGAAGTTGCCAAATGGTAATTCAATAAAATAAGACGAGTTGAACGACACAAATGTAAGCAATGTAGATAGGAGTTAGGAACTAATACTGTTTTCTTAAATTAATTTATTACATTTCATATGTTTTCATAATTTCCATTGAAATAGACTTCTAGTATTTTATTTTCTATAAGTATAGTTAGGATGATAAAAACTATTATTACTAAAACTTTTTATGATTTACTAGCTCTAACTAATAGACAAAATATTGTACCACATTTAATAAAGAGTGTATTTGTCTATAAATTTCATGATACATTATATTTGTGTTTTATTAGTATTTTTTATTATATTGTGTTGAAAAAGTGTGTAATATCGATTTAAAATAAGTTCGCAAGTTTCCAAGTAACTCTTATTTAATTAGGGACTACTTTTAAATCAAATAAATCCATCCCTTAAACATGCATGTAAATCATCCCATCAAATATAAAGCATGTGACACGCTAAATATGCTGAGACACAAATTTCAGGAAAAAACCCCTTTCGGGTAAAACCTTTATTTCACTATGAATATACAAATCGCAACTTACAATTACATAGAGAAATCTGTAATGGATCAACGCACAACCAACCCACAAAGACACGCAGTATTGAACTCCGCAAGAGAATACACGCAGCACCCTCCAAGGACTCGCAGCCCAAACAACAAAGGAAGAACCGCAGCACTCCTTAATGACACGCAGTCATAACACTTTGTAGAGACTCCCTCAGCAATGACACGCAGCCCTCGGTTGTAAAGATATCTCCACAAAGGTTTGAACAAACACAAGGTTGTGTTCTTGGGTTACCAAAATGATTAACAAGGGTTTGGCAATTGTACGAATCAAAACATGAGTCTTGGGACTCAAAAAATGTGAAGACTAGAGTAATTGGGACTCTAAAAAACGTCTTCCAAAGTCTTGCAAAACTGTTCCCCCGAAGTTTGTTTAAATAGGAAAACAAATGAAGAGTTTCACAAAATAAAAACTCTGCCAGCGTATAGGGTACTCAAACTGGTTTGGGTCCCTGCGAATCAGTTCAGGCTGGGTTCGGGGAAACTCGCTGGAAAAGGGGTTAAACACTTAGCAAAATTTCTAAGGTTTTTCTTGGAATTATCTCCATTTTCAACGGGCCATAAATTGTTCACCGTAGCTCAGATTGAGGTGTCGTTTCTTCTAGTATCTTTGTTACGACAAGCTCTTCAACTTTTCAGTTGATCAGTCCTCCGGACGGTGGCTGTAAAATTACCAAACTACCCTTGAACTTCCCTGTCGTGCCTTTTTGCACTGTTTTGACTTCTCTTGCGTACCACTTGCATAAATACCTAAAATCATGGAACGTGAAGTCATTGAGGAAGATGTGGGACATATGATGGAGATATTGAATGCTTGATTCCCGAAATTCGGATAGAGTCCGTTGAGTGAGATCTTGAGGTGTCGTGGCAAATGTAGCGGCGTACGACATACACAAATGTAACATGTTGGACATGAGAAAAATATCCTTATAAATCTCCCCCTATGTCTATGCCAGTACATACATAAAAAATCCGAATTATCAAATATGAAATTGCCTATACAAATCTACCCTCCCATAAACCCAAAAATGGAAAAGGTACAAATAAATAGTCTCCATCGTTTGTTCTTCAAATCTTCAGGAATCTCAAATCTTTTCTCATCAGGGTGTGCAATTCGGTGATCATCAATGCAGTACCTACAAACATGAGATAAAGAAAAAAATACCAAGTGACGTATCAAGTTTGAAATGAGATAAACATAGATACCAATAAATGATAAGCATAAGTCAAATCTCAAAAATCCCCCAGAATACAAACTCCCCGAAAATAAGAATAAGATAATTCTTTCTCCCCCTTTTTATGATGTCCCCAAATAGAAAAATAAGAAGAATGAATCAAACAAGCAAAATCAGGGTGTCACGGTATTGAAAACAAGGCAACAATCAATATGGCAAACACGCTCTTGCAAGGAGATGCTAAAAAAATCTTCACAAACTATTTTTGATTTTTCAATTTTTCGTACAAAAAATAAGATATACCATTTGAAAAAAAATATGTAAAACATGATACAAAAATCACACCATGGATTTAAACTCAAACAACCAAGTCATGGAAATGGAATCAATGGGTGTGAACACATTTGATAGGTAAATCAACTCAATCAATCATATTTGCACGATGCATATGTGTACCCCTAACGAATGAACATCAAAATAATCCTTAGGTGTAAAAATTTGTTAAATTTAAATGACATCGTCTTATGCGAATCAACAAATCAAAGTCAAAGTGATTTCCACACCAATAACGTCCAAAACTATATAGCGCATTTTCAAGAATTTCAAGGGCATGCAAACCCGTTTTAATTCTCCAACCAAACTCCCTCATATATATTTTCTTTTAGAGGTAATCGAAATTCTCAGACTTTAGAGAATTGGTGCAAAAACCTAAATGACCCATAATTTGGGATGAATTTTTTTTATCGCCTTTCAATTTTTTCGAGCTCTTTAAACCTCTTTGGACCCCGGATAATAAAATTCCTCCATTTTTTAGGTCCAATTTAATGGTGTCTTAGTATTCGCAAAGGTAAAATGAACCTTTCGCAGCCCTTCCCCGTTTTAAAACAGAGCACAAAAACTCACAAAACAGTTCTTATATGCACAATTTCCTTATCAAAAATATATCGCGCTTGGATCGTTTTAAAGGACAAGATTGAAGTGAAAACACCCAACCAACATGTGAAAATACAAGAACAATAATCAAACAAATCCATGCATGTGTGCAATAAAGGAAACATGAGTCAAACATGTAGGAAGTAACACTTAATTACATCTTAATGACTCCAAACGTTATAAAGCACAAGGATGAATTGACCTATTGTCTCAAAACACTGTTAAATAGTCACATGAAAAAAATGAAATGATGTTGCGACTCAATCATCCAAAGTGTTCATCCATAAACGGTACAAACAAAATACAAAAATCTTTTTGGATTTTCTCAAAATTTTATCAAAAGTTAAATCTTTTTGTATTTTTCAAAATTAAAAATTTATACAAAAAGTACATGTCACAACGCTAGCAAACAAAGTATCATGAAACCAAATAAAACTAGCGTATGACAAACATGCAAACACAATCATCTATATGATATGGCAAGAGAAGAATCATGTGCAAGCAAACTGAATCAACTTGTCTAAAATATAGTGTATCCAAAAGTGATTTCCTAACCCAAATAGATGTGAAAAAACGTGTGGGGGATTTAGGAACCAAGGTAACACTAGACTTCGACATCCTAGGACTTCTTCCAAGATCAAAACAAAATCTCCTAAGGTGACCTTTCCTACCACAATGTGAACATGTGTAAATGGGAGAAATGTTACCTAAAGTGTGATATTTTCTAATGTCCTTGGGACCCTCTAAAACAAATAATGGTTTTGGCTTTAGCACTAGAAACATGAGAACAAGATGAGCCATTACCATGACAATCAAACCTACTTGAATCGTTTAAATCATTTTTCAACTTCAAAATATTTGATTCAAGCAACAAATTAGACTCTTCCCAAGACACGGATTGCTTTTTCGAGTTTTCAACAATTTCTAAAAGGGTATCCCTCTCCCCTTCAATTAAAGCAAACTTTCCCCTAAGAGTCTCTTCACGTGACACAAATTCATTGATTAAAATATTTTTTTCATCTTTGGCACAAACACAAAGCATCGAATTTTTAAGATCCTCTAATTATTTTTCTAAAACTAGGACCCTATCATCACTCTCCTTTTTGGACAATTTTAAAGCATTAAAATCATAGTCCAAAGAAACAAATTTTTCATGATAAAAATCTCTTTGATTTTGAACCATTTGCAAAAGATCAATCGCGGATTTAAAACGAGAATTTTCTTTTTTCAAAACTTTAATTCCCCTTGCAAATGTCACATTCAAACTATTTAAATCGTTAAAACTTTGACTCGTGCCAATAGGAGGGGGCATCAAATTTAGATAAGTGCTCCATTGAAAAAATTACGATTTTTCACAAAATTGATTTTAAAAAAAATCAACATCACACAAATTTTGCAGAAAATAGGAATACGCGATAAATTAGCGTAACCTGCTCTGATACCAATTTGAAAAAGTGTGTAATATCGATTTAAAATAAGTTCGCAAGTTTCTAAGTAACTCTTATTTAATTAGAGACTACTTTTAAATCAAATAAATTCAGCCCTTAAACATGCATCTAAATCATCCTATCAAATATAAAGCATGCGACACGATAAATATGCTGAGACACAGATTTCAGGATAAAAACCCTTTTGGGTAAAACCTTTATTTCACTATAAATATACAAATCGCAACTTACAATTACATAGAGATATCTGCAATGGATCAACGCACAGCCAACCCACAAGGACACGCAGTATTGAACTCAGCAAGAGAATACACGCAGTACCCTCCAAGGACTCGCATCCCAAACAACAAAGGAAGAACCACAGCACTCTTTAATGACACGCAATCATAACACTTTGTAGAGACTCGCTCAGCAATGACACGCAACGCTCGGTTGCAAAGATCTCTCCATAAAGGTTTGAACAAACACAAGGTTGTGTTCTTGGGTTACCAAAAAGATTCACAATGGTTCGGCAATTATGTGAATCAAAACATGAGTCTTGGGACTAAAAAAATACGAAGACTAGAGTAATTGGGACTCTAAAAAATTTCATCCAAAGTCTTGCAAAACTGTTTCCCCGAAGTTGGTTTAAATAGGAAAACAAATGAAGAGTTTCACAAAATAAAAACTCTGCCAGCGTATAGGGTAATCGAACCGGTTTGGGTCCCCTGCGAACCGGTTTGCCCCCCGAAACCGGTTCAGGATGGGTTCGGGGAAACTCGCTGGAAAAGGGGTTAAACACTTAGCAAAATTTCCAAGGTTTTTCTTAGAATTATCTCCATTTTCAACGGGCCATAACTTGTTCACCGTAGCTCGGATTGAGGTGCCGTTTCTTCCAGTATCTTTGTTGCGGCAATCTCTTCAACTTTACAGTCAATCAGTCCTCTGAATAGTGGATGTAAAATTACCAAATTTCCCTTAAACTTCCCTATCGTGCCTTCTTGCACTGTTTTGACTTCTCTTGCGTACCGCTTGCATAAAGTCCCTAAAATCATGGAACGTAAAGTCATTGAGGCAGATGTGGGACATATGATGGAGATGTAGAATGCTTGATTCTCGGAATTCAGATAGAGTCCATCGACTGAGATCTTGAGGTGACGTGACAAATGTAGCGGCATACGACATACACAAATGTAACATGTTGGACATGAGAAAAATGTCCTTACATGTGTTTAATTTTTTTTCTAAAGTAAACGCGTACACCTCACCGCCTTGCCATAGCCTCACAGCTTTTGAAACATTACGCGTGAGTTGACATGAAGTAAAAATAAAATATCTCTTCATTCAATCGACAAGTCAAAACACAACAATCCAAAATTTAGATGGATGTTAACATCTCTATACAGAGTGTCATAAAAAATGAGGAATCTAGAGCTAATTAATTAAAAAGGTAGAAAAAGGTAAGAATTGGATGATTTAATAAGGTGGCTATTTAACTGTCTTTTTTTTAAATTAAAAAAAGGACTGGTTATTGATAGAGAAGAAGAAAAGCCCTTCTTCGGTGGCTTACAAGCAAGGAACAAGCTATTGAAAAATCATCTATGAAAGATCTAATAAATCTAGAGAATGGGTCCTTATATGATTTAGCTTTATAAATGATCCTAATATCCTCATGGATTTCTCTAATTATGAGTGGACCTCACATCAATTTCCCTTCAAAAATAGAATTATTCCTAGCACACCAAATTTTCCAGCAGACTAAGTTTGGAATAATTTTACACAAAATCGAATAAATGTTTTTCCCCCGGAAGATAACCACCAAGAAAATAGTCTTGTTCTAATATTTGGTGGGGTATATTTCATACCCATCAAACCTTCAAAATGTTTCCACACTTGAATAGCCATATCACCATCATTGAATAAATGATCCTTGTTTTTTTTATATCCTCGAGAGCAGTAGCGACATTTGGAGACAAAAGGGATTTTAACATCATTCAAATTTTGATTAAGAGGGATACCATTGTGGAGAAGTCGCCACATAAATGTGGAGACTTTTGACACAATATGATTATCCCAAATCATCTTTGAAGTTGAATGCATTCCATTTTTCGAATAAAATCCCAGTCTATTTTGAAAACAAAACCTTTATCAACCCAAGAGTGAATAGCCGTGAATAATTCATTTGAGTTTGAGAGCGGCCAAATTTCTTGCATTCTTAGAAACAATTGCAAGGTATATGTGCTAGATTTATTTGTCTAGTGAAAATGGATACGTTTTTTCTTCGATTAATCACTAGAAGTGATTTGTTCATCTTTGAGCGTCACTGTACATTTGCATACACAATGGACAGTTTCCATACATTGGTAACCTCAGAGTTATTTTTCCATAATTTTTCCATAATTTTATTACTCAATTGACGAATTTAAGCCTTTCACACTCGACATTTTATACTTTAGTTCATTTTTTCCCCCAAGTATAAGATTTTTTTTTAAAATTTTGGTCATTGATATTGTTATTGTCTGAAAGTTTGAAACTTGTGTTTTATGGTATGAGTTCCTCAAAATCATATAATTCATAGATATGTTTGTCATGTGCTCGCTAGGGATCATGCAACCATTTTACTTAAATATATGTGAACTGTTCCTCACACGTGTGTGTGATTTAATTTTTACATTCGATGTTGATATAGGATAATATATGCAAGATCAAGATGTAATTCAAATGTAGATTGAGTTCGAAATTGACATTGGTAAATTTCTGAACCTCCAAATTTATGTTCTCATTTTTTATATTAAGGGAGAAGTGAAAGTGAAAAGAGATACTCCTACCAACATCAACATCAAAAATCAAGGGGAATGCTTCTTGATTTGTTGGAAGGTCAGATGTGCTATCCACTTCTGTAATATGATTGAACTCTTTTCATGTTTGGACCAAGGATTAATATATGGTTATTGTCAAAAGTTGGTGTTTGTCTTAGGATGAAAATATTATTATACTCATTAGGGGGGAATGGTTCATACGCTATTTAATTTTCTGGTTCCCAATATATTTGAATTGATTTCCTAGGTTCCCAAGACTAATCATAGGTATAGTGGAATTTAGGAGCTCACATTCACACTGCTTATATTTCAATTGTACTTTTTTGACATCCAAAGTTATAACTGTAGCAAGACTGAAAGAGACAACTCTCAGCATACACTAATTATATTTGAACTAATTAGTTTGTTTTCTTACTATTATAATTTAGTTTATTTACTTGCTTGATTGTTTTTAGTAGACTGCATTTCTGTTATGTCAGCATTCATTATTGAGTTTGCTAGGTATCAGATGGCTTCTTGACTAAGCCCCATCAGGGTTCATCTGCACCATGTGGAGATAATTTGCGATGTGGGTATGTTTTCCTCTGTAAGTATGTATATTATAAATGTAATTAAAAATGAATGAAAACAAATGAAAAAGTACTAACGTAGTAATGTTTGTGACAAAATGGTAATCTTTCGTGAAATAACTCCAACTAATTGGTCATGGATTTGGAGGGAACTTAGCTTTGCATTACCTAAATCATGTACGTGGTTAAGTGACCGAATTGTTTGTCCATCATTTTTATTCTCTACTACATACTATCCTTTTTTTAACTCTCTCTTATTATTTACTTTTCTAACACCCTTTTGAGCTTTGTATGGTGTACTTGGGATCTAAATCTGATTTGGGGTTTGTTTCTGTGAGTCCATGAATTTGTTATAATGTCATCACCTGTATAAATACTTCAGAACCACACTTGGACCATGGTATGCATCTCACTCTCTCTCTCCATCTTCTCTATCTAGTTCTGTTTATTTTTCTCTTTCTTATACCACTTATCAATCATTTTTCCTCTCTTACTCATCAACTTGGGTTGATAATCTTTACGAGATTTCTGATGGCAGTATAGAGGCAGACCACCAATAGTAAATCCCACATCTGCTCTCACTCTCCTCTATTTTTGTTGGGAAGTCTTCAGGTTTCTATTCAAAAATATTCTGTATTGTCTGATAGGGATTTCTTTATTTATTTGAGTTTTCTTTTTAGATATTTGACTTCTTTAAATATATTTTTAATTTGGTAGTGTATATATGCTTTTTTTTATATCGGTGTAATTTTTTGCATTGGAATATGTAAGAGGGTAGTTTAGATAAGATGGAGGCGTAACCTCTTTTTGAGTATGTAAATGATAAGTTAATTGGCCAAAGATTTGGATTAATGATAGGACATGCAAACACAAACTTATTGAAGATAAGACTCAGTTTAAACTCACAAATCTCTCGTGTATAACTCAGAAGATAGTAATGAACTTAGAAGTAACATAGCTAGAGGGAGAGGGAAGTAAGCACCTTAGATACACCTTGGTAGGCAGGCACACACACCAACCACCCTCAAGAATCTCTGTCAAATATTAAAAGCTTCATAATAAATGGCAGCGGTGGGTGAGTAAAATTCTCTCTCGTTTGTAATAACTCTCTCTATTGTATATTCTCTCTAGCAATAACTTCTTAACTCTCAAAAGATCATCCTTTCCTCAAAGGTGGTTGGGGTCTTTAAATATCCCCCCACGCCACCCCGAGGAAACTCAGTTATTAAAGACTATGAAAGACATCGCTCATACTTTATGTCACAACATTAAATGCCTGACGCACTAGTTGTCTCCACATCATAAACATTAAATGCCAAGACATGCCTTTTGCCTAACCACTATGTGTCAGGGGGCTGTTGTTGCAGAGGTGGCTTACCAACTGCCTGACAATCCCAAATAGCACAGTGGTTTACTCAAGTGCAGGTCTGACATTATTTAGCTGGCTAGTGACATCACCTACAGTAGATGTGACATTAAGTAGAGGGTTGTTTGGTTCACAACTCAATGCCCGATGGAACTCCAAGCTACTTCGCCCGAGGTTCCACGGTCAGGGTCCTTCGGTGTTTTACCAGGTGTATCTAAGATGGTCAGGACAAGCCCCAACGGTGCCTCACTTCTCAATCCTCCAAACCAAGTCCCTCTGAAGTTCCCACGACGAGGTCATTCGATAGAGCATGAAAGCTCTCCCAGGCCCTGCCAAGCCTGGTCTCTCGCGAGTACCGTTTGACCTCACACTAAAAATCATTATTATCCTCGTCACATCATTACAACCGTTATAGCTTATAGTCAATATAAACAAAGATACAATATGACTAACACAACAAGCTAAAATATGAGTTGCCACGCTAGGCTGCCTCGCTGAGTTGTAACTCTTTAGCTGCATCGGTTTATTAATCTCAAACACTATTGTTAATTAGGGAATTATCCCTAATCTCAGGATTATCTTCAAGCCCCCTCTACATTTTCCCCTTAGTGGGGAGATTTTTTGTTGGAATAAGAAATGTCTGCACGAAAATTTCTCAATCTGATGAACCTGCTCTGCGTGAAAAAATTTAGGCCTCCTTTCCTTCATTAGAACTCGAGCGTTATAATCTCAAGGAAAAAGTAAAATTCTCCCCGATGTACCTGGGCCGAAGCACCACACCTTACTGGTGCTTGGGCGAAGGGACATCGTAACTTTTTCCTTACGCTGAGCCTCAACCGTTCTAGCTTTGCTATTTAAATTCTCCTAAAAGGCCTACTATCCTTTTCAAATAACCGATTTAATTATTGGTAAGTGAAATTCTCCCTTGTAATGCTTCGTTATGTTTGAAAAAGCAAAAATTCTCCCCGATGTAACTGAGTCACTATTTAAACAATGTTTGGACTTGTGGGGAGGGGACATCTTAGCTTTTTTGAATCATTGGGGGATTGCCTTCGTTGGGAGTCATTGGATATGTCTGACAAAAAATATGGTGCCAAAACTCAAACTTGCTGGAGAAGGCAACTCCCTTATTTTCCTCAAGCGTCACGTCATTAATGATGTGGTACTATCTTTTCAACTGTCGAGACCCTTCCTGAAGTGCCACATATTCATTTGAAATGATTATAGCCGGCCCTTGCACGTGAGATGGTGGGAAACTCAAAAGTCGGGTTTAAAAACCCTCAAACGTCTCTTTTTATTTCAAAACCCTTCTCTTTCCTTCATGTTCTTCAAGCTCCCGCATTCCTTAGAGAGAGAAACTCTGTACAAACTCCATTGTTACCCAACTCTTTACTCAGTCTCCTCCCTCTCTCATCTTTTGCACCACCACCTGCAGTTATGCTCCTCCCTCCTTATTCTTAGCCTTTCTTACCCAGCTATATCACTCATCACCAACCTATTATGGCTTCTCCAAGTACTTCCAAGGTTGCCACCACCACTCAGCTAGGTTCCCCCTCCGCCACTTCTGGCACTGCTGTCGCCCCTAGCGCCGTTGCCCTGAATGCTGCTCGTTAAGAGCAACTACGCTTCTATCGCTGGGAGCCCATCTTTGATGAAGATGATAAATTTTCGGATGCATGCAAGGCTTGCCATTTCTCATCCAAATTCGACCCTTTACTGTTGGGTAATGAGGAAATGGATTCATCAAAGTGGGTCTATCTACCCCCAGAGGGGACTCTGCATTTTCATTTGGACCGTGGTGACTTCCCCTACTCTCAAATTGACTTTGAAGCGCCTGGGGGGTCACCAGCCCATTTCAGTGCCTGACATACACATATGTAGAGTTCTTACGCTGCTGCTCTTGCCAAGGTTGAGCTTCATCGAGCCTATTGGTTTGGGGAGTTCACCCTCTCTAAGCACAACGCGACATTACAAGTACTAGTTTCCCGATGGAACATCATAACTCACACATTCTTTGCCGCGTGGGGGGAGTTCATCATTACACTGGAGGACGTCTATGAACTCCTTGGGTTTGATCCCATGGATGATTTCACCTACCATGATGAGGCTCTAGATGCCAAAGAGGCTGCTGATCGAGTTGAGCTGGATTGAATCTACCGCAGTTGCACTGGTTCCTCGAACAAAGACACATTTACCCCCTCATCAATTATTTTTTCGAATCTCTGACACTGAAGGATGTCAGTGATGTAACGGGCCGAGGTAGATGTACATCCCTGGAACTACCAGCCTACATACTTTTATTTCTTTCATGCTTCTTCCTAACCGGGAAACCTAACGATTAACCCAGAAGGGATCTGATAAATATTTCCATTCGTTTGGCCAGGGGTTTCAACCTTCCTCTGGCCGCTATTACCTTGGGGTCTCTCTACACCTGGTTGGATCGAACCCACATAGACATGGCACGATCACTGGGTCATTACAACTTGGCTAATTTTGCCAACACCGTTATTCTAACGGGCTTTCTTTACACCCATTTTTCTACCATCACCGCCAAGTCTAATCCTCTACCTGTGGGCGGTATCAAGCCCCTGCGCCTCCTATGCTTTCACAAAAACAAAGTCGAAAGGAGATAATGGAGACTTTTTATGTTCTAGACTCCTTTGTGATGATTCCATATAGTGAGTCTACGTTTGCCCATAATTGGGATTTCTTTCCTTCTGCAGCCACAACGGTCAAGTTTATCCCGGCTGTAGAAGATCCCTCGCAAGCCATGGTGCTTCTATTTACCCCTGGATTTCTTCCTTCTTACACTGAATGGGGATACACCTCAGAACCCTACAACCCTGACAGATGCAGCAAGAAGTTCGGGTTTGACTAGGGGGACCCTCTACCAGTGTTTCAACACAACACCCTAGGGCCACTTTCACTGAAGCATGTACGTTCTATACTGCAGAAGTGGTGCTTGGTGTGATGTCCACCATCGATGGCTGTGTCACCCATCCTAGTGACACTAGGAAAGGAGACATATCCACTTCTTTTGCCACCAAGTTCCATTTGGGGCAATTGGAATAGATCCGTGAGTACATTCAGTCCCCCTAAATATCCCCTGGTCCTTTCTTTTTCTTCTTCAGAACTGGGTCTTAAAGGGAACTCCGTGCTTGGGGTTGAGTTTCCTTTGAGTACGATGATTAAAGAGTCTCCTAGGATATACCTCCTCATTGCCCGATGATCCTAACTACCACCACGAAACCCAAGTCTATCACATCTCCCAAATAAACTGTCCAAGTCCAAGTCCTCAAAGTCTAAGGCCCAAGTTCAAGCTCAAACTCCTTTGGAGGCATTCCCTATTGCCTCCATTCCCTCTCCTATGTCTCCAGAAGTAACTGAAGAGCTGAGGAGGTAGGTGCAAGCTAAAGTTGACAGAATACATGCTGAGTTTCAATGGCGCGCTATTGTCGTTCCTCCTTCGGGTGCGTTTCCCACGATCTTGGTTGATCCTAGTGAGCCACCAGCAAAAAGGAGAAGAAGGTCGATGGTACCTGAAAGTGGTGGTGCAACGAGATAAAGGAAGCAAACGCTAGGTACTAAGTCCCAGAAGAAACAGACGCTTGAGAAACCTCCCTCCCCAGCTCCCTCTGCAGCTGCCTCCTCGCCACCTTCGCCAGTGGTTATACCTTCCCGTTCTCCCTCTAGATCTGAGGTATGTGTGCATTCTTTATCCCTTATTCCCCTCTTTTCAAGGTGTGTTGTATTTACTCATTTCTTACTAAGAAAATGTTTTGGTGCAGGGAGTTGGGAAAGAAAGGTCCAATCCTCCCAGTTCCCCCATTCCCCCTGTAAGTCACTTCGTGTGTGTGTGGGGGGGGGGGGGCTGCGGTATCTCTCAAGCTGATACCACTCCTCCTCATTCCCCCATGACATGCCTTACCTACTCACGGATATTTTCCTTCCAACGGGCCCAAGAAGCTGCTACGAGGGATGCTACCATTGGGTCTACTAAAATGCCTATCCAATCAGAGGCAACTGTCGTAGCCTCCTCTGAGTTACCATCGGAGCAAGAGGTCCCTTTGCCCCTCGTTGTGGTCAAAGAGAGGGCCCCGCAGGTAATTTTCTTGCCAAGTCTTGCATATTTTGTTTGTCCCCTTGTTTTGTTTATCATTTCTAATATGTTGGGACATTTTAGGTGGAAGTGGCATCACTGATAGCCAACATTCTCCTTCCTCCTGTATTGACAAGACCCCTTACTGCAGTTCCTCTTTTTGGTGCCATAACGGGGGTAAGTTAGATGCATTCCATCCCCTTATTATTTTGTGTTTACTCTTTGTGTCTAACACTTAGTTTTTCATTTGTAGCTTTCTCCAAATCTTTCATCACCCTTTGCCCTTAGTGGCCTTTCCCTCTCCCAGGCCCAGGCTGCTGCTAGTGCTTTTGATGGGGCATTTCTTGAGGGTCCGATGTCTTCTTTCGATGATGCGCCCGTGTTGGACTTAGTACCTTATATTGGCGAGGGAAGTTTTCCTACCGTTGAGGCTTCTGCATCCAGGGGCCCTGTTGAAGCTGCTGAGGCAATGAGCTTGCCTCCAACGATTTCTACCATAATGGCCCCCGTGGTGACTCCTGTTCTCGCTCCTACTGCTGCTGAGGTACTTCGCTAATTTCTCTGTATTTCTTAGTTTCTCAAACTTCATCTATGTAGGTGACTTAACAACGAAAACACTTGTTAAGATTTTTCCATAAACTCCACCTATATTGGTGACTTAACAACGAAAACACTTGTTAAGGTTTTTCCATAAACTCCATCTATATCGATGACTTAACAACGAAAACACTTGTTAAGATTTTTCATAAACTCCCCCTATATTGGTGACTTAACAACGAAAACACTTGTTAAGGTTTTTTCGTAAACTCCACCTGTATCGGTGACTTAACAACGAAAACACTTGTTAAGGTTTTTTCGTAAACTCCACCTGTATCGGTGACTTAACAACGAAAACACTTGTTAAGGTTTTTTCATAAACTCCACCCATATCGGTGACTTAACAACGAAAACACTTGTTAAGATATTTCCATAAACTCCACTTATATCAGTGACTTAACAAAGAAAACACTTGTTAAGTTTTTTTTTTCATAAACTCCTTGTTTGCTCTGACTGTTTTCAAATTTCTCGGGAGGATTCTCCACCAGTTCCTTCGCCTATTACCTCGCCCCATCGTGAACCTGTCGCCTCTGAAATATCTAGCCATAATGATCAAGGTTCCACGATAGGTGCTGCTATAAAGAGCGAGTCTGGATGTAAGCTTCCTCCGCCCGACCTAGCTCCTCACGCCTTCTGCTTGATGGTGCTTCAGCGCTCCCCTCAAATGCCTGCCAACCATCATCTGGTCATTGAACATCTTATAAATCATCATCCTGAGACGTTCACGATGGACTGCCTGCGTTCAAACATCTCCGTTATGAGTTACAGGTTTCAAGACCTGGCCACCATCGTTGCTGAAATTGCCAACACTCCAACCTAAAGCGTTACCCGACCACTCCTTAACCAATTTCTGGGTTATCTGAGGGAGTTAGGTCACGACGGCTTCCATCTTAGCTGTCTCATCACACATTTGAAGACCTTGAAGAGCTAATGACTGGACAACCAGAGGGAACTCTTGAGGAAACATCAGGAAGATCATCGGGCCGAGGAAGCTAAGTTGGTCGAGCTAGCACCTCTTCTTGGGGCCGTTGACAAGGAGGTGGAGGGCATTGAATAAGCTCTTCATTTGGCGAAGCTAAAATGGGAGAAACTCCTTATTGAATGCACACAAGCACATATGAGGTTGGAGGTTTCCATTAATGCCTAACGATCTTGCTTAGAAGCTTCTTCGGGTCTTCTTGGAGATTTTTTCTCTTCCCCTAATCTGTGGTTCCTCTTGGGCCAATGAGTTTTTTGTATATTTATATTTTCTTCTTCTCATGTAATTCTTGGGCGATAGCTCCCAATTTTGTAATGCCCCAAAGTTTATGAATGAAAATGATATTTATTTTCTTATACCATTCCTTTGTGTTATAACTTATTGCATAGATTGTGAAATGTGAAGTTCTATAATTCTTTCATCTCTACTTGAGTTATAATAAAAAGAACTTTTATACTCATCATAAAAGGAACTTGTATATTCATAATCACCCAGATACATCGGTGGCCCAAACATAATTTCTTACACATGATAAACCTTCAACCATTTATTATTGATTTTGAATGGTTTGTCTTCTTCCATCTTAGAAATTAAGAAATAACCTGAGTCATGAGCTTCCTTTACAACGGAAGGTCCTTCCCAATTTGCTGCAAACTTGGGTAGAGGAAGCCCCCTGATGTGTTTCACTGCTGCCTTCAATACAAGGTCCCCCTCCACGAACTTCCTTGGTCTCACTAAGTTATCATATGCCCTGGAGAGATGTTTCGTATACATTTGAAAGTGTTGCATCGCATTATCTCTGTGTTAATTTAGTGCTTCCAACTGCACATGTCTATTCTGAGGGAGCATACTACTTCGTAAAGCATATCGAGCAGAGGGAACTTCCAACTCTATTGGGAGAATTGCCTCTGCCCCGTAAATAATAAAGAACAATGTATACCCTGTGGGTTTCCTCTTAGTCGTCCGATAAGCCCATAAAATGGATGATATCTTGTCATCCCATGATCCTGGGAAATCCTCCATCATTTTAGCCAAGATATTAACCAAAGTTTTGTTAGTCGCTTCGGCTTGACCGTTTCCCTTTGGGTATACCACTGTCGAAGTGTGATGGATAATGGAGTATTTGTCTGTGAGCATCATTACTTCTGAATTGACGAAAGGGGTTCCATTATCTAAAAGGATAACCTTTGGGATCCCAAATCGACAGATGATGTATTCTCTGATGAAGTTTCTCACCACCCCTACGGTTTCCCTTCTCAGTGGTATCGCCTCAGCCCAATTTGTGAAACACTCCGTTGCTAGTAATATCCATATCTTCCCCCTCAAAGAAGGGTGTATTGTCCCTACCAGGTCGAACGCCTAAGTGTGAAAATGATAAAGCATTGCCAGGGAGTGTAAGTCCACTGACGGGGCATGGATCATGTTTCCATGAAGTTGGCAAGCCTTGCACTTTCGAACGAACTCAGCCGATTCTTTCTCCATTATTGGACAATAGTATCCCAAAGTCATTAACTGATCATATAACTTGGGCCCTCCTATAAGAGATGAATCGTGCGCCTATTTGAGGACCTCGGCTGCTTCTTCCTACATGATGCAACGCAATCGCCTATTGAAGTATCCCCTTCAATAAAGTTGTCCCTCCTGAATGTAGAATCTCAGGGCCCTTCACCTAAGTCCCATCGCATCAATTTTCTCCGTTAGGGCAACTCCATCTTTAATGAAGTCGATATAGGGTTGTGTCCATCAGGTTGAGCCTTCATGAAGTGATATTCAACTGCCTCGAAGAATAACTAGCATTTATCGCACTTTCGTTGTAGCTTTGTCGCATCTTGTTTCATATTAGGCTAAAAATACCCCTCCCTTTGCATTTTTCGGTAGAGGGGTATCTCAGTTATTTCGTAGTGCTCTTCGTGTGTTATCTTTAATCTTTGCTCTGCCTCTTCTGGACCGATGCATCTCGATAGCCATCCTCCTACATTTCTAAAGTAAAAGTTTCCTTGGTTTGTAAAGTAATGGGCCAATTCTCTAAGCCCCATCGTTCCTTCACCAACCTCCAATTGCCTCTTAATCTCTCCCCTCTAGTCCCATCTTCTTCCATTGGTAGAATTGACTGTACCATCGAATGATATGTTCTTCGTTGAATCACGACGGTAGTTGTGTCGCTCCTCATGACCATTTTCTGGGCAATGGTGGCATAGGCATCTGGGTGGCAGTTCATCATTCTGGACTGCCTCCTAATATTGGTCCTATGGAACTAGAAAAGAAGTCTCTGGATGATTGTTCTGTATGGTGCCAAGCTCATATGTTTCAATGCGTACTCTCCATTCACTTGCTGAACCACTAAGTTTGAATCCCCTTTGATGCAAAGTGAACGAATCCCCCTTCGAAGAGATTCTGGCAACCCTAGCACCAATGCTTCATATTCTGCCTCGTTATTAGAGCAAGGGAAATCTAATTTGTAGGAAAGGAAAATTTCCCTAATTCCTCTTTGGATGGATGACCCCTGACCCTCCTTTATTTTCCGTCGAGGATCCATCGAACTTCATTATCCATTCCTCATCTGTTGCATCTAGGTGATTGTCCTACAAGTGTTCTGTTGGGATACTTTCTTTGGGTGGCTCAAACGTTCCTGAAGGGAAAATAGCCAACAGATCTGTGTACGCCTGGATTTTGATTACACGAGGAACCATGCACTTCAAGTGATATTCGGAGAGGATAAGGAACCATCTAGCTGCCCTGCCAATCAATATAGTTCTTGCTAGAAAATACTTAATTGGATCACATCTAGTTACAATATGATTTGTAAAAGACAGCATATAATGTCTAAGTTTTTGCGCTATAAATACTAAGGCTAAACAATGCCTTTCTAAGATACTATATCTGACTTCTGGCCTATGGATGATCCTGCTGAGGTAGTAAACTGGTCCTTCTTACCCATCGATCTCTTGTGCCAATAAAGTTCCCACAGACCTCGTGGTGGATGTGAGGTATAGCTGCAACGGTATTCCTACCTTTGGGAGAACCATGGTCTGTGGTGAAACGGGCAGCTTTTTCAGTCCGTTAAGATACTCCTGGTGACTCTCCTCCCATATGAACTTCATGTTCTTTGGCAGCAGCTGCATCAGTGGGTGTGTTATTTTGGCCAATCCAGGCATAAATCTCCTAAGGTAGGAGACCTTACCGAGGAAAATCTTCAGCTCCTTCTCCGTTCTTGGACATGGTATTTCCAAGATCGCCCGCTGGTTGTCCTGGTCCATCTGCACCCCTTGTCGATCAACCACAAAGCCTAGAAATTTCCCACTTTTCACTCCAAAAACACACTTCAGTGGGTTCATTTTTAATTTAAACTTCCGACAATGGGAAAACACCTTCCTCAAATCGCTCAGCCGAGACTCCTCCTTCTTCGACTTGATGACCAAATCATCCACATTGAATTCCACAAACTTGTGAAAGAAGTCATGGAAAATGGCCATAATTGTTCTTTGGTAAGTTTCCCTAGGGTTCTTGAGTCCAAATGGCATCACCTTGTACATGAAGTTTCCCAACGGGTTCTGAACGCTATTTTTTCTGCATCCACGGGGTCTATCTTGATCTAGTTGTACCCTACATACCCATTCATGAAGTTGTACATCTCATGACCATCTGTTGCATCTATCAGGCTATCGATGGAGGGCAGAGGGAACTCATCCTTGGGACAAGCTCTATTCAAATCCCTGAAGTCCACGCAGATCCTTATTTGGTTTTTGTCTTTCTTTCCCATCGGGATAATGCTAGATAGCCAGAGTGGGTGTTGTATCTGTATGATGAACCCTGCCATTAGTAGGCGTTGAACCTCTTCCTTAATCTTTGAATCCAGCTCAGGCTCGTACGTTCTCATTGCCTGTTTCACTAGAATAGCTGAAGGCATTACGTTCAACTTGTGGCAGCTCACTTCTTCATCTAGCCCCTCCATCTCTGTGTACTTCCACACGAAGACGTCTATAAACTCCCGAATCAACTCAACCAAGGTCCCCCCATTTCTCCTTACTAAGATCCTTAGAGATGAAGATGGGCCTCGGATCCTCTCCTTCTTTCACTAGGTTCAGCTGCTCCAAATCTTGTACCCGGGGCTTTGGCTGATCTGCCATGTAATTCGATTCCTCGGTGACTTCCTCCATAAATTCTTATATGCTGGAATTATCTATTACCATACATTGTCCCCGTTGATCCACTAAAAAGCATTAATATATCAGGTCAACCTCATCATTAGCTTCCTCGGTTGCCCGCTCACACCGTTACAATCGATATACCACCTTTCCTTATTCAGAAATGACTTTCTTACATTGCCTGCTAGGAGCGGTGGCTGCCTTCCTATTCTTCTCTCTAAAAGCTTTATCCACTCTTTTTCCTGAGAACCGGCTTAGTATGCATTGTCGTTGGACCTCATGCTCCATCAGATCCACTCTGGGCCTCATCCTATCTTTGAGCTGCTTCGAGATGTTTTGGGGCCAAGGGCCAAGGGACCACCTGGTGAGCTTCTTCGTTCATCACCCTGGCACTGCTTGCAACCTCTTCACTCTACTCGTTCAAAGGCCCCATCCTTTCTTTGATCGAGAGAACCCATGCACCCTCCATTCTTCTCGTTAGGACCCGAACATCCTCCTCTAACTCAGTGTAAAATACTTCATCTACCAAGTGAGGTTCCTCGACAGCTAAGGGCCTCTTCATAGCCCTAATGGTCACCTTTATCCCCTTGATGTTCGCCTTAGCACATTGGTGGTACGGAGAAGGAACTAGTTGTTGATTGCGCATCCATACCCTTCTTACTAGCAGATGATAGGAAGTTGCACTCTTTATTATGTGGAACTTGATATGGGAACTAAGATTACCCATTACAACCCCAACATTAACGTACCCGATAGATTTGGAAGATTGGTTATCATACCCCGAAATCACCAAAGGCATGGGGACCAACCTTTCTTCTAGAATATTAGCTGCATGAAAGGATCTAATTGGCATGATATTGATGGAAGCTCCCCCATCCATAAGAGTCCTTACGAAAATAACTTCGTTAACGCTAGCTCTTACATACAATTGCCTGTTATAGTGGAATCTCACACCCCTATCGGCATCACTGAAGGATACTTCTGACAGAAACCTCCTCACCAACCTAGCCATGGGTCCCTTCCACCTCAGCGAAGGGACTGCATTCTTACTCGTGATGTCAAGTATTGCCTAGGTTATCTTTAACCTACTTTATTTTGGTATCCCCACTTGATCGAAGAACTAAGTGAACTTTGGGGATTTTGAAAATGCGCAGTACTCTAGGACTGGGTCTGCTTCCCTTCCTTTAACGCTAGACACGTCGTCTACGTCTTTGGCGCTTGCTTCGTCGTAGGCCAAAACTACGTTAGCCATTCCTTTAGTACAGGTCTCCAAAGCTTCCTCGTACTCCTCTCTTTCTCCTCTCTTCGCCTCTTCATCATAGTCCACCACGAGATTGTCCCCATATGCAGGAAATGGGTTGTTTTTGACGTTCTGTGGAGGGATCTGCAACATCCCTGCCTTTACATCTTTGTCAATGATTTTTCTCAGTGTGAAGAAACTTTCTGTTGGGTGTTGGATCCTCCGATGAACCTGGCACATTACACCAAATCTGCCTAATAGTCACGGTCATTGACCTTGACAAGTTCAACTTCTCAAGGTCAATGACCATGACAATTCGGGGCGAGACAACTTTTTTTGTCAGGAACTTGTCACGGTCGTGTCACGGTCCATGATCGTGACAAGTTTAGTTACAGTTAATAACCGTGACAAATCCTTGACCCTTTTTAAAAATTATCATGGTCATTGACCGTGATAAGTCCGTGATAACAATCCTTTGTCACGGACTTGTCACAGTCAATGACTGTAATAATTCTGGGTTGAATTTAAAAAAAATCTGCTGGGCAGTATGGCCACTGCCACTGCCCAGCAGTATATTTGTACCTGTTATAGCAACGTTGTACCTGTTCAAACATCATATATCCAAATAAACTAAAGATAATGCAAATATATATTCAAAATAGAAACAATATATATGACGATATAATCCAAATATAATTCAAATATACCAACTTAAAAATAATGTCACTACATGTCTGGTGTAAATGTGAGGAGATGAGTAGGCCACACGATATACGAATTAACACACCCACAAATATACATCGTGCCGCATTTTTTGCGCAAGCACAATAGGGAGTTCTCTTTCCCGAGTATCACATGCATGACGAGCACTTTGGACTCGATCTCTTAAAGCTCACGTCCATGAACTATTCCACCCTGGATGATATTCGGGTCCCTCAACCCCCGCCCTATCCGCTGGCCATCAAATACATCCAATATGAACACGTTCGGCCTACCAAGTGTCGACATCGATCTGGGGAAGGGAGTCAAATAGGGAAGTGGATCATCGAAGTACGCACGTGTCGGAGATGAAGCAGCAAGGTCCACATCCTCGTCATCATGCGCCTCGTCATCCCGCACCTCCTCCTCCACCGCCTTTTCCTTCCCTTTCTCCTTACGATCTTCGCGCAACGTATGATTCATGAATGAGTACATATCTTGGACCATCGCCTCCAAACGGGACAGCTTCGCGTCATGTGAATCCACCGTTCAAGCCAACCCGGTGTCGCTCGTCTCCAATCCGATGATCCTAGATTTGGCTGTGACAACCCGCTATCCGAAATAAAGGGTGGCCAGCCCTATACCCCGATAAAATAGGAAATCATTGATAAATATCATTTTCAGCACCACAACAATAAGCAAAGTATAAGGAATAACCACTCTATATTCCAGAAAATGGGTTATCAAAAACTTTGGTTTGAAATAAAAAGAAAATATTTTCAACAACCCATCGTAGAAATAGAGGGTGGAAACCCCCACAAGCGTACATAAGAAACCCAAGGGATACAAAGGACCGAATGAAACGTCGGTCAACATCAACCATGCAACATATAATAGTACCAAGTGTTACATAATAAAATCCATTATACAATTACAATTGTTTGGGCAACAAGCCCGAGTAGACTGAGCATAACTAGAAACATAAACGGAGGCGTCTACACAAAATCCCGTGAAACCCGCACAATGTCACGGCTCCTCAAAACATTAGGAAGGAAGGGTCATTACTGGCGACCGTGCGGCGGAACACCTGAACGGATCATATATATAGATACAACAAGAAATGGAAACCGGTCAGGGCCGGGTATATATGTGATCAATAGATAAATGACAGGTATGACAATGATGCACAATTAAGCATGGGTGAGTCTAGCATGTTAACATCATAAGGAACTAAAACTGATAAAGGACTATAGAGTGAGATTCATGTTAAAACAGAATTAAAAGTACTTATGAGCCTTTATCATCATTCATCATATTTCAATTTCAATCTTCTTTTTCCATTCCTTATTAGGAGTACAATTATCATCATGTGCTCTATATGGCACTAATCTCAATAACATGCTCTTTGCGGCATAATTTTGCTCTTTATGGCATTAATGATCCATCGAGTCCAACTCGATAATTAGAATAGTCATAATATAAATATAACGATTCTAAGACCGCCCGTCCGGGTTTCCCCACTGGCGCGTCCCTAAATAACCATTATCTTCCAGGGCCTAACCTAAGACAACCTGGGATCCTATCGCAAACGTCGGGAAGCGGCCATGAGCCTGCGTGGGAGCCAAGACCACACCCGGAATCTTCCTACCCAGCACAGAAAAATATACAACCATAAGCGCTCCCATGGCCTAGGACTATATCCACCCTGCATTCATTAGCCAGGGGGCTTCACCTATCGTGCGGACTTCCCTTAAGATGGTATTTAGAGAGGTGTGTAACATCCATTTTATTTATTTCCATTACATGATTTAGTAAATTATCATTTACCTTAACAATTTCCCATTTTTAAAATGAATGAACAAGCTAATTCAGGACTAAGCATAAATAGTACCGACATAGCATCCTCAAAAGGAATTCAGACTCCAAAGTTATCCCCCAAGGCCTCTTTTAGGCTTTAATATGAACCATCAAGTCAATTCTAGCTCGAGTTGAATTCTAAAGTCTCCAAATCGACCTTAATATATTCTAGACCCTTATAAAACTACTAGACAAAAGTAATGCCTAAACATCACTTTAAATTCTCCCTTGAAAGAACCCTAGATGAACCCTTTCGAGTCTAGGATGTCGACCCAACTCAACTAGAACTCTAAACCCTATGTTTACTTCATTTAAGAAGGTCCCTAATCAAAAATCCTAAAGAAAAGGGTTAAAAATGAAATAAAATAAAAATTTGGAAAATGCAGGGCTACCGAATCGATTCGCCCCCTTGGCCGAATCGATTCGGCCAGAAAAATTGAGGTTCTGCATAAATGCCGAATCGATTCGGATGGGAGGCCGAATTGATTCGGTCAGAAAATCTGGGTTTCTGCATAACTGCCGAATCGATTCGGACCAATTCCGAATCGATTCGGTCCACAAGACCCGAGCACTGGCCCTAGCCGAATCGATTCGCCCAGGGGGCCGAATCGATTCGGGCCTGCGATTTTGCCAAGAAATGGCTATGGAGTCTTGGACTCCATTTTCTACCCCAACTCAAATTTCTTCAAACCAAACTTATACACCAACATCAAGATAGCATCAGTGATACTTTTAACCATATTAAACCTCATGGATAATCCTAAACATCTCGGAATAAATCAAAACCCAAAATACACAAGAAAACCCTAGGTTTACTAAACTAAAAATCAATACACCATTATCACAACAAATCATCTATCTCAAGACACAAAGAGCAAGTAAAAACTTGCCTTGATTCAGCAAATATGCAGATTCCTTGGTGTAGTAGCAATCTCTCTCAATCTCCAAAGCTTTCTCTCTACTCTTCTCTTACTCTCTTAGGTTTAGGAAGGGATTTTGGGGAAAATTAGAAGACTTAATAGGCTTAAGTCGTGACTTAAGGTAAATTCCCCACTTAATTAACCAAAAGTACGATAAAATAATACGCAATAGCATAATTAAGGCATAACCAGTCAAAAATGCCCAAAACTACAAAATACAATATGGTACATTATTTGACTATTTCGCACATTCCGGAATCAACTGCAACCTCCAAATTATCATTTGGAAATTTTAAAATTCAATTTAGGTTCCGGTCTCGTTATTAAGCCAAATATCATTTTGAGTTCAGATGATATTAATAAGCATGACATAGCAATATTTTCCATAATTATGATATGTATGCTAACTCACAATAAATATCAACTTTTCTACATTGAATTAACATTCAATTCATAACCCAACACTGGTCTCTAATTACTATACTAAGTAATTATTATAAAATACGGTCTCATAAGCGAGGGTTATTACATACTCCCCCCCTTATGAGGGAATTTTGCCCCCAAAATTCAGGCGTACCTCATGAGAAAAGATGTGGATATTTCTCCCGCATCTCATCCTCGCGTTCCCAAGTTGATTCGCTCGCATGATGATGGCTCCAATGGACTCTCACTAGAGGCACCACCCAAGATCTTAACTTCCGCTCCCCAAACTCAAGGATAGCAACCGGTTGTTCTTCGTAAGAAACATCAGGCTGCAAATCGATGTCTTCGAAAGGGATGTGCCAAAGGGCACCTTCACACCTTCTGTACTTTTTCAAAGAGGAGACGTGAAATACATCATGAATTTTTTGTAAAGGTTCCGGCAAGGCAAGTTGGTATGCCACGGGACCAACCTTTGCAATAACCGGGAAAGGTCCAACAAAACGTGGTGCAAGCTTTCCTTTCTTCCCAAAACGTTTGATGCCCTTCATCGGGGACACTCGCACCAACACTTGGTCTCCAACCTCCAACTCCATATGTCTCCTACCCGCATCGGCATAGCTCTTTTGACGGTCTTGGGCTATCCGTATACGATTTCGAATAAGCTCGATCTTCGAAGAAGTGTCTTGGATCATTTCAGGTCCAAGGAACTTATTATCACCCACTTCCAACCAACAAGCGGGCGATCTACAAGGCCTGCCGTACAGAGCTTCATAGGGTGCCATTCCAATGGTAAATTGGTATGAGTTATTGTAAGAAAACTCAACCAACGGAAGATATTGTTCCCAACTGCCTTTAAAGTCGAGTATGCACATACGAAGCATATCCTCCATCATCTGGTTTACCCTTTCGGTCTGACCGTCTGTTTGAGGATGATAGGAAGAGCTTAACTTCAACTCAGTCCCCATAGCTCCCTGGAAACTCTGCCAAAAGTGGGACACAAATATTTTATCTCGGTCGGAGATAATATTCAAAGGTACCCCGTGGAGTCTAACGATCTCCTCAATAAACAACTGGGCATAACGAGCGGTATCATAATCGGTGCGCACGGGCAAGAAGTGTGCCGACTTAGTCAAACGGTCGACAATCACCCAAATTGAGTCATGACCCTTTTGCGATCTAGGCAAGCCCGTAACGAAGTCCATCGAAATGCTCTCCCATTTCCACACGGGAATCTCGAGCGGTTGCAACAAACCTGTCGGTCGCTGGTGGTCAATCTTAACCAACTGACAAGTAGTGCATTTAGACACAAACTCGGAGATATCCCTCTTCATACCCGCCCACTAATACAAACGGCGCATATCTTGGTACATCTTGTCCCCGCCTGGATGCACCGTGAACTTGGACCCGTGGGATTCCGCCATAACTGCACGTCTCAAATCTCCATCATCGGGAACCACAAGTCTTCCATGGAAGCGTAGTCCACCCTCAGAACCAATTGAGTACGACTTCGCTCCCTCAGACAACAACTGGCGAGTATGGTATTGACAAACTTTATCTCTTTTCTGAGCTTCCACAATCTTTGCTATAATCGTGGGAGTAACCGTCATCACGGAGAGGAATGCTCTCACCCCCGCATCCTCCAGGCTGAGTTCTTTCCACTTAGCTTTCCATACCTCAGCTAAGTCTCCATCAGGCTTTCTACTCAAGGCATCTGCTACCACATTCGCCTTCCCGGGGTGATAATGAATATCAAATTGGTAGTCTTTCACAAACTCCAACCAACGGCGCTGGCGCATGTTCAAATCCTTTTGGGAGAATAAGTATTGCACCGATTTGTGGTCGGTGAAAAGACTAAACTTTTCCCCCAAGAGGTAATGCCTCCATATCTTCAAGGGAAATACAACGATGGAGAATTCCAAGTCATGTACCGGATAGTTCCTCTCGTGAGGTTTCAACTTACGAGAAGCGTATGCAATAGGTTGCCTCTCTTGTTGAAGAACACCTCCCAACCCCAGAAGAGATGCATCGGTGAAGACGAGATATTCCAATCCCGGCCTTGGCAATGCCAGGACTGGAGCTGAAGTCAGTCTATCCTTGAGTTCCTCAAAAGCCGATTGACACGAACTGTCCCATACAAATCTTACTCCTTTCCGGGTCAAATTTGTCAATGGGCTAGCAACCTTAGAAAAGCCCTTAATGAATCGACGGTAATAACCCGCCAAACCCAGAAAACTACGAACTTCAGTGGGCGTCGTGGGCTGACCCCACTCCTTCACCGCGATCACCTTACTCGGATCCACAGACACGCCTTGGGATGACACCACATGCCCCAAAAATTGAACTTCCTTCAACCAGAAGCCACACTTCTCAAACTTTGCATACAGTTGATGATCTCTCAATCTCTGCAGGACCAATCGCAAGTGAGTAGCGTGATCCGACTCTGTCTGAGAATAGACTAGGATGTCATCAATAAATACAATGACAAACTGGTCAAGGAAATACCGAAACACCCTATTCATAAGGTCCATAAACACTGCAGGGGCATTGGTTAGCCCGAAGGGCATAACCAAGAATTCATAAGATCCATAACGGGTCAAAAAGGCCGTCTTGGACACATCTTGCTCTCGTATCCTCAATTAGTGATACCCCGTCCTCAGGTCGATCTTGGAGAAGTGGGAAGCTCCCCTAAGTTGATCAAACAAGTCATCGATGCGAGGTAAAGGGTATTTATTCCGGATGGTGACTTTATTCAACTCTCTATAGTCCACGCATAACCGGAGAGAACCGTCTCTCTTCTTCAGAAACAATACCGGAGCGCCCCACGGCGAGGTACTATGCCTAATAAAGCCCTGCTCCAGTAACTTCTGAATCTGATCTCTCAGCTCCCTCATCTCCACAGGAGCCATTCGATAAGGAGCTTTGGCGATCGGTCGAGTTCCCGGCATTAGATCAATCACAAACTCTATCTCCCGACTTGGAGGTAATCCCGGTATCTCCCGAAAAACATCCTCGAAATCTCTAACGATTGGAAGAGAATTTAGAGGAACCACGACATCTCTAGATGCATCTTCCGCAATACAATATAGATAAGCACTTGTGCTCCCTTCCATACAAGGCATAACTACCAGGAACATCTCTTGTCCCGGAACCGTAAAAACTATACTCTTCCCGTAACAATTCACTATAGCACGGTACTTCACTAGCCAATCCATACCCAGAATTACATCATACCCGACCATATCAAGGACGAGTAAGTCAGCCTCAAAACACAAGTCACCAAGATTAATTTCCACATTTTTACATACGAAGAAAATCAATGAGCCATCGCCCATAGAGGATTCGACGCTAGTGAAGGTACTTTCAGCAGATTTTATCAAACCTGTAGTCTGAGCAAAACTTCTAGAAATAAAGGAGTGTGTAGCACCCGTATCAAATAGAATTCGACCCAAGTGCCCCTGAATGAGAAACTTACCCTCGATCGCTGGTGGTGCCGGAGGAGCTGGAGGAAGCAGAGCCTCCTGAATGTGGTAAACCCTTCCGTACTGCAATTGCCCCTGTTGAGGGGGAGCAACCGGATTAGGTGCTTGGGGTGGAAACTGTACATACGGCTGCTGTGGGGCCCGAGGAAGATGCCCTCCAACCAACTGAGGACACGCCCTTTTATAGTGGCCCAGCTCCCCACACTGAAAACATTTGATTGCCGTCATATCCTGGTTTCTACCTTGGTTATTTCGGAATTGCCCCGCGCCTCGGCCCTGTTGGCCCCTACCTCCATTTCCACCTCTACCTCCCTGTGGTTGCTGACCAACTTGTCCCTGCCTGTTATTATTGTTGTTGCCACCAGCATTAAACCCACCGAAACGTTGACGCTTGGAAGAATCCCCCTGCTGAGGATCCCTCTCAACCTGCTTGTTCCCCGAGGATTGGGACGAAGAAGATGTTCCCCCTCCGCTCCCAACTCCTCCCTGCCTCACCGCTTGCCCCGCAACTACAACCTTCTTCTTGTTTAGCAAAAACAATCTGTGCTCTTGACAGTGAAGTAAAGCGGCATTCATCACATCACCAAAAGTCACCAGAGATGGATTCCCCAGCAAATGTTTTTTTATTCGCCAATGTAAACCTCCCACAAACTTGGAGATCCTCTTCGATTCTGGAGTTACCTCATCCGGTATAAAACTGGCTAACCGGGTAAACTCCTCCTCATACTCAGCAACTGACCTCTCCCCTTGAACTAAATCCTGCAGCTTCCTCTGCATTTCCCTCTGAACTGCGGGAGGGAAATACTTCCCATCAAATAAAGTCCAAAAATTTGTGATGGACATAGTATCCCTCTGTTCGGGTGTCGTCATTGACTCCCACCAATGTAAGGCCGGTCCGACCAGCATGAAAGTAACGAGAATCTTCTTCTTCTCCTCACAACATTCCACCATCCTAAGATGGCGCTGCATATCTCTCTTCCACGGGTTCGCCTTTATGACATCCGAACCTCCCTCAAACTCCGGGGGATGTCCCTTAAGGAAAGATTCCCTCACCCGTTCCCACTGAGAAGGTCTCGTGGGAACTGGTGCGTCTTGTCCTCTAACTTGGGCTTGTGGCATTTGTTGAGCCACTGCAGTCATTGCGGCGTTAACAGCTTGGGCCACAATATTTGCCACTTCAGCGGCACAGATACTCCCCTGCTGCGGTGGAGGACCAAACTCATCCTCAACACCCCTATTACGTCTAGCGGGACGTCCTCTCTTCGGCGGCATCTGAGATAAAGACGAGATAGAGTTAAAACATAATATAAGACAATCTATTTAGCAGAAGATCGCATACATAAGCAGCAAAACAATCCTAACATTAAGTTCTACATCAAAGAACGCTACGGTAGAACGTGACAAGTCCGCATAGATCCTAAAGACTCTAGAAGCTGATGCTCTGAT
This sequence comes from Sambucus nigra, assembly GCA_949130495.1. Lineage (NCBI taxonomy): Eukaryota > Viridiplantae > Streptophyta > Magnoliopsida > Dipsacales > Adoxaceae > Sambucus > Sambucus nigra. The sequence continues at coordinate 642,389,486 of OX422216.1, forward strand.
ACCATCAGTGACAACCCGCTATCCGAAATAAAGGGTGGCCAGCCCTATACCCCGATAAAATAGGAAATCATTGATAAATATCATTCTCAGGACCACAACAATAAGCAAAGTATAAGGAATAACCACTCTATATTCCAGAAAACGGGTTATCAAAAACTTTGGTTTGAAATAAAAAGAAAATATTTTCAACAACCCATCGTAGAAATAGAGAGTGGAAACCCCCACAAGCGTACATAAGAAACCCAAGGGATACAAAGGACCGAATGAAACGTCGGTCAACAACAACCATGCAACATATAATAGTACCAAGTGTTACATAATAAAATCCATTATACAATTACAATTGTTTGGGCAACAAGCCCGAGTAGACTGAGCATAACTAGAAACATAAACGGAGGCGTCTACACAAAATCCCGTGAAACCCGCACAATGTCACGGCTCCTCAAAACATTAGGAAGGAAGGGTCATTACTGGCGACCATGCGGCGGAACACCTGAACGGATCATATATATAGATACAACAATAAATGGAAACCGGTCAGGGCCGGGTATATATGTGATCAATAGATAAATGACAGGTATGACAATGATGCATAATTAAGCATGGGTGAGTCTAGCATGTTAACATCATAAGGAACTAAAATTGATAAAGGACTATAGAGTGAGATTCATGTTAAAACAGAATTAAAAGTACTTATGAGCCTTTATCATCATTCATCATATTTCAATTTCAATCTTCTTTTTCCATTCCTTATTAGGAGTACAATTATCATCATGTGCTCTATATGGCACTAATCTCAATAACATGCTCTTTGCGGCATAATTTTGCTCTTTATGGGTTTAATGATCCATCGAGTCCAACTCAATAATTAGAATAGTCATAATATAAATATAACGATTCTAAGACCGCCCGTCCGGGTTTCCCCACTGGCGCGTCCCTAAATAACCATCATCTTCCAGGGCCTAACCTAAGACAACCTGGGATCTTATCGCAAACGTCGGGAAGCGGCCATGAGCCTGCGTGGGAGCCAAGACCACACCCGGAATCTTCCTACCCAGCACAGAAAAATATACAACCATAAGCGCTCCCGTGGCCTAGGACTATATCCACCATGCATTCATTAGCCAGGAGGCTTCACCTATCGTGCGGACTTCCCTTAAGATGGTATTTAGAGAGGTGTGTAACATCCATTTTATTTATTTCCATTACATGATTTAGTAAATTATCATTTACCTTAATAATTTCCCATTTTTAAAATGAATGAACAAGCTAATTCAGGACTAAGCATAAATAGTACTGACATAGCATCCTCAAAAGGAATTCAGACTCCAAAGTTATCCCCCAAGGCCTCTTTTAGGCTTTAATATGAACCATCAAGTCAATTCTAGCTCGAGTTGAATTCTAAAGTCTCCAAATCGACCTTAATATATTCTAGACCCTTATAAAACTACTAGACAAAAGTAATGCCTAAACATCACTTTAAATTCTCCCTTGAAAGAACCCTAGATGAACCCTTTCGAGTCTAGGATGCCGACCCAACTCAACTAGAACTCTAAACCCTATGTTTACTTCATTTAAGAAGGTCCCTAATAAAAAATCCTAAAGAAAAGGGTTAAAAATGAAAAAAATAAAAATTTGGAAAATGCAGGGCTACCGAATCGATTCGCCCCCTTGGCCGAATCGATTCGGCCAGAAAAATTGAGGTTCTGCATAAATGCCGAATCGATTCGGATGGGAGGCCGAATCGATTCGGTCAGAAAATCTGGGTTTCTGCATAACTGCCGAATCGATTCGGACCAATTCCGAATCGATTCGGTCCACAAGACCTGAGCACTGGCCCTAGCCGAATCGATTCGCCCAGGGGGCCGAATCGATTAGGGCCTGCGATTTTGCCAAGAAATGGCTATGGAGTCTTGGACTCCATTTTCTACCCCAACTCAAATTTCTTCAAACCAAACTTATACACCAACATCAAGATAGCATCAATGATACTTTTAACCATATTAAACCTCATGGATAATCCTAAACATCTCGGAATAAATCAAAACCCAAAATACACAAGAAAACCCTAGGTTTACTAAACTAAAAATCAATACACCATTATTACAACAAATCATCTATCTCAAGACACAAATAGCAAGTAAAAACTTGCCTTGATTCAGCAAATATGCAGATTCCTTGGTGTAGTAGCAATCTCTCTCAATCTCCAAAGCTTTCTCTCTACTCTTCTCTTACTCTCTTAGGTTTAGGAAGGGATTTTGGGGAAAATTAGAAGACTTACTAGGCTTAAGTCGTGAATTAAGGTAAATGCCCCACTTAATTAACCAAAAGTGCGATAAAATAATACGCAATAGCATAATTAAGGCATAACCAGTCAAAAAGGCCCAAAACTACAAAATACAATATGGTACATTATTTGACTATTTCGCACATTCCGGAATCAACTGCAACCTCCAAATTATCATTTGGACATTTTAAAATTCAATTTAGGTTCCGGTCTCGTTATTAAGCCAAATATCATTTTGAGTTCAGATGATATTAATAAGCATGACATAGCAATATTTTCCATAATTATGATATGTATGCTAACTCACAATAAATATCAACTTTTCTACATTGAATTAACATTCAATTCATAACCCAACACTGGTCTCTAATTACTATACTAAGTAATTATTATAAAATACGGTCTCATAAGCGAGGGTTATTACATACTCCCCGCCCCTTATGAGGGAATTTTGCCCCCAAAATTCAGGCGTACCTCATGAGAAAAGATGTGGATATTTCTCCCGCATCTCATCCTCGCGTTCCCAAGTTGATTCGCTCGCATGATGATGGCTCCAATGGACTCTCACTAGAGGCACCACCCAAGATCTTAACTTCCGCTCCCCAAACTCAAGGATAGCAACCGGTTGTTCTTCGTAAGAAACATCAGGCTGCAAATCGATGTCTTCGAAAGGGATGTGCCAAAGGGCACCTTCACACCTTCTGTACTTTTTCAAAGAGGAGACGTGAAATACATCATGAATTTTTTGTAAAGGTTCCGGCAAGGCAAGTTGGTATGCCACGGGACCAACCTTTGCAATAACCGGGAAAGGTCCAACAAAACGTGGTGCAAGCTTTCCTTTCTTCCCAAAACGTTTGATGCCCTTCATCGGGGACACTCGCACCAACACTTGGTCTCCAACCTCCAACTCCATATGTCTCCTACCCGCATCGGCATAGCTCTTTTGACGGTCTTGGGCTATCCGTATACGATTTCGAATAAGCTCGATCTTCGAAGAAGTGTCTTGGATCATTTCAGGTCCAAGGAACTTATTATCACCCACTTCCAACCAACAAGCGGGCGATCTACAAGGCCTGCCGTACAGAGCTTCATAAGGTGCCATTCCAATGGTAAATTGGTATGAGTTATTGTAAGCAAACTCAACCAACGGAAGATATTGGTCCCAACTGCCTTTAAAGTCGAGTATGCACATACGAATCATATCCTCCAACATCTGGTTTACCCTTTCGGTCTGACCGTCTGTTTGAGGATGATAGGAAGAGCTTAACTTCAACTCGGTCCCCATAGCTCCCTGGAAACTCTGCCAAAAGTGGGACACAAATATTTTATCTCGGTCGAAGATAATATTCAAAGGTACCCCGTGGAGTCTAACGATCTCCTCAATAAATAACTGGGCATAACGAGCGGTATCATAATCGGTGCGCACGGGAAAGAAGTGTGCCGACTTAGTCAAACGGTCGACAATCACCCAAATTGAGTCATGACCCTTTTGCGATCTAGGCAAGCCCGTAACGAAGTCCATCGAAATGCTCTCCCATTTCCACACGTGAATCTCGAGCGGTTGCAACAAACCTGTCGGTCGCTGGTGGTCAATCTTAACCAACTGACAAGTAGTGCATTTAGACACAAACTCGGAGATATCCCTCTTCATACCCGCCCACCAATACAAACGGCGCATATCTTGGTACATCTTGTCCCCGCCTGGATGCACCGTGAACTTGGACCCGTGGGATTCCGCCATAACTGCACGTCTCAAATCTCCATCATCGGGAACCACAAGTCTTCCATGGAAGCGTAGTCCACCCTCAGAACCAATTGAGTACGACTCCGCTCCCTCAGACAACAACTGGCGAGTATGGTATTGACAAACTTTATCTCTTTTCTGAGCTTCCACAATCTTTGCTATAATCGTGGGAGTAACCTTCATCACGGAGAGGAATGCTCTCACCCTCGCATCCTCCAGGCTGAGTTCTTTCCACTTAGCTTTCCATACCTCAGCTAAGTCTCCATCAGGCTTTCTACTCAAGGCATCTGCTACCACATTCGCCTTCCCGGGGTGATAATGAATATCAAATTGGTAGTCTTTCACAAACTCCAACCAACGGCGCTGGCGCATGTTCAAATCCTTTTGGGAGAATAAGTATTGCACCGATTTGAGGTCGGGGAAAAGACTAAACTTTTCCCCCAAGAGGTAATGCCTCCATATCTTCAAGGCAAATACAACGACGGCGAATTCCAAGTCATGTACCGGATAGTTCCTCTCGTGAGGTTTCAACTTACGAGAAGCGTATGCAATAGGTTGACTCTCTTGTTGAAGAACACCTCCCAACCCCAGAAGAGATGCATCGGTGAAGACGAGATATTCCAATACCGGCCTTGGCAATGCCAGGACTGGAGCTAAAGTCAGTCTATCCTTGAGTTCCTCAAAAGCTGATTGACACGAACTGTCCCATACAAATCTTACTCCTTTCCGGGTCAAATTTGTCAATGGGCTAGCAACCTTAGAAAAGCCCTTAATGAATCGACGGTAATAACCCGCCAAACCCAGAAAACTACGAACTTCAGTGGGCGTCGTGGGCTGACCCCACTCCTTAACCGCGATCACCTTACTCGGATCCACAGACACGCCTTGGGATGACACCACATGCCCCAAAAATTGAACTTCCTTCAACCAGAAGCCACACTTCTCAAACTTTGCATACAGTTGATGATCTCTCAATCTCTGCAGGACTAATCGCAAGTGAGTAGCGTGATCCGACTCTGTCTGAGAATAGACTAGGATGTCATCAATAAATACAATGACAAACTAGTCAAGGAAATAACGAAACACCCTATTCATAAGGTCCATAAACACTGCAGGGGCATTGGTTAGCCCGAAGGGCATAACCAAGAATTCATAAGATCCATAACGGGTCAAAAAGGCCGTCTTGGACACATCTTGCTCTCGTATCCTCAATTAGTGATACCCCGTCCTCAGGTCGATCTTGGAGAAGTAGGAAGCTCCCTTAAGTTGTTCAAACAAGTCATCGATGCGAGGTAAAGGGTATTTATTCCGGATGGTGACTTTATTCAACTCTCTATAGTCCACGCATAACCGGAGAGAACCGTCTCTCTTCTTCACAAACAATACCGGAGCGCCTCACGGCGAGGTACTACGCCTAATAAAGCCCTGCTCCAGTAACTTCTGAATCTGATCTCTCAGCTCCCTCATCTCCACAGGAGCCATTCGATAAGGAGCTTTGGCGATCGGTCGAGTTCCCGGCATTAGATCAATCACAAACTTTATCTCCCGACTTGGAGGTAATCCCGGTATCTCCCGAAAAACATCCTCGAAATCTCTAACGATTGCAAGAGAATTTAGAGGAACCACGACATCTCTAGATGCATCTTCCGCAATACAATATAGATAAGCACTTGTGCTCCCTTCCATACAAGGCATAACTACCAGGAACATCTCTTGTCCCGGAACCGCAAAAACTATACTCTTCCCGTAACAATTCACTATAGCACGGTACTTCACTAGCCAATCCATACCCAGAATTACATCATACCCGACCATATCAAGGACGAGTAAGTCAGCCTCAAAACACAAGTCACCAAGATTAATTTCCACATTTTTACATACGAAGAAAATCAATGAGCCATTGCCCATAGAGGATTCGACGCTAGTGAAGGTACTTTCAGCAGATTTTATCAAACCTGTAGTCTGAGCAAAACTTCTAGAAATAAAGGAGTGTGTAGCACCCGTATCAAATAGAATTCGACCCAAGTGCCCCTGAATGAGAAACTTACCCTCGATCGCTGGTGGTGCCGGAGGAGCTGGAGGAAGCAGAGCCTCCTGAATGTAGTAAACCCTTTCGTACTGCAATTGCCCCTGTTGAGGGGAAGCAACCGGATTAGGCGCTTGGGGCGGAAACTGTACATACGGCTGCTGTGGGGCCCGAGGAAGATGCCCTCCAACCAACTGAGGACACGCCCTTTTATAGTGGCCCAGCTCCCCACACTGAAAACATTTGATTGCCGTCATATCCTGGTTTCTACCTTGGTTATTTCGGAATTGCCCCGCGCCTCGGCCCTATTGGCCCCTACCTCCATTTCCACCTCTACCTCCCTGTGGTTGCTGACCAACTTGTCCCTGCCTGTTATTATTGTTGTTGCCACCAGCATTAAACCCACCGAAACGTTGACGCTTGGAAGAATCCCCCTGCTGAGGATCCCTCTCAACCTGCTTGTTCCCCGAGGATTGGGACGAAGAAGATGTTCCCCCTCCACTCCCAACTCCTCCCTGCCTCACCGCTTGCCCCGCAACTACAACCTTCTTCTTGTTTAGCAAAAACAATCTGTGCTCTTGACAGTGAAGTAAAGCGGCATTCATCACATCACCAAAAGTCACCAGAGATGGATTCCCCAGCAAATGTTGTTTTATTCGCCAATGTAAACCTCCCACAAACTTGGAGATCCTCTTCGATTCTGGAGTTACCTCATCCGGTATAAAACTGGCTAACCGGGTAAACTCCTCCTCATACTCAGCAACTGACCTCTCCCCTTGAACTAAATCCTGCAGCTTCCTTTGCATTTCCCTCTGAACTGCGGGAGGGAAATACTTCCCAACAAACAGAGTCCAAAAATTTGTGATGGACATAGTATCCCTCTGTTCGGGTGTCGTCATTGACTCCCACCAATGTAAGGCCGGTCCGACCAGCTTGAAAGTAACGAGAATCTGCTTCATCTCCTCACTACATTCCACCATCCTAAGATGGCGCTGCATATCTCTCTTCCACTGGTTCACCTTTATGACATCCGAACCTCCCTCAAACTCCGGGGGATGTCCCTTAAGGAAAGATTCCCTCACCCGTTCCCACTGAGAAGGTCCCGTGGGAACTGGTGCGTCTTGTCCTCTAACTTGGGATTGTGGCATTTGTTGAGCCACTGCAGTCATTGCGGCGTTGACAGCTTGGGCCACAATATTTGCCACTTCAGCGGCACTGATACTCCCCTGCTGCGGTGGAGGACCAAACTCATCCTCAACACCCCTATTACGTCTAGCAGGACGTCCTCTCTTCGGCGGCATCTGAGATAAAGACGAGATAGAGTTAAAACATAATATAAGACAATCTATTTAGCAGAAGATCGCATACATAAGCAGCAAAACAATCCTAACATTAAGTTCTACATCAAAGAACGCTACGGTAGAACGTGACAAGTCCGCATAGATCCTAAAGACTCTAGAACCTGATGCTATGATACCATCTATGACAACCCGCTATCCGAAATAAAGGGTGGCCAGCCCTATACCCCGATAAAATAGGAAATCATTGATAAATAGCATTCTCAGCACCACAACAATAAGCAAAGTATAAGGAATAACCACTCTATATTCCAGAAAACGGGTTATCAAAAACTTTGGTTTGAAATAAAAAGAAAATATTTTCAACAAACCATCATAGAAATAGAGGGTGGAAACCCCCACAAGCGTACATAAGAAACCCAAGGGATACAAAGGACCGAATGAAACGTCGGTCAACAACAACCATGCAACATATAATAGTACCAAGTGTTACATAATAAAATCTATTATACAATTACAATTGTTTGGGCAACAAGCCCGAGTAGACTGAGCATAACTAGAAACATAAACGGAGGCGTCTACACAAAATCCCGTGAAACCCGCACAATGTCACGGCTCCTCAAAACATTAGGAAGTAAGGGTCATTACTGGCGACCGTGCGGCGGAACACCTGAACGGATCATATATATAGATACAACAAGAAATGGAAACCGGTCAGGGTCGGGTATATATGTGATCAATAGATAAATGACAGGTATGACAATGATGCACAATTAAGCATGGGTGAGTCTAGCATGTTAACATCATAAGGAACTAAAACTGATAAAGGACTATAGAGTGAGATTCATGTTAAAACAGAATTAAAAGTACTTTTGAGCCTTTATCATCATTCATCATATTTCAATTTCAATCTTCTTTTTCCATTCCTTATTAGGAGTACAATTATCATCATGTGCTCTATATGGCACTAATCTCAATAACATGCTCTTTGCGGCATAATTTTGCTCTTTATGGCATTAATGATCCATCGAGTCCAACTCGATAATTCGAATAGTCATAATATAAATATAACGATTCTAAGACCGCCCGTCCGAGTTTCCCCACTGGCGCGTCCCTAAATAACCATCATCTTCCAGGGCCTAACCTAAGACAACCTGGGATCCTATCGCAAATGTCGGGAAGCGGCCATGAGCCTGCATGGGAGCCAAGACCACACCCGAAATCTTCCTACCCAACACAGAAAAATATACAACCATAAGGGCTCCCATGGCCTAGGACTATATCCACCCTGCATTCATTAGCCAGGGGGCTTCACCTATCGTGCGGACTTCCCTTAAGATGGTATTTAGAGAGGTGTGTAACATCCATTTTATTTATTTCCATTACATGATTTAGTAAATTATCATTTACCTTAACAATTTCCCATTTTTAAAATTAATGAACAAGCTAATTCAGGACTAAGCATAAATAGTACCGACATAGCATCCTCAAAAGGAATTCAGACTCCAAAGTTATCCCCCAAGGCCTCTTTTAGGCTTTAATATGAACCATCAAGTCAATTCTAGCTCGAGTTGAATTCTAAAGTCTCCAAATCGACCTTAATATATTCTAGACCCTTATAAAATTACTAGATAAAAGTAATGCCTAAACATCACTTTAAATTCTCCCTTGAAAGAACCCAAGATGAACTCTTTCGAGTCTAGGATGTCGACCCAACTCAACTAGAACTCTAAACCCTATGTTTACTTCATTTAAGAAGGTCCCTAATCAAAAATCCTAAAGAAAAGGGTTAAAAATGAAAAAAAGAAAAATTTGGAAAATGCAGGGCTACCGAATCGATTCGCCCCCTTGGCCGAATCGATTCGGCCAGAAAAATTGAGGTTCTGCATAAATGCCGAATCGATTCGGATGGGAGGCCGAATCGATTCGGTCAGAAAATCTGGGTTTCTGCATAACTGCAGAATCGATTCGGACCAATTCCGAATCGATTCGGTCCACAAGACCTGAGCACTGGCCCTAGCCGAATCGATTCGCCCGGGGGCCGAATCGATTCGGGCCTCCGATTTTGCCAAGAAATGGCTATGGAGTCTTGGACTCCATTTTCTACCCCAACTCAAATTTCTTCAAACCAAACTTATACACCAACATCAAGATAGCATCAATGATACTTTTAACCATATTAAACCTCATGGATAATCCTAAACATCTCGGAATAAATCAAAACCCAAAATACACAAGAAAACCCTAGGTTTACTAAACTAAAAATCAATACACCATTATCACAACAAATCATCTATCTCAAGACACAAATAGCAAGTAAAAACTTGCCTTGATTCAGCAAATATGCAGATTCCTTGGTGTAGTAGCAATCTCTCTCAATCTCCAAAGCTTTCTCTCTACTCTTCTCTTACTCTCTTAGGTTTAGGAAGGGATTTTGGGGAAAATTAGAAGACTTCATAGGCTTAAGTCGTGACTTAAGGTAAATGCCCCACTTAATTAACCAAAAGTGCGATAAAATAATACGCAATAGCATAATTAAGGCATAACCAGTCAAAAATGCCCAAAACTACAAAATACAATATGGTACATTATTTGACTATTTCGCACATTCCGGAATCAACTGCAACCTCCAAATTATCATTTGGACATTTTAAAATTCAATTTAGGTTCCGGTCTCGTTATTGAGCCAAATATCATTTTGAGTTCAGATGATATTAATAAGCATGACATAGCAATATTTTCCATAATTATGATATGTATGCGAACTCATAATAAATATCAACTTTTCTACATTGAATTAACATTCAATTCATAACCCAACACTGGTCTCTAATTACTATACTAAGTAATTATTATAAAATACGGTCTCATAAGCGAGGGTTATTACATTGGCCACCCGTAACCTCACCCCCTTGTCCTCCCCTTGTGATCAGAGCCAAGCACTTGGATGAGTGCGTCTGTGGACAAAGATGCCTTGTCGGCATTAGACTGCGACTCATGCACTTCCTTAAGCTTTGCCTGAAACAACAAAAAGCACATGATTAGTAAAATAAGTAAACTAAAAAATTATAACGTAATTAACAAAAATTAAACTGTCGAATTACTTACAATTATGGCCGCGACGCTCGGGGACACCTCTTTGTCCTTCCCCGTCTTCTTCCGAAGAGCCACATAAGTATCGAGCCTATATGGCTTACCCCCAGGGCCACTCCCTACCCCCTGAAATAAAATAAAGTAAAATTAGTATCGGCCCCGCAAAGTAAAATAATGCAGAATAATATATTTCTGTAATTATAGAAAAATTAAATCTTACCTTGATCCTATGCTCCACCTCGACGTAAGACGTCCGGCAGGAGTAGTGCACGTCCGTCTTTTTTGCCCGATTTTCCCTCCCCGATTGGCGAGATACCAATTGTCGCTCCCCGATCTCATTGTCAATGAACTTTTGACATTGTGCCAATGAGATTGGCTCATTCGGCGGGATGGATTCACGCCTTTAGATAATGGACTCTCGTGTTTTCCCCAAGTGCCGTGTCCGCATATTTTTCTTCCACGTCTTGTGTTTCTCCCTCAACTGCTCCAAGACGGAATCACGCAGCTTTGGATCCAAGTTGAATTGTTCTTGTCCAACAAATACAATGTTAGTTGCGAATAAATATAAATATAAATATAAAATGAAATTGAAATTGAAATCGAAATTGAAATTGAAATATTCATATAAATATAAATATATTACCTGTAGTGCCGCCCAAACAGCTAACTTGAGCTCATATGGCACCTCCTTCGAACTCATAAACCCCGGGCCGATGACCGTCTTTAGCAGCTCGAGGGATCTCGCTAATAGCTCCGACTTGTTCTCGATGGTAATCCCAAATTTTCCATATTTGGGGAGCCTAGGGACCGAGCCCTCGTCGCCTCCGCTACCACCGAGCCCATACGACATCATCATAACCAGCATCATAATCCTCCCCTTTATACCTGAAATAGACATTTGCTATAAAAAATGTTATTAGTACATATAAAAAAAATTAGAAGAAGACATGCAAATATGTACAATTACTACAAATAAAAATGAGAACTAATTATTAATTTACTTTCATACACCCCCTCCCCCACCACACACACGCACACGTACATGCACACACACCACCCACTGCCTCCCACCACACACGCAATAATTATTTTCATCAATTAAACTAACAATTAAAATATACAATTATTAATTTACTAATTTACAATGAGGGGCAATCCTACTTTCATAATATATATTAATTTACTAATTTACAATAAGGGGCAATCATATATTAATTTACTAAAAAAATTAATAATCAATCAATTCTTTTCCAAGGGACACTACGCACATACACACACATAGACACACACGCAGCTCCCCACCCCTACCCCACCCCCCATCCCTGCCCCCTCCCCCCACCTTCCCCCACCCCCTTCCCCCACCCTGCCCCCACCCCACCCCCACCCCCTCCCCCACCACACACATGCACACGTACACGCACACACACCACCCCCTGCCCCCCCACCACACACACAATAATTATTAATAATATAGCCATTTTCAGCCATACCAAAAGATCCCTACTTATCTTTATTAATAATATCTACAATTAACCACTAAAGAATACCCACCAGATACACCTAAAAACCCACATTGGCCAACCCCTATATGGACAATAATCCAATAATTATTAATAATTACATATTGTTCGGTATACAAAGTAATTTTCAAAAAAAGTTAAAAAATCCCACCTCCATATGGACAATAATCCCGTGGTAATGCCACTTTTACTATTAACCAACCCAACATCGATCCACTATAATCCAACAGCAATACCAACAATAAATGTGTATCCAATTAAATTATACAATTATTAAAGTATACATTTCATCTACTCAATTAATTCATTTCATCAATTAAACTAACAATTAAAGTATACAATTAATAATTTACTAATTTACAATGAGGGGTAATCCTACTTTCATATGAAATGGGCACTAATTATTAATTTGCTTTCATCTAAAACTATACAATTAAAATTACAATTAAAGTTATACAATTTATTAATTAAAGCTTTACAATTGTTAAGATTGCCCCACCACACCCACCCACCCACCACCACCACCACCCCACCCCCTGCCCCCCGCCACGCACCCGCACTCACCTGCACACCCCCACCACCCCACCCCCTGCCCCTCTCCCCCCACCACACCCCCTATCCCCCTCCCCCCCCCCCCACCACCACACCTGCACACACACAGACACATACACACACAACCCACCCCACCCCCTGCCCCCTCCCCCACCACACACCACCACAAACATATATACACACACATACACACACATATACACATACATATACACACATATATATACACACATACACACACATATAGAAATGAAAGAGAAAGAGAGGAAAAAAAACATACCTTAGAGAGAGAAAGAGAGCTGAAATCGCTTAGAGAGAGAGAGACAGGGAAAAACCAAAAAACAATGGGAAAAAAGCCTAGGGCTTTTTTTACTGAAGACATTGTCACGGTCTTGTCAAGGTCCTTGACCGTGACAACTACATTTGTCACGGACTTGTCACGGCCATCGACTGTGATAATTCTTTGTCACGGTCAATGATCGTGACACAAAACGCGTGTTTATTGTCACGGTCAATGACCATGACAAGGGTGGCCGGTTAAAAGGTGATAATTTGGCCATTTTGGTGTAGTGGCAGTACTTAGGATCCTCCTTCATTTCCACATCGGGTTCCCCTATGGGAATATCTTTTGGTTCGTAGACCGTTCCGCCTTGGACCATTGCGTTGTAACAGCTGACACCCTCCTCCACTGTACAAGGCAATGGTGGTGGGCCCTCCCTGTTTCTTATGAACTTCCTCTTCTTGTCCTTCTTCGATGTCTTGCCCCCATCTCCTCTCTTGGTGTACCCTACCCATGGGGGCTGAGACCTCCCCCCCGCGGATTGTATCGGGTGCCTAAACATTATGGGTACCACCACCGAATTGGGCCGCACCACCAAGGAGATATTCCTTGCCGCTTTTAAGAATGCCGAAAAAGTCCCCTCGTGCGTCTCATTGATAAGATGGAAGATGTACTCAGGAAGCAGCCCCTCAGCACAGATTTGTAATAACTTGGACTCTTTGGCCTCCTCCCTCACGTCGAGGGATCTTTCCCTGAACCTTCGAACATATGCCACCACTTCTTCTCCAGGACTTTGCTTCTCCCTACCCAGTTGGGTCAAAGTAAACTCATCTTCTGCCAAAAAGAACTTCTGGACAAACAATACATGCATCTCTTCCCATGTAGAAACACTCCTGGGGGCCGTATGGGAATACCAGGTATAGGCTTTATCGGTTAAGGATTTAGAAAATTCCCTCAATCTGAGCTTCTTATCATTGTAATGTGCTCCCAAGTGTTCAATGAAGCGCTTAATGTGCTCCTTCGGGTTCCCCCCTTTCCCTGTGTATTTTTAAAAAATAAGAGGAATATAGTCCTTCGAGTAGGGCTCATCGTTATATTCCTGAGGATAAGGTGTTCAAAAGTCGTTATAAACCGAAGCTACCTCGCCAGCAGTTTGCATCTCCTTCCTTATTTCCTCCATAGGTGATGCTACTGGGGCAACAACCAACGGGACCATGGGCTGGGTGCCCGTGGCATCTGTAATGATCATCACAGCTGGGGCCGTTGATACTCCTGATGTTCCCACTGCTGGATTCACAATAGAGGGTATTCTCAATTGGACTATTCCCATTACACCGGTGCCTGGTGGGGCTTTTGGGGCTGCCCCCGGTGTTATAAAGGCATTGGTCTCCAATCCTCCCAGCATCGTTGAAGCTACTGGAGTTTGTAAAAACTCATAAAACTTACTCATGAGGAGTGCCACCTGAGTAGGTCCCAACCCTACACTCGTGGAAGCTTGTGTCTCCCCTGGAACACCTGTCATCACCTGAATCGGAGGTACCTCTATTCGAGGAGCCCCATCCCTTAGGGACTCCAGTTCTCTCGCAGCTTGTTCTTTATTGTGTTAGATGTCATCAAAGTTGAGCCTTTGGTTGACGTTATCTTGCGCCATACTCCTTGCTCAGAAGAAGTCCTCCTCAGTAGTGTTGCCAAATGTAAGAGGGTAGTTTAGATAAGATGGAGGCGTAACCTCTTTTTGAGTATGGTAATGATAAGTTAATTGGCCAAAGCTTTGGATTAATGATAGGACATGAAAACACAAACTTAATGAAGACAAGACTCAGTTTAAACTCACAAATCTCTCGTGTATAACTCAGAAGATAGTAATGAACTTAGAAGTAACTTAGCTAGAGGGAGAGAGAAGTAAGCACCCTAGATACACCTTGGTGGGCAACCACACACACCAACCACCTCAAGAATCTCTGTCAAATATTAAAAGCTTCGTAATAAATGGCAATGGTGGGTGAGTAAAATTCTCCCTGGATTGTAATAACTCTCTCTATTGTATATTCTCTCTAGCAATAACTTCTCAACTCTTAAAAGATCATCCTTTCCTCAAAGGTGGTTGGGGTCTTTAAATAGCCCCCCACGCCACCCCCGAGGTAACTCAGTCATTAAAGACTATGAAAGACATCCCTCATACTTTATGTCACAATATTAAATGTCTGATGCACTAGTTGTCTCCTCGTCATAAACATTAAATGCCAAGACATGCGTTTTGCCTAACCACTGTGTGTCAGGGGGCTATTATCGCAGAGGTGGCTTACCAACTGCCTGACAACCCCAAATACCACGGTGGTTTACTCAAGTGTAGGTCTGACATCGTTTAGCTGGCTAATGATATCACCTACAGTAGATGTGACATTGAGTAGAGGGCTATTTGGTTCACAACTCAACGCCCGATGGAACTCCAAGCTGCTCCGCCCGAGGTTCCACGGTTAGGGTCCTTCGGTGTTTTACCAGGTGTATCCAAGATGGTCAGGACAAGCCCCAATGGTGCCTCACTTCTCAATCCTCCAAACTAAATCCATTTAAAGTTCCCACGACGAGGTCATTCGATAGATCATAAAAGCTCTCCCAGGCCCTGCCAAGCCTGGTCTCTCGCGAGTACCGTTTGACCTCACACTAAAACTCATTATTATCCTTGTTACATCATTATAACCATTATAGCTTACAGTCAATATAAACAAAGATACAATATGACTAACACAACAAGCTAAAGTATGAGTTGCCACGCTAGGCTGCCTCGCTGAGTTGCCACGCTTAAGCTCCCTCGGTTTATTAATCTCAAACACTATTTCTAATTAGGGAATTATCCCTAATATCAGGATTACCATCAAGCCCCCTCTACAGAATATTGTAAACATGACTTCCAATCTTATTATCATAGTATTCATTGAAGGTGTTGATGTCAAATTGGGCAACGTTCGTTGTTACGACTCTTCATATTTGTTCGTGGTGTGCTGATGAGTAGAATAACCAAAAGAAAATTGAGCATAGTTGCTAGAGTATAGCCTTGCCATGTGGATTGTCGACTAATGTGTGGATGTGGTTAAATCCAATGTTTTATTCTGAATGTATGTGGTTGAGTGTATTGCATTTGAGTTTTCGATTAACGGTTCAGGGGTTTACTAAGAAATTATAAACCAGAAATAAATAAAATGGTTTTTCTTTTAATATTTACTTTAGAGACGGTCAACTGGTCCCAGATTGTAATAATCTTTTCTTTTTTGTAACAATTAATAAGTGGCCTAAAGGTGGCAAGAGGGACAAGATACATGCCATAATTATTTGGCAGTTTTGGAAACAGTCCTTTATACGGAAATTTACATTTTTGAATTTCTTTTTAGGGATGGAAAAATTCATCCCATATACATTTAGGACTGACCCCTTTTGGCACGATTTTTCCCCCTCCCGAAATTAGTCCCAAAAGGTATTTAGGACGGTAAATGCATTTTTAAGGACTAATTTTTTCCATCCCAATAAATATTTTTTCTTGTAGTATCACTGCATATAATCAAAATGATAATTTTTGACATAAGAGTTAATTTTTCAAGAAATTAGCCTCAAAGACTGGGTTGAGTACACTTGAGAGACAGCCACGTATAGAACACTTGAGTATAACTACTCTGGTATCTAACCCAACATTTTACCTTTTCCCTATATCCTAAGATTTGATTATGATTTACAAAACTTTTAAACCGAGATCATAAACAATCACCATTGCTTTATATAGGTACTTTATCACAAAATCCATTTGAAGCAGTTGTTGAAGAACTGAATGAAAGTTTTACACCACATTAATACTGTATATACATGGTAATCGAAAGTATTTAGTTTTTCATTACATAAGATAAGGGTTTCTGTACCAGTTAAGATTTGTTCATGACTTCCATGATATTCATTTAACCCTTCAAAATATTTCCCTATTAAATACTAATAAATATCCCCAGTGTTAAGTCCTCTTGACCCGAAGATACCATTAGTAATAGACAATCAAAGCCCCAAATGCATAAATTTTAAGGAATAATTGTTCCTAGGTAGGAAGGAAACTTGCCTTAATGTTTTCAAAAGACATTGTTAAGTACTTTAGGCTGGAGAACTGTCCAAGAAGTATATATGTAAGCAAACACATCTTACGCCTCTGGTCTAAATTAGTAATGAAATGCTCAAAACTTGCATCAATAACTGATGACAGACTTGGAAGAATATAGTCTACATATGGATAACCACCACAGTGGAATTCTTCAGGACATGATCGATGAAGCTTGACTGCTGCAAAACTAGTCACCCTATCATATTAATTATACAACAAGAGGATTGTAAGCTTGGGAGCATCAATATTTACAACCTTGTGTCACTGGGATTCGTGTGTATATATATATATATATATATATATATATATATATAGCTCTTCAAGGGCTGGGAAAGTAAATTGGAGTTCACTTGAACGAGAAGTGTACACATTAAAAAATGTAACCAAACAAAGTTGTAGGATTTTGAGGGTTGAGAAGCAAATGGAAGTATGAACATTTATAGTACATGGCACCCACAATCTCAAATCTATCAAGGAACCACTTTTACATTAGCCAAGGCGGAATAAATGGTTTCCCTTAGTATACTGAATATCAATCTTTCGAACATTACACCTTACGACAATAAAAATCCAGGATTGAACACGAGACATATCGTATTGTGTTGAATATGTGAAGTGGAAATTCTCTATTACATCTAAGTGATTAACTATAATTCCCTATTTTCAAAGTCTTCCATGACAACATCGTCATCAATGTCACTAAAAAATTATCTTCCAATGTAACCAAAGTCTCATCATCCATTAGTCTCCCATTTGATTACATAATTGGGTCTTCACAGTCTACATGACTAAAAATTCCCTCTCTACAGTAGCGGTGGCAATGGGCAATATCAATGCAATTTTCAGCAACTTAAACTTAAGGATAAAAGATATCTTTCTTTGCATTCACCATTTCCATAGCCAACTTGCAAATATCTTTCACCTCAAAAAATTGATATTCTGACCTCCTATCAAGGATATATGTCCAAGTTGATTATAAAGTAGCACAATGTTTTCTTACCATCAGAGAATGTCCCAGAGCTATGGACATTTGAACCTTATTCTTGAGCTGAGAAAATATTTTTGGTGATGTTCTCTCCTATTAATTGAAGTGCCCTGTTTTGTGCACCTCACTACTATCCTTTTCCATTTCAAGAGACATGAAATCTAGAAAGAACTAAGTTTCGACTTCGAGATCATAAAATACATTAGGAGGCAATTTAGTGCATAGTTATATTGAAAAGGCGGAAGACACGGAGAACATTGAACTTCACGAAGGACAATTTTTGAAGATAGCAAGTTCTTGATACAAAGGTAAAAATTGCAGAATTGTTGATACTATATATAAAGAAATTGTTATCCAAACTGAAGTGCCAAGAAGAGAGAAGAAAAATCTATTGTTTTATTATCCCAATGAGATAAACATTTTAATGCTTGCAGGTCCGGTTCATGCATGCCTTGCAAAGCCATTTACGCTAGTCTTCCTTTCTGCCTTTCCACTACCCAACACCAAACTCACCATCAACTCTATTCCGATGCAGAGGAACCTATCGTGCTTTAGTGTATCATTAAATTGTAAATGAAGAAGATGAGTACATGAATGGTAATCAATGCAGATAATTTTACAGACAAATATTTTGTTTTAAAAGAAGAAAGTATTTTGTTTTCCACCTGGTAGTCATTACGTCTATAAAATGAATCTTACTTAAAATAACATGAAATTATTACAAAAACAATATATATTATTATATGTCATATGGGACAAACCAAACAGCCAAAGAATATATCGCAAAATCAGTTTTCAACATTCAAGCAAGCAATCAAGCCCCCTCCTCAACAATTTTCGGCATTAAGAAAAAGGGAACATTGATATTCTAATCCAAAAGACAATTCCCCTCAAATGAGATAATATTTAAAAAAATCGACATACAACCATTAAGATGCTTCAAGTTTCTTCTACGCAACCAAACCCAGGTCATCTGGACACTATTCATTAAAAGATATTGAAGCATGATTTGAGCCTCTAGGAGATTTTAAGAACTTTTCTTTTATTTCCTCAATATCAATTTCTAGGCCGTAGATACTCATTTTCTCCAAGACCATTGCATTCTTCAACAACAACTTCACAAATTCAAGCCCACCTTTTGTACTCTTAGAAATTTGAAATTTAACTACCTTGAGGTGAGTCTGGAAACACAAAAGTACCATTTATTGTACCATTTCATCACTGCAGAACCGTTCAGTGTCCTAAACATAACAAAGTGGCTAGTTAGATGTTTGAGTTAGCCTATAATATTTTAAATAACTAACAGTAAAAAATCCTAGATATCCAGTTAATCTTTTGAGCATTATGCAAGGTAGAATATAAGTAACTAAACTACTTGGGGTCATAATGAAAAAAAACCCAGGAAACACGAGCCCAACTAAATAAATAGCCGCAAGTAACAATGTAAATAAAAGATGCCTAACAATTTACTAGATTAATGTTTAAGGATTCCAAAATTGGTAATCTCCAGAGAAATGCAATAAGCTTTCCAACCAGTACAGTTCCTGACATGATCATTGTTGTTATTGTCAATTGGATCAGATTACTAACTCTAGGGAGAGAGCCTTGTAAATCCTCTATACATGCTAGAGCCTATGAAAAAACACAACAAAGCAAAAATTAAAATTATAGACAATGAATTTCTAACATAAGAAACGGATGTTTCAATCAAAAAATCACGGTTGGGTAAATTTAGGAGCCGTAAAAAACAACTGTAGATCATAACCACTGTGAAACATTTTTCCCTTTAGCTCTATTTCAAGGTTTGTTTAAGATTTGCAAAACTGTAATATAACTAGCAATCATCAACAATCATTATTGTTCCAAATAGGGGTTTTTAATCAAATTTTTAATTCATAGTTGAACAAAAGTTGTAAACCACATAATGCAAGACAAATATGTTGTAAACCTTGTTTGAAGTATCAACTAACATTCAAAAACACTGAGGCCCTATTTAGTTATAGTAAACAAGCTTGTTTTCCAGAAATTTTTTCCATTTTTTTCCCATGAAAATAGGAAATTCGAATATGTGTTCAAGTTTGATATTATTCAAGAGTTTTCCAAATCTTTTAATTTTCTAGGAAATAAATTACATTTTGAACTTTAAATTTTTAAAAACTACATTTTGTCCCTTGAAATTCTATAAATTATATTTGGGCACCTTGACTTTCTGTAAATTAGATTTGGACCCTGTGATTACATTATAATCCTAAACTCTGTGTAAATTATATTTCACATCCAATTTTTTTATAAACAACATCTTGAAAACAATAATTTATTTCTACCAAATGAACACATTTTCTAGTTTTCTAAAATTTTCTATGGAAAATGAAAATTAGATATGGAGATGAAAATAGGAAACAAAAAATAGAAAAAAAAATCCACAACTAAATAGGGCCTGAAGGTTTCAGTAGCTTGATGTATATTTGTGTTCCAAACATTGAATATGTCATTTATTGGTTGGGGAGGGGGGAGGGGAGGGTGAAGGTGTACAATATAAACAATTTCATATCATAAAGATTAAAATGTGCATTTCTCAAATAGTTAAAGCTCAAACAGTTAATTCTCTTTGAAAACTCATGTAGTGTTACACATACATAAATTGTCTTTTAAAATCATTTTTCCATTATTTCAGTTTCTTGTGTGATGCTACTGAAAATTTGGTGTCCATAACATGGCCAACAATAATTTTTTCATTTTAAGTAACTTTGCAACATCATTTTAACCATTTCAATATATTTCTCTATTGAATGTTAAGTAGTCTCTTCAATATTTTATCACGTTGAAAGCACATATCAATTATACTACACAATTAAGTCACATGAATAAATTGAAAATGGATAACTTGTCTTCGTAAGGAACATGTTTTGAGTCTCAAGATAATAAGGACAAGTGCCCTGGATGAGTATACGTGTCATACTAATTATATGTGGGAGCCTTGTTCTTAATAAATAGAAGGTCTTAATAGGTTCTCTTAAAGTAAACATTTTTACAGCACATAATTTTTACTTTAAATGAAGGAAAGGTACCTCAATGTTTTGCCAATCAAGTGTTAGAAATTTGAGGCTGGAGAACTGTCTAAAAAGTGTACAAGTAATTAAATAAGCCTCAAGTCTCTTTTCCTGATCAGATATTCGATGCTGTATACTTGCATGTTTAACTAATACTGGGTAAGTCAGAATAAATTCTTCATATGGATAACCACATAAGTTGATTTTTTATAAAATTTATGCATACTAATCAATAGTTAAGACAATACTAATACTACTATTATATTATACATAAGAACGTATAAGATGCGTGTAAGTAATTATTATTCCAAAGAGCACCATCCACCAGTAGGATCTATTAAGATAAAAAATTTCAACAAACTGTGTCCATCACTGACCTTTTGTTCTGAAATTTCAACAGAGATAACAGAGGTCAATACTCAACAGTGTATAATTCTCCAGTTTGAAATTAATAAAAGTGTATAATTCTTTTACTAGATTTCTATAGGAATAATTAATGACTATGGGAGTAAAAATTAAGAAAGCTAGAATCGAATCATGAATATCTTGCATTGCAAAATGACCAGTTGATTATCACTTTGTGAGACTTAAAGGCCTCGGGACATGATGAGTTGGACAGTGCAGTTCTTTCTTGCCTATACGGGGATATGTGTAGTGTGTACCCCAAGTAGAGTAAGGACATTGTTGTTCGATTGATTCTATTGAAAATATGGTCTTGTAAGTGACTTATACACATTTTCCATGAGCGACTGTCGCCACACTTGTATCCTCCGACATTTGGGAAAATTGTAGCCCAATAAGAATGGAATACCGTACCTAAAACAATGGCACCTAACCATCAACACCAGTTATAACTATGCAAATTAATATTATTCGTAATGTATATAATAAAAAATAAAAGCAAAAGAATTGATGTCATTCACACCCAGTGATCCAGATATTTTGGCATGTTATCAAATTGGAGACCACTCCTTTCTTGCCAAGGATAACTAAACATGGCAGCTATAGCTGCAGTCGAAAGATTATAAATTTGGGCACGAACTTTAACATTTGGAAGATGATCTAACAAGTCAGAAATGTATGTACCAAGGTGGGGAGTAAATTTGAATATGGAAGATAACGACTTTTAGTAATATGAAACATGTTCATAGTGTAAGAATAAGTGATCTTCAGTCTCATAAGGAGAAGGAATATGACAAAATAGACAATATGAAACAATTTTCAATCCATGTCTTCTTATATTATTGTTAGGGTGAGTATTTTGGTAAATAATTCTCCATAAAAGGAGTGATTTTTTTGGAGGAATAAAAGGCTGCCAGAACTTGACGAATTTTTTAAATCTAGAATTTTCATCTCTAACCCACTAATCAGTATTGCATATAGGATGGGAATATTTAAATGTCATATACATATGAGACTTCAACCTAGATCTGAGAAAAGAAGAAAAGATGTTCCCTTACATGTGGCTACAACAACAAGTTTAACTAGGAAAGCTCTATTTAGATATTTGGGGCTTATCAAATCAAATACCCCTAGAAAAGAGGCAGGCACAAGGTCGACCAAAAGATGGTGATAAGCTTCTTATTGGAAGGGGAACCATTCCAAATAAAGTTTTTAATTTTCATCTCAAAAAACTTCAGTAACTTTCCATGTCATTTGTAAACTACAAAAGAATGCATTAATTTACCAAAAACATTGGCAATTAAACATACCATTACTAACGGGAACACCAAAAAAAGTTATCTTAGATGTTGGAAGAGATGGTGCATGCATTAACCAAGGAGAATCCCTAAAAATGCCTCTCATAAACCCTCTTCTACATGCACTGCCTCCACCAGGTTCCATACTAAAAAAACATAACAAATTAACTAAAAGAAGTAACATAATTGTGTTACAAGTTATAATTTCATACAAACTCACATTCGAATCCAAAAGTGTGAAAAATTACAGTTAATTCCAGAAACATACAATTCCATTACTAATAAAAATTTATAATCCAATAATAGTGTCTAATGTCCAATACACAATAATAAAATTCTATCATAGTTAATTACCCAGCTCAGATTTCAATCAACTTACATGCTTTTTAAATCAAACAAGATTTATTTTTTCTTGCCTATGGTACAAGTTGTTGGGACATTCCATCTCAAATTCAGCTATATGTTCACTGCATATACAAATTACATCATCTTTGAAAACAATCAATATGAGATTACTTATTCGAGGAAGTGGCAATATGAAACTTACTCCAAATACAATTTTATCTCGCTAAAATATTTCAAGATGTACATATGAGTCTTACCAATATCCCCCTTTGGTAAGCTTATGAGTTGTCTTCCACCAAAGGGGCGAACAACCTGCCATAATATAAATAATCCCCCCTCTTGTTGCTCTATTCATCCATCATCATTAGGCTTATGCATCGAACCTTTTGGTTGAGGTTTATTTGTGATGGTACCCTTTAAAGAGATATTATTTGTGATGGTGCATTTCATTTTCAGTTTCTTCAAAATACTTAAAAGACCTGAATTTTGATGCTACCTTATTTCCAGACATAGGGGGAGTTGGGGTTCTTTTGCATGATTGTAAGGGAAATTATTGGGATCTTTGGTTGAAAAGATGCCAAAATTCATGGAAATAAACCATATAGAAGCCTATCCAATAGGGGTGGCCAAAAGATGCGAAAATTCATGGAAACAAACCATACAGAAGCCTATCCAGTAGGGGTGGCCAAACAGTAGTGAAAGCCATTCAATTTGTTTTGGAGGCATTTGTTACGTTTTCAAGGGGTTCCATAAATGTTATAAATGTAATAGGGCTGCTCAAATCCTTATGAGAGAGGCTAGAAATGTGGAAGGGGGTAAAAAGATTTTGTAAAATCAATCCAGGCTATCAAGGTTAAAACTCATTCAAAAATGAATGGGAAGTCTGAGTTGAATAAAATAATTGGGAGAATGGAGACCTTCGGGCTACAACCTGAAATTTAATTGGACATGATGATTTGAGCTGATAAGGTATCATATTTTATCTCAATAAATAGTAATTATCGGGAAATAGTAGTACCATAAGAAATATAACAAGTCACTCTATAAAGTAATAAAATATGTATACTACTTTAGTAGACAGGAAAGGAAACAAAAGTTGATGCCTAAAAACACACCTTGGCTCTAACATGGCCGAAGGGACTACTGAACTCTAGAAAAACATGATGCACTAACATACGATCAAGCTCGAACTTGTAAGGTTCAGTTTGTTTCAATTTATCTCACAGTTCTCCAATGGCAATAAGGGCACCATTTTTCTGTCGATACGGTTTATATTCCACCTATACTTCATCATATCTGGTTAGGAGAATGATTAAGAAAAAGATATGAAACGAGGATCACGATTATAGCATCCTCTAATTGATATTTATTACCAAATACAATAAAGGTCATTATATACCTTTTCAAAATCTCCACGGCAAATAAAATAAACTTTTGAAGGTACTCTTTTCCACGCTTTCTTACCAACTCACTCACAAAATCCATTGAGGCTGTCCTAGGGCTGTATAAATCTTCAATAATATTTGCAGAAAGGAAATTCTTAAGCAACCAAAGTCAATCCAGGCTTCCCTACATAAACTACCAACATTAAGTATCACAAGGGAACGAAACCAGAGTAGATTGAGACAGGAGAAATTTCAAAAAAGTAGACATCCTAAAAATTAACCAAATGTTAATAGAAATACATGTGTATTGCATGTTGATTTGAAAGAGGGAGAATTTAGCATGTAAGGAACTAATGCAATCTACTAAACTAGATTGGGAATATTGAAAGCTAAAAAATAATGTAGGTTAGAAAGAGAAATGTAAGTAAACATGAAAATAGGGCAACACCAATTAATGACAACAGACAAGATTATTTACAATAAAAAATAAAAGTTGCATCATAATTTCCAAAACTTCACAGTACCCCCAATACTAGACCTTGGAAAACATACAAATCACAACAGCTAGAAAATGGAAAATTCCAGAGTATCTCCAAAAAGGTAAAAAAAAATGGACTTGTCGATCTCCATCAAAATGCCCAACAACTCGCCAATATGCGTGGTTTTAATTTTCTTGTATTGGTTAATAGGATGGTTACTCATTGGGTGAAGGTGGTTCAATAGAGAAGCAAGCAAGGGTAGACATTCCTCAAGGAGTGACATGTTCATATTGGACGCGTGAATGAGATAAAGCATGTGTGTCCACGGGTTGGACATGTGTCCCAACACTTCAGACAGAATACGTCTCGGACATAGTCAAGACAGACCGTGGCTCGTATAGTATCTGATTTGCTCGTATAAACTGGTGTATTTTTGGACGATCTACAAAAGGAAAAATATCATTTGTTAGTATCAGCTTAGATCAAATGAAACGATACTAAAAGTTAGAAAATTTTCAAAAAATCCTACGAAGAAACTCCAATGGGTCTAAACCCATCTCAACAAATCAAAGGATCCCGGGTTTTATCTCCTTTTGAAAAAGAATCAGACCACCGATTCCCTTAATTTTATCTAAATTCTGCCTATTATCCACACACTGACCTGGATCAATTTTGGCCGAGACAGTGATTCGGTCCCACTTACGGGGCACCCTAATTTTTTTGAGGTCTAAAGAATCCTCATTATCGAACTCCTATAAACCGAAGATTAAGAAATACTGAGGCTTCTATCATGGTTGGTAACTTAGTTTACGTGTAACAGCTTGTGATCTGGTTAGTGGACTAAAAATTGCAGTAATAAGGGTTAAACTTTGTCGTGACAATCGAGCAGCATGTCAAAATATAGTTGCTATAAATCTTCATCATAAACTTGTTTTTAACTTCTTCATGTAGAGATGGGAAATCTTGAAAATAGTTAGGACTTAAAACATGACTCAATTGAATCATAGTCAAATATTTTGAACTACCCAAAGGATCATCTCGAATGTCCCTATAATCGGTCTATAAAACTGGGTTGAGACACATTGAACTACTCTAAATGAGCTACCAGAATCACTAATACCATTAAAATTGATGTCAGGTGGGCTCTCAATAAACACATCCAAATGTATCACATTTTCAACAGCACACTCAATCCTTGAATTCATTAAAACATTCGAGCAATCCGCAATGGGTTGGACAGGTTAAGTACGTGACAAATAGGTGTGTGTGTGAAATGAAAAAAGGAGGTAGAGTCAGCATAGGCAAAACAAGGGAATCATGCTCGCTGTTGCGTCCCCTCAGCAACAGAAACATATACTTGGGTAATTTCAGTCACAAGTGTGCTGAGTCGGTAGTTGTACTAAAATTAAAATTTCACTTGTTCTAAATTTTATTTTGGAATAATATTATGTTCCTTTAAGTGAAATGTTAAAAATAAAAAATAAAAATTGTGATGCTGAGTGTTTTTATAGGCCTCTATATGGTGACAATCTATAATTTTTTACCATTGTATATTGAAACTTACAACAACCAAAGCAAATGTTGATAACCCAATAATAATTATACCAAAAAAAAGGAAAACAACCAGAAATAAAACTCTATAACATCCCAACTCTTGATCTCATCGTTGACAGAACAAAAACTACACATGGAACATATTATCGGCTATGTCCATTGAACAAAGACGCCGGAGATAAAATCTTAGGTCAGTACCATATGTGTGAACTTATGTATATTCAACAAACATAGAATTATATTCAATTAACATAGAATTATGAAGTTGTCCTCCCACTCATTCAATCACCATTTTCAGTTGATACAAATGAGCAGCCCTTCTCATTATAACGAGATGAAAATAAACATCAAAATAACCCAACAATCATGTAATCTCCAGATAAGAGGCTTAAAAACTGATATTACAACTCACAAAGGTAAATTAATATCAAACCAAGTATTTTATGCATACCAATTTTGGATGCCTAATTACCGAAAACGAGATTCAGCCAAAACTTCACCCAAGTGTAATTATTAGGTAGCCAAGATGGATGTGTAATAAGCCAAAATGGATGCATGAAATACATACAAAAATGCATTAATATGTGTACCAATTTTGGGGGAATGAATCAGCCAAAGACACCTATGAAGGATGAATGGGTTTCGGGGAATTGATTTAGGGGCAAAATCGTGAGTGTTTTGGGGGGAATGAATCTCACAAATGTTTTTTTGTGTTTAGAGGATAGTAATTTTTAAAGTAAATTATTTATTTTTAAGTAGTTTATGGAAACCTAAAATATTTTGATACTAAAGAATCGGCATGAGTGGCATACTAATATATTTTTCTACTATTGAATTATTATTAGTGGCAAAAACTTTAAATTTGCAAGAAATTAGAATTTTTAGTTCCCTCTAATCGTTTAAGTTTTCCCTCCTTACATTTAGTGGCAAAATTAGTAGCGATTTTAGTTTGTTGCCACGAATACATTACTTTTTAGTGGCAAACATAAATTTTTCCACAAATTATATGTTTTAGTGGCAATAAATGATTAACGACTAACAAAATTTCCACAAAATAATATTTTTCTTGTAGTGATAATTATGGCGGGTTTGGGAAGTTTTATAATAAAAAACAAACCAAACCAAATTCTCCCAAATTAACACCACCCAAACCTGGTCCATTAGGATCAGCTCGTTAGTTGTTTACTACTCCCACCACAAACCACCACACAAAAAAAAATCACTAGTCAACGGAGTGAAAGGGAGGTAGTTAATCAACTGAGTGAAAGGGAGACAATTGGGCAAGATAGTGGGAGGAATGATCAAGTGAGGTGAGAAGAAAAAGGTTTAGCAGAGAAAAGGAGGAAAAGACGGTTCGCGTTGGTAGTATACGGACTTCTTTTTTGTTAGTGTGTTTGAGAGGAGGGGGTGTTAGGGTTTCATTCTTAAAACCATGTAAAGACATTTTATTTTGATTAATAAAAGATTGTCTTATTCACTTTGAAATGAAAATTAAGTTTGTGAGAATGTTATATTTTTGTTTAAATATACTGTTTCATTTAAATGTCGGTCAATAAAATTCAGTAGGAATTCCTGTGAATTTGGTTCCGCTTGATCGTAAGGAGATCAAAATTCCAATTATAGCATTATTGAAACGTTCACAACCCAGATAAGAAGTTGACATCTTATAGAAACAGTTGCGATGAAATCCTAGTAGTTAATCTCAAACTCAAGCTACGAAAACCTGTATCATGGTTCAAGAACATGTATGATAGTTCAAGAGAGGATTGCAATCGGTATATTCAAGGATATTATTGAATAAGACCACCCATGAAATTTGAGTCTAAGGGTCTTGATTAAACTCTGGAAATCTCACACCATTTGCAAAGCGTGCGTAGATTCTTAATCCAGAGAATTATGAGGATTGAAAAGCTTATATGATTATTGTTTGATTGCTATGGGTGAGATTTAATTATAGATTGAATCAAATCCCCACATATTGAGTAACGGTTATGTGAGTCTAAAATCATAATTCAAAGGAATTCGCGTTCAAGGATATCTTGGATTGAGATACCCCTTGATAAACTTATAAGATTTGTTTTCACCAACTGATCAGCGGATTATTTCATAATCCAATGGAGTAGCAAAATAATTTGAGTCTGAGAATCAAGGAATTGATTAGGTATTGGTTAAAGTAAATTAACGGAAAATTGACTTTAACAAACGGGTATCGAAAGCTTAACGCGGAGAATCATATTATGAACCATTATCAACTTTGCAAATAATACCTCATTATATTCGAGTGATTTCTGAGATGATTAAATTGTAGTGCAATCATGATTATTTAAGGGAATTAATTATGATTAAATAATGAAAGAAATTACATTACAAGTTCGGTAATTAGGGATGTTAGAAAATTTATTTAAAAGACCATTTAATTATTTGTCTTGGGTACCTATTATAGTTCATTTAGCCAAGTAGTTAGGCTCAAATTCTCAGGGAACCTAACTTGGCCCAAAACCACCTCTTAAACTAGCGTATATTGGTTTAAGTTGGGGTTATAAGTAGCATAATTCACTATTAGGGTTTGAGAGGGTGAAAGAAAACACTATTCACATTTTTGTGAAGGAGTCTAAAGAGGGGACCATATCTCACTCAAAAGCAAGAGTTTTCATCCCCACACACCTACCTAGCTTTGGGAAGGTTATATACAAGAAGATCCAAGTGTTTCGAAACGTTGTAGCAAGCTTTTGGAAATCCAAAAGAAGGCAACCATTCATCACCAACAAATACTTTTATCCTCATCATATTGCAACCAAATCCGCAAAGGTATTGTGTTCAAAACCCTAGGTTTGTTCTTCAAACTTTGTTTTGACTTTTCTTCTTTCTATTGTTTGATTAATTGATAATTCAAGGGAAGAAATTTTTTATTCCGCATATATCGATCCCCAACAATTGGCATCAGAGCCTTTGATTTAGATTAATCATTCATTGGGAACATCCATGTTGTCCAACCTTGAAAACCTTAGTTTTGCATGTTGTAGGATTGTACATCTTGGTGTATGGTATCGTACTAACATGATTTTGTAGAGATTCTTTATTTAAATCCCTTCCATCATGATCACATATGTTTTCTTCTCTGTGAATGGACACTTCAGTGGTTTATCCGTAGTTATTTTTCACTCCTAGATTCGATATGGTTGTAATAATTTGGTTTTTGTAATTATTTCATTATCGATGTATTTGGAGGCGATTGTGAGGAGATGTAATGTTTATTTACATTTAGAATCATGTATTTGCGGGTGTTTAGGGTGTGAGTTGGATAAAGTTTCATGAAGTTTCATATAAGCTATGGTCGTTTTTGCATGAAAATCCCATAAGGAAGATGAAGTTGTCAAACACAACAGGGTCAAATCTATCCGAAAGGAGGTCGGATCGATCTGGAAGCAGATCGAATTGATTCGAAAGGAGGTCGGATCGATCTGACGATGAGATCCAGCATCGTTTGTTGGTTTTTGTGGTGTTTTCCACTGGCTTTACATGGTGGCTCTACCTCATCATTCTTCCCAAACCAATTTGGATTGTTTCCAATTAAAAAAATCCCCAAAACATTTTGGGTCGGTTTCTAGTGTAGCCTCGGGTCTCCACGGGGATACCCGAAATTATTATTATATAATAAAATATATATGAATATATTATAATAGGTATACAAGACATAACCCTAACCCCCATTTCCTCTCTCTCTAAACTCTTTCAAACTAGAAAGTTAAAATCACAAAATGTGTCTGTAGTTACGAACCCCCGTTTTCCCCATTCTTGCACTAGCCGGCACAAAACCAAACCCAACTATTCAGATATATTCACATACAAATACACATAACTTATAACTTTTGTGACTCCATTACTGGAAGGTTAGAAATAATGTTTGGTTATAATTTAGACCTAGCTGCCGTTTGCGACTCCATTACTGATCCCAATGACAATTGCCTCCGTGAATTTGGTTAGTTAGGGTTTTCGTTTCATCATTTTATAATTTCATATTTTTGGATCTGACTTGTTCATTTTTTTTATCGATCCGTGTGTGCATTTCTCATTTGTGGCTTATCAGGTTCATTTTTTCATTTCATCGTTTCTCATTTTTCTAATTTGTTCATTTTTAGATTTGATTTGTTCATTTTTTATGTATTTAGGGAGATATATAGGGTTCCCCGTGGGGAAACCGTTACCTATTTTAAACGGGGACGATGATCCCCGAACCCGTTACAACGGGGAATGGAGCGGGGATGGGGAATGATATTTCTAACAGGGACGAGGATGGGGAGTTAAAACCCGACCCCGAACAGACCTGTTGCCATCCCTACATGTCGACCGCTTACGAGATGATTCTGAACATTTGATTCTGAACATTAAGCATATGTTTGAGGATTAAAATCATGCCATAAGGCTAGATGCTATGGCAAGGTTGGGTACTCCCGTACGTGAGCGCATTCTAGAGATGATGTCCATCTTAAGAGAACTGGAGGTGCTTGGATCCGAAATCGATAAGGAACCCAAATCGATTTTGTGCTCCAATCACTACCGGAACACCTTAAATGATATCGCCTAAACTATTCTACAAACAAGTTTGATTAATCTCTGGCGCAACTGCTTAAAGAACTCCAGGCTACAGAGAACATCGATAGGCATAAGAGTGTGATTCAGGTAGCTGAGAAAGGCCCATCTTCTTCTGTCTCAAAAGAAGAAGAAGAAGAAGAAGAAGAAGAAGAAGAAGAAGAAGAAGAAGAAGAAGAAGAAGAAGAAGAAAAAGAAGAAAGTCTCAGGCACAACCTAAAGTGGTCAAGACGAACTTTAAGCCTAAGGGAGTCGATAACAAGTCGAAAGGCAGCAGTAGTATCAGTGGGAAATTTAGTTTTAAATATTGGTGAAGACAATAAGTTGATATTGGTTTATTGTTATTTAGTTTCGGTTTCTAAGCTTGGAAAAATGGATATTTGGTTTATTTTAATAAAAGTGTTTTTATCAAAAATGAAAAATCTCATACATGTTTTGGTATATTGGAAAACGATCTTTTATATTATAGGACCTGTCTCACCACAAATGTTTAATACTAAAGTGAATGACTTAAATGGCAATAACCTAAAGATAAAGGAACCTTCAAAGTTGAACCAAACGTATCTTTGGCACTTGCTATTAGGTCATATCAATCTTTAAAAAATACAACACCTTGTCTCAAATGGAAAATTGAGTTCATTGGAAGTGGAGGCACTTCTAGTCTATGAATCCTACCTAGACAGTAAGATTACCAAGAGGCCGTTTACGACCAAGAGCTATAGAGCCAAAGATGTATTGAAACCATTTCATTCTGATTCAGGTGGGCCTATGACTATCCGGGCAAGAGGTGAATATCATTTCAATCTGATTCGTGTGGGCCTATGACTATCCGAGCAAGAGGTGGATACGAGTTCTTCATCACTTTCATCAATGATTACTCAAGGTTTGGATATGTTTATCTTATGCACCACAAGTCTAGCGCCTTTGATAAATTCAAAGACTACAAGGCTCAGGTGTAGCGTATGCACGGTAAATTAATTCATACTCTACGATAAGGGAAATACCTCTTGGGAGAGCTTAGGGAACACTTATTAGGATTCGGTATTACAACCCAGTTGTCAGTATCGGGTACTCCACAGCAAAATGGTGTAATGGAAAGAATGAACAAGACTATTTTTTTATGGGAATCCATTGTTATTTTCTTTTTAATTTTCATTTTATTTTCTATTTTTAGTTCTTTTTAGACATTTTCTCTCTTTAATTAGTCTCCAAGCATGTTTTAGACTATTTAGGCATTCTGATATTTTTAGTTAGTCCTTTTAGTCATTTTAGCTAATTACTTGATTAGTAAGTAATATTTCCCATATAAACTCCTTGTATTCTCATTTGTACTTAACTTCACATTCTTGAATATAAGACATCTTTTAAGACTCTCCCTAACTTTCTTTTAGCCATTAACATGTAGTTTACGTCAAAATTGGTATCAGAACGGGTGTTGCTCCAAACATTGGTGTTCATGTGTTAGTTTGTATCGGTGCGTATAGTGTAACAAAAATATTATACGCTACTTTATCGATGGCTCCAAGAAAAGCCAAACCTCAAGTTGAAGAGATTCAAGAATTGTAAGATCAATTAACACAACAATTGGTAGAAATGAAAGAGGTGAACGAACGAAAAATAGAGGAATTGACAAGAAAGCAACAAATCCAATTTGGAACCCTAATGCAACAATTTTCTATGTTGCAAAACCAAAACCCTAACCCTTGCCCTACCCTCTCCATCACCATAGCTAGCCCACCCCAGAAATTGCCTCCCACTACCGCTAATCTTCCCAACCCAAATGACCGACCACCCTATCACCTCTACAATCAATCCCGACACTGGAAGAACAGCTGACTGCTCAAGAACCCGCAGGTAGATTCAAATCATCATCTCCACTGGATTAGACCACTATCTCGGTGGTCGACCCCCTTCCTCCAATCGCCGATCTCCTCAATCAAGGCGATTAAACCTCAAAACCCCCGCGATCAACATCCAAACAACCCAAAACCCTCCTTGCTACCCTGTCGACACAAAAAGAAACTAATTACCTACTGCCTAGATTAAAATCCCAGTCCAAGAACATCAATGGGGTTAGGCCTTTGTTTCGACCAGATCGAATCGGAAAATTTATGTTCGGAAAAAGTTCCAATTTTTTAGAAATAAACTATTTATTCCGATTTCTGATCCAATTTTTTCAGAAAATAAAAAAAAAATCCGAATTCGAAAAAATCGGCAAAAATCGAAATTTCATAAAATATATTAAAAATCAAGAAATTTTGGAAATTCCAAAATTTCAAAAAAAATAATTTTCGATTATTTCGAAATTCTCATTTTAAAGAAATAAATAAAAGGGTTTAACCAAACATTAAATAAATGAGGATTTGACCTATTTTTTCATTTGTGTACAAGTTAGGATGATACTCTCCTTTTATAGAGTACACTTTGGAGCCCTCCCACTCTCCCAACCGATGTGGGATATGGGAAACTTTCAAAAAATTGGGAAAAATTCGGATCATCATAGTTTCGAAAAAATCGAATAAAAAAAATTGAAAAATCGAAAATTCAAAATTGTTTTCGATTCGATTTTTTAAAAAAATTGGAAATCGAAAAACTAAAATTTCATTCCAAATTCGAAAAAAAATCTGATTGAAAATCGGCAAAATCGAAAATTCGAAAAAAAAGCAACCCTAAACGGGGTCCGACCTTGGAAGGCCTTACAAAACCGTCGATCATTCTACCAAACAGCTGCCCTATTTTTTTGGCCTCACAAAAACCCGCTAACAAATTCAAGAACTAAGGTTTGACATCCCAAATTTGGTTTTTGACCCGGTTGGACACTATTTTTGTTGGTTGACATGAGAGGCAAGTTGAAGATGACGAATCTTAGAAGTAAGAATTAAAGGATGACCTCTTCCGCAAATTTTCAAAAAATATTTTGGCCTTACAAGTCTTTGCGTCTCCTTTTAAGCACAATTCTAGAACTTCTCACGCAATTCTCCAATTTTGTAAGTTCGAGGACGAATGTTTTCGAAGACGAGGAGGGTGATGGGAATCCATTGATATTTTCTTTTTAGTTTTCATTTTATTTTCTATTTTTAGTTCTTTTTAGGAATTTTCTCTCTTTAATTAGTCTCCAAGCATGTTTGGTACTAACTCCGTATTCTTTTATTTTTAGTTGGTCCTTTTAGTCATTTTAGCTAATTACTTGATTAGCAAGTAATCTTTCCCATATAAACTCCTTGTATTCTCATTTGTACTTAACTTCACATTCTTGAATATAAGACATCTTTTGAGTCTCTCCCTAACTTTCTTTTAGCCATTAACGTGTAGTTTACGTCAAAATTGGTATCAGAGCGGGTGTCGCTATAAACATTGGTGTTCGTGTGTTAGTTTGTATCGGTGCGTATAGTGTAACAAAAATATTGTACACTACTATCTCGATGACTCCAAGAAAAGCCAAACCTTAAGTTGAAAAGATTCAAGAATTGAAAGATCAATTAGCACAACAATTGGTACAAATGAAAGAGGAGAACGAACGAAAAATTAAGGAATTGATAAGAAAGCAACAAATCCAATTTGGAACCCTAATGCAACAATTTTCTATGTTGCAAAACCAAAACCCTTGCCCTTGCCCTTGCCCTTGCCCTTGCCCTTGCCCTAGCCTCTCCATAACCACCGCTACCCCACCCCATAAATTGCCTCCCACTGTCGCCAATCTTCCCTACCCAAACGGCCTACCACCCTATCACCTCTCCAATCACATCCCGACACTGGAAGAACAACTTACTACTTAAGAACCCATAGGTAGATTCAAATTAGCATCTCCACTAGATTAGACCACTATCCCGGTGGCCGACCCCCTTCCTCCAGTCGCCAACCTAGTCAACCAAGGCGGTCAAACCTCAAAACCCTTAGCGATCAACATCCATCCCCCCCCCCCCTCCAAAAAAAACCCTCCCTGCTACCCTGTCGACACAAAAAGAAACCAATTACCTGTTGTTCAGATTAAAATCCTAGTCCAAGAACATCAATGGAGTTAGGCCTTTGTTTCGACCGGATCGGATCGAAAATGTCTGTTCGGAAAAGTTCCAATTTTTCAGAAATAAAATATTTACTCCGATTTTCGATCCAAATTTTTTGAAAAATTAAAAAAAAATCCGAATTCAAAAAAGTCGAAAAATCGACAAAAATTGAAAATTCACAAAATATATTAAAATTCCAAAAATTTCAAAAATTCCAAAATTTCAAAAAAATAAATTTTTGCTTTTCGATTATTCGAAATTCTCATTTTAAAGAAACAAAGAAAATGGTTTAACCCAACATTAAATACATGAGGATTTGACCCATTTTTTCATTTGTGCACAAGTTAGGATGACACTCTCCTTTTATAGAGCACACTTTGGAGCCCTCCCACTCTCCCAACCGATGTGGGATATGGGAAACTTTCAAAAAATCGGAAAAATTGGAAATCGAAAAAAATTTAGAAAAATCAGATCGTCATAGTTTCGAAAAAATCGGATCAGAAAAAATCAAAAATTCATAATTGTTTCCGATTTTCGATCCGGTTTTTTCAAAAAAATTGGAAATCGAAAAAATGAAAAACTAAAATTTCATTCCAAATTCGAAAAAAATTTGATTGAAAATCGGCAATATCGAAAATTCGAAAAAAAAAATAGCCCTAAACGGGGTCCGACCCTGGAAAGCCTCGCAAAACCGTTAGTCATCCTACCAAATAGCCTCCCTATTTTTTCGGCCTCACAAAAACCTGCCAACAAATTCAAGAACTAAGGTTTGACATGCCAAATTTGGTTTTTGACCCGGGTGGACATTATTTTTTTTGGTTGACATGAGAGGCAAGTTGAAGATGACGAATCTTAGAAGTAAGAATTAAAGGATTACCTCTTCCTGAAATTTTCAAAAAATATTTCGGCCTTACAAGTCTTTGTGTCTCCTTTCAAGCATAATTCTAGAACTTCTCACGTAATTCTCCAATTTTGTAAGTTCGAGGATGAACTTTTTCAAAGAGGGGGAGAGTGATGGGAATTCATTGTTATTTTCTTTTTAGTTTTCATTTTATTTTCTATTTTTAGTTCTTTTTAGGCATTTTCTCTCTTTAATTAGTCTCCAAGCATGTTTGGTACTAATTCAGTATTCTTTTATTTTTAGTTGGTCCTTTTAGTCATTTTAGCTAATTACTTGTTTAGCAAGTAATCTTTCCCATATAAATACTCCTTGCATGCTCATTTGTACTTAACTTTCCATTCTTGAATATAAGACATCTTTTAAGTCTCTCTAAAAGTTAGGGTTGGTTTGTTTCTTTTAGCCATTAACGTGTAGTTTATGTCACTTTTGAACATGATTAGATCCACAATGAGTTATTAGGATCAGTCGGATTCCTTTTGGAGTTATGCACTAAAGGCGGTTACATATTTATTGATCTAATTCCTTATAAATTTATCTCTACAACTCCCATACAACTATGGGAAGGCCCAAACCAAGTCTAACACATGTTCGAATATGGGGTTGCCTAACATATGTGCTGCGAAATGAGCCAGAGAAGTTGGAATCAAGGGCGGATGTATGTCTCTTTGTGTGATATGGTGGTCAATTCTATGATCCTAAGGATAGGAAAGTATTTGTTAGCATAAATGCTCAATACTTAAAGGAAGATTCTATGATTGACCACAAATCCAAGAGCAAGATTATCTTGCACGAGCTAAGAGGACAAGAAGAGCAAGTAACTGCTTTGGTACCACCCGTAAATAATGAAATACAACCTGATTTCGATAATACACTACCTAACGGTAGTGGGGTATTACCGATGATAAGGATACACGTGTCACTTATATTGGACCATAAGTGGAATCACATCGTAATGGGAGAGTCCATCGTCATCCTAATAAGTTAGTGTATTTGGGAGAGCACTTCGGTGACGTCCCAAGGGAACACGAAGTGGATCCTGACAACTAAGACGAAGCATTACAAGACAAGGATGTTAAGCTTTGGTTAAAGGCTATGAACACTGAGATGGATTCGAATAAAGTACATGAAGTTGTAAACTTTACTACTAATGAGATAAAACCTATCGATCGCAAGTGGATCTACAAAAAGAAGATAGGAATAGACGGGAAGGTGGAAACCTTCAAGGCACGGCTTGGTGTGAAAGTATTCTCTCTGAGGGGATCGGCTATGAGAAATTTTTTTCCCCGGTAGCGATGATAAAGTCTATCAGGATTCTCTTATCCATTGCGGCTCATCTCAATTTCGTGATTTGGAAAATGGATGTTAAAGATTGCGCTCTTGAACGGTGTGCATTTACATGGTGCCCCCCATGGGATTCATAGCAACAAATCAAGAAAGTAAGGGCGCAAGATTAAAAGATCTATTTATGGACTTAGGCAATCATCGAAGTCTTGGAACATCCAATTTGATCGAGCAATCTAATCTTTTTATTTTGATCAATGTTTGGATGAAATTTGTGTACAAAAAGCATGAAAAAAATGTGGTAATAGTTCTGGTTATTTACGTAGATGATATTCTCCTAATCGGGGAAAATGTGGGTGTATTGTCTAGTATAAGAGTGGTTGTCTAGTCAAGTAGATGTGATGGACTTAGGAGAAGATAATAACATCCTTTAGATCAAGCATTTGCGTGATCGAAAAATAGGATGTTTGACTTTATCCTAAGCTACTTATATCGACACAGTGCTCACAAGGTTTAGCATGCAAGATTCCAAGAAAAGATTTCTTCCTTTCAAGCATAGACTTTATTTATCTAAGGATAATTGTTGTAAGACACCTGATCAAATAGAAGGGATGAGGAATATACCTTATGCTTCGACGGTGGGCAGCCTCATATATGCTATGGTGTGTACTAGAACAAAGATCAGTTATGTCAGCAGGTTCCAATCTAATCCAGGTGAGGAGCAATAGTTTACACAACAGATCGTCTAGTACATGTTTATTACACGAACTCGGACTTTCAGTCGGATAAGGATTCCAAGAGATTGACCTTGGGATATGTGTTTACCCTAGGAGGTGGAGCCATAAGTTGGAAAAGTGTCAAGCAATCATATATTGCTGATTCGACTATGATAGTCGAGGTATGTTGTCGCTTCAGAAGCAGCAAAAGAGGCTATTTGGATCCAAAACTTCCTAAGTGGCTTGGGTGTAGTTACTTCATTGCAATCGGCTATTACACTTTATTGTGACAATAATGGTGATGTTGCAAACTCAACAGAACCAAGGACTCATAAGAGGGCGAAGCACATTAAGCACAAGTATCACTTGATTCAGGAGATCGGGCGACGTGACTAAGATTGCATTTCAGGATAACCTGACGGATCCTTTTACAAAGAGTTTACCAACTAGGACTTTTGACAGTCATGTAGAAGGAATGGGATTCAAGTTCATCATGCATGGCCACATAGCTTTAATATTAAGTGGGATATTGTTGGGGTTTTATTCTTTAAATCGTGTAAAGACATTTTATTTTGATTAAAAAAGGATTTTCTTATTCATTTTGAAATGAGAATCGTGTTTGTGAGAATATTGTATATTTGTTTAAATATATTGGTTTATATTAATATCGGTCAATATAACTCAGTAGAATTCCGGTGAGTTGGATTCAGCTTGATCACAAAGAGATCGAAATTTCGATTCTAGCACTATTAAAACGTTCACAACCTAGATAGGGAGTTGACATTTTATCGTAACGATTGCAATGCAATCTTAGTAGTTTAACTCAAACCATAAAACTTATAAGACGGTTCGAGAACTTAGAGGATAGTTCAATACAGGATTGTGATCAGTGCCTTCAAGGAATGTATTGAATAAGACCACACGTGAAATTTAAGTTTAAAGGCTGTCTTGATTAAACTCTGGCAACCTCATACCATTTAGAAAATGGTGCATATATTCTTACTTTCTAGAATTATGAGGACTGGAATGGTTATATGATTGTTGCTTTGACTGATATGGCTGCGATTCAATTTTAGATTGAATCAAATGATCTCCGCATATTGGATGACAGTTATGTGAATAGGTCTGAGATCTTAATTCGGAGGAATTCGCATCCGGTGATACATTGAATTGTGATACCCCCTTGATAGACTTATAAGATTGTTTTCATCGATTAAACCTAATCAGTGGATTATTTCATTCCGGTGAAGTAGCAACAGAAGTTAAGTCTGAGAATCAAGGAATTCATTAGATGTTGGCTAAAGTCAATTAATGGGAAATTAATTTGACCAAGCGAGTATCGAAAGCTTAACATGGAGAATCATATTATGTACCATTATCAACTTTTCAGATAAAACCTCATTATATCCGAATGATTTATAAAATAATTATTTTGGAGCGCAATCATAATTATTTAGTGGAACTAATTACAATTAAACAAAAAAAAAATTACGAGTTTTGTAATTTGAATTTTTTGAGTATTTATTTGGAATCCAAGGTCCCTAGTATAGTCCATTTACCCAAGTAGTTAGGCCCGGAGTCTCGGGGAACCCAATTTGGCCCAAGCCCACCTCTTAAGCAAGAGTTTTGTGAGGAGCCTAGGGAGAGAGGACCATGTCTCACTCAAAAGCAAGAGTTTTCATCTCAAAAGGTGCCCACACACTTACATAGCTTTGGGAGGATCATACATTAGAAGATCAAAGCATTTCAGAACATTATTGCAAATTTTTGGAGATCCAAAAGATGAAAGTCATTCATCACTAACAAATACTTTTCTCCCCATCGCATTGCAATCGGATCTACAAAGGTATTGTGTTAGAAGCCCTAGATTTGCTCTTTAAACCAAGCTTTGGTTTTTCTTCGATTATTTCATCAATCGAAAATTCAAGAGTAGAAAATTTGCATTCCGCATATATCTATCTCCAATTGGGGGAGGAAGAAAATGTGAGTAGTCACTCGACCCAAGGGTATGTTTTGACCCTCAAATCTATACATATGGACATGCTATGGAAGTTGGCCCCGAGAGAATTTGAACTCTTAGACATCCATTTTAGGAGATAGGAGCACTTTTTCCACTAGGCTTCTTCCATGGTGTTAAAGTAAGTAAAGTTTGAGATTTGAATTTAAAAATGAAATAAGAAAGTGTACGATAAAAGCAGGGGGGAAATAAAAAATGGGTAAAAAGATCTTGACCCTTGGTTTGATGGGATGGGCGGCTAAATCTGAGCCATTATTGTGCTCTCACGCATCAAAGCATTACCTAGATTACGATAAGGGTACTCTTATTCCCACTCCAACCATTTACTAAGGCACTCCAAAATTTTGTAGAAAGACAAGACAACCATTTAACACTTCGATAGTCCAATCAACATGCTAAAAGTAAAATATAAATAATAAACCTTCATGAAAATCAAAAGGCTTCTTACAGTTTTTTTTGAAAAAAAAAAATAAATCTATTTTTTTTTACTTTCAAAACAATTTTAAACTTGCTTTTTTTCCAAATTTGAAGAATTATTCTCTTTTTTTTTTAAACTTAAAACCTCTTAAATGCACCCCAAATAATAAATAAAAAAACCATTTCTTTTAAGAAAAAAAATATGAGTTTCTTTTAAAGGGGGTAAAAAAACTGCTTTAATATTCAAATTTTATAACACCCATTTTATTGTGGTTTTAACATAGAAAACGAAAGCAAAAAGAGTAATTTCATTTTAAATGTTTATCGCTTTTCTATTAACAATATTTAAAAACAACTTTATAATAGAAAACTGGAAATAAAAGAAAATTTGTTTGGGGATTGTCACCATTTTTTTGTTAAAAAAATAAAAAACAACTGGGATTAAATAAAATGAAATTACTCTTTTGCTTCCGTTTTCTTTATTAAAAACAATCAATTGGGTGTTATAAAAAAAACTTATCCCCTTTTTAAAAAAAATCATTTTTTAAGTTATTTCGGGTGCATTTAAGAGGTTTAAACTTTCATTAAACAAGAGAGTAATTCTTCTTTAAAACTGTATTAAAAGTTTAAAAAAATACAGAATTAATTATTTTCAAAAAAAACAGTAAGAAACCTTTCGTTTTTCATGAAGGTTTATTAATTATGTTTTACTTTTGACATGTTGATTGGAGTGTGCAAGTGTTAAAGGGTTGTTTGGTCATTCTATAAAATTTTGGAGTGCCTTAGTAAATGGTTGGAGTGGGAATAGTTGTACCCTTATGATAATTATATACATATATTTATCATACATCAATCCAATGGCAATGATTTCAGGTGCAGCCCAAAGAAAACAGATCACATATGTCACCCTACAAAACCCTCACAAATGTGGTCCTTTTTTTTGTCCATTTTTTCCTATCTTCATGAGCCTCATTTGTATTATGATATATATAGATATAGATATATACATGCTTTCAATCATAGTTGCGCAAGGTCACGTTTACATGTTCGCGTCGCGCATAATTCATTCATTTCAGTTTTTTAATTAGAAAAACATATAAAAAATATAAATGAATAAATAAGTTCAAACAATCACTCTGAACCAAGTACTACTTCATTTCAAATAAAGTCATAAGAACCATAATGTAAAATAAATAACACTGTAAACTGAATTTTATATTTTTTAAATTTTAACTGAAATCTCTTAAAAAGGGAACACTCAAACAGAAATTTGTAAAGAAAAGTAACATTTTTTGAATTTGTAATATAATTGACATTTTAAACTGAAATTTGTAAGAAATATAACATTTTCAACTGAATTATTTAAACATTTTAAATTGTAATTTGTAAAAAAGAAATAACATTTCAAACTGATATTTGTAAAACAAGTAACATTTTAAACTGTAATTTGTAGTACAAATCATAAATAATTAACTTTTTTAGACTGAAAAATCATAAATAGAGAAACTTCAGTGAATTAAAGCATAAATAGGTAGCATTTTAGATTAAAAATTAACAAAATATTTATTATTTGGATTGTCATAAATAAACTAAAATAAACTAATATATCTTGATAGAACAGATTGAACTATAAAGGGAATTTGGCCGAGCTCGTGGCAGAAGATTTTGCAGTACCATCCGGATGCTTAAAACAACCAGGAGCAAAACCTAAAAATTATCACATAATTACACCCCAAGACTAAACAGGCCAACAAAAACTTTTACGTTGAAAATTCACCTTTAATGTCGAAACCCAAATGAGTTAGACGGATTAGGTAACAGAATTGTAGGGTCCTCCTCCTCAAATCCCCTGTATGGATAGTCCCCAAGGTCGAACTGCTACCGGGAATCTGATCGGTAAATTAGGGCCATCTATTTCTCTCCTCCTCTCTCTATACAACATCCTTGCCAACATTGTGCTTTACGTTCTTTATCTATAATGTTCCAATTCCAAGAAATGGGTGGCCTTTTCTTTAACCAGTCATTGGACTAATTGTTGGATTGTGGTAGAAAATTGTATATGGCTACAAATTTTTGGGGGTACGAAGAAGTGGGGAAATGACATTTTGGTCCCTAAAATGAGCCAAGGGTTTAATTGGGGGTGCTCAAATATGTCATATATCTCAGAGGGTGAGTTAAAAATAGTTAAATAAATAAATTTAATTAAGCAATTTCTTCGACAATTTTTTAGGAGGCCTTCTTTCAGCTTCTCCTAAAGTCTAATACGATTAAGTTAACCAACCTTGTCAAGAAATGGGGAAAATACATTAAAATTGTATTAAGGAGCCCTGAGATGAGATTAGTTGACAAAGCAGAATCAAATGGGAAGAGATAACAAATCTATAAAACAACAGGGAATACATAAAAGAAAAGAAAAATAATCTATAAAAAGACACTTTGGGAAGTGGGTGTGGCGCTTCCTTTTGGAAAAAGAAACTTTTTGATGTTCTGTCATCAAGAGAAACTATGGGATGCATGAGAGTTGATGGGAGTTTAATATAGCTACTACAAGGAGGGCTTTTAGAAGTTTTTGGAACTTCATTTCTGGGGACCTCTCATCTTTCCTCCATTAGGACAGAAAGATGGGGTTGATCTTTTATTAAATTTTAGGAGGATGAGTAGAAAGGTGGACACTAGGAGTTTATTAATCATTTTTCTCAAATTATATCAGATATCCTCTAATAAGGGTCAACATATTGCCTCCTTATATTCCCAATTCAAATGGCACACTACTGTAGAATTTAAATTTTGGAGGGAAAATTAAAGATGATGAATTGAACAAATTACTACCTTGTCCAATCTGATTGAGGGAGTCCAAATTTGTGAGGTGAGGAGGTGAGGGATGTTAGGGAATGGAAGTTGGGAGGACAGGTCATCTCTTGTATATCTTTTTACAAATATCTCCAATCTCCTTCCCATAATGGCCTCTTTCCAGAAGCCAACATTCCTTCCAAAAGACAAATGTTCTCATGTCTTATAGAGGGATATTACGTGTGATTTAGGAAATTCTAATTGGTTGCACTCTTTAAATTCCTGTGTTATGCATTGCAACCAAAACGAGATCAAGGATCACTTGTTAATTCATTGCAAAATCACTTCATTCATTGCAGTATCGTGTTCTGTGGAAACATATCTGAGTGGCTTGTTTTTGGAATATTTGGATCGAGATGAATTCAACGATTTTCAAATACAATAATGTTGCAAACATCACCATTTGGATCCAAAGAAAAAAGAAGAGCACAGTTGTCAAAATCGCCATATTCGAATCGTACGATTCAACCCGATTCATGGGTAAAAAGATTCGAAGGTAGAATCGCAAAGGTCTAAAAAATTGGTGTGAATTGGGCGATTCGGTTTGTGAATATCATGGATCGCAGCGATTTCCAATTCGGTTATATTTTTAAGTCGACTTTGTATCTATATCTTTTTAGGTTTTAATTCCATTTCAAAAGTTTTAGTGGCCGGTCATCCCATGTATCTTTTAAATCGTAATGTCCTATAACTTCCCATAACTGCCTCCACCGTCGTTCTTCATAAACTTAGAAAATGACATACGTCCCATGAAATTCTTAACCACCACTCAACAAGACCAGTAGCTAAAAAAATACATGAGATTGGATGCAACCAAATCATCTCATATGGGACTAAATACTTAAGATCCCTTAAATCAATTTTTTTTTACCCATCTGTTAAGCAAAACGGTTTTAGGGGGATTTTTTTTCTATTTGTTTCTTTTATACTCAACATTTCCAGCACGTTTCCAATACTAAAAGAAAAAATACTAGTAAAAAACAAAGTTTTCAAAAAAGAGTGAAGGGAGACATGAATAGTTTTTTTCTTTTTTTGTGTGTGGGGGGGCGGGGGGGGGGGGGGGGGGGGAGAGGGACACGAAGAGTTCAGAACCTGAATAGTCGTGAGTTCGAAATCCTTTTCTCCACTTTTGTCTTTTCCTCTTTTATTATCTATCCCGAAACCCTTGAGTTCGAAACCTACCTTCATCCCCTTGCACATTGTTAAAGATAAAGACACTTTTAGAGTTTCATATTTGGGAGTTTCATATTTGGGCAACTAGGGT
Source organism: Sambucus nigra (assembly GCA_949130495.1). NCBI lineage: Eukaryota > Viridiplantae > Streptophyta > Magnoliopsida > Dipsacales > Adoxaceae > Sambucus > Sambucus nigra. The sequence goes on from OX422216.1 coordinate 642,433,959, forward strand.
TTGCAAACCTCTTGACATTTCTTTTCAAGGAATAAAGAGTAAGATACTCCCTTTAATCTTTATATATAATGTGTTACACTTTTTATATTATATTTTTATAAATTTTTTTATTATTATAATATTCCTATAATAAAAGAAAATTATATTTTTATTTTGAACTAACTTTATTATGCCACAAAGGCAAATGGTGCCTCTAAACTATGTAATAGTGCCTTAAAATTGGTTCAAATTGGTTTTAGGTAATAATATGCTTTGTTACATATTCTAATATGCTCTCTGTACATATATTTATTATTTACTACATTTTTTACTTTTTTTACCGAATCATACGATTCGATTGACGATTCGCGATTCATAGGGTTTTGATTGACGATACGATTTGCGATTTGACAACTATGGAGAAAAGTTTACCAAACACAAAATCAAATTTTATTAGCAAACCAAAGAACGAGTAATCTCTTTCAATGTTCTAAAAGGCGCGCCTAGGAGTGAGGCGTGGGAGAAATGACCCACCTATGCCTTAAGCGTGGTAAAAGACGATCAACACACATTTAAGGCGTAATCAACGACGCCAAAGCGTGTTAAGGCGCATTTTTAAAATATATATATATATATATATATATATATATATATATATATATATATATATATATATATATATATATATATATTAATGATTTAGCAAAACGACGTCATTTTATAAAGACCTTGTTTTTTTACAAACAAGACCAATATATCCTCTAAAATAATCAAAATAATCAAACGTAAACCCAAACCCCTTTGTCTCTTTCCACTTCTCGTACAAAAAAAAACTTACATTGTTAACAAACTTTCGACCAAAACCTCCTCACCTCCGACACATTTTCGACTCCGACTCACTCATTTCCGACTCCAACCTTCAGATTTATTGGTATATATCTCTCTTCTCACTTTTCTGGGTAATCACTTCAGTTTTTTCTTTGTTTCCCCATTTTTAGCTCTAAGTCGGACTCTGAATTGAAAAATATAAATCGTTTCAGTGTTTTTTTTATTTCCTATTAAGTTTTAACAATATAAATTCATTCACTATTTTTTTCCTATTTGTTTCATTTGAAAGCTGAAAAATACATTTCTTATATTGAACCATTTTGTATTAATTATTCATATTGATAATTGAATGATGACTACCAAACATACGGATATATTTTCAACTATCAAGGTATGTATTATTTTATTATTTTACTAGACTTAAAATAATTTAAAAAATACTAAAAAATGAAAAACGCCTTTTTATGCTTAGGCGCGCCTAGGCTACTAAGGCTTGAGGCTTGACCTTTACACCTCGATCACGCCTCACACCTTTTAGAACCTTGATATCTTTACATCATCTCCTATTTGTATTAAAGTAATCTTACTCCAACTAAGAAATACTATAAGACCAAAAGACCCTTCACTTACTTCAATATTTGATAAAGTTGACGAATCTTATTTTATTACATTAAATACTAACAATTAACAAAACAAAGTTATACACCCGTATCTGCATCGAACATAGATAAGGAATGTATGTGAGTGAGCATCAAGTTTGTGGCTTTCTCATGGGCATCATCAGCATCTCCATTCTTTGAACGGAAATGCTTTGTGTACCAAACAACTCCCCCAAATTCTCTCCCAAATAGCATTAAGTGTTATAACTTGTGGTATGGGTCCCGCCAGGGCACAACTCACTAATGCTATTTGGGGGAGATTTTGGGGATTTGTTTGGTACCCATAGCATCACTCTTCTTTGAAAGGGTTCTATTCTTCTTCATCCTTGTCTTGGAGTGATTGCTTATAAGCGTGTTTTTTATTGTCTTTGATTCTAGTTATTGTTCAACCATGATGTGTTTATTTTTTAAGGTTACTGTAATACCCCGTACTTTTGGCTATATTTATTTTTGGGATTAATTAATTAAATGTGTATTAATTGGAAAATTAATCCGGATAAAATACTAACGAGATGTGAGTTGGTATTTGACTATATTAAGTATATATGATAACATATGGATATTGAATTATGATATTTGTCGTGAGATTGATATACGGAAATTTGGATATTTTATTGGGACGCGTGTGATAGTTGCGTCAGAATATAATTATTTTGATTATAAAAGTGAATTTAAATGCTATCAACCATATGGTCGTTTTGAGTGTGCCGACGCGTCCGAAAGGGTCGAGATAGTCAGAAAACACTAGCCGGGGGTTTAGTTTGGGTCCCGGGGTATTTTTAGGCCATACCGGCAACATAAAGGGCATTTTGGCAATTTTGTATTTTTGGGGAATTAAAAGTGATGAAAATTAAGAGTTTTAATCTGATTGGGAATTGACCCACTAAGCCACTAACCAACCCATATTAACCCAACAAGCTACGGGGATTGTTAGATTAGGTTTCCTAAGTTTCCCCAAAACAAACCCTAGCCACCATAGCCATTGGAGAAGAAAGCTTAGAGAGGGAGAGAAAGAGAAGGAATTCTGCAGAAAATCTTTACAAAATCAACACCAAATTCAGAGACAATCGAGGCAAGTGATTTAATTTCTTTTAATTCAGAGAATGTTTCTTCCATGTTAGATAATTTGAGGATTTACAATTGTTCTTGGAAGATAAATGAAAACCCATGTTAATTGGACTTAGAACTTGAATATTGAGGACAAATTGCATTTAGAATCATATAGAGAGGATTATTCTGGTATTAATATATGTTGGATATAACAAAAACGGATCTAGAATGGACTAATTGATGATTACCAATTCTAGGGTTTATGTTCTTGAATAATTGGGGAAAAAGTGTAGAGATTTGTAAATTGATTGATGTTAGGACGAATTGATCCTTTAAAACGTGTTAGGATGTGACTATAATATGTTTAGGATTAATTAGAGACCTTAAAACAATCGTTGGGACTAATTTTGGAGGAGATTTGAGGAGTAGAAATGGTAAAAAACGTAAATAAGAAATTATGGGCTTGAAACTGGTCGGTCGTTAGAAGGCCTCCCCAGGTCGTTCGAACGAGCTCGTTCGAACGAGCTTCTAACGAGTGACTAGTCGCTTCTAACGAGGGGGAATTTCGTTCGATACTTTCGTTCGAACGAGATGTCGTTAGAAGGTACAGTTCGTTCGAACGAACTGGATCTCGTTCGAACAGCCTCGTTCGAACGAGACTTCTAACGAGTTGGCAGTCTAGGTCTTTTTGGCCTGTTTTGATTTTGGGAGTCCTGTAAACTTGTTCGAGGATAGAGATAACATTCCTTTGATGATGTATTGATAGATTTGGGACATTTGGGTTATTATGAGGAGTAAACTATACGAGTGATTAAATAACGGAAAGTTTGGGTTGAGACGTGAGTGTCTACTACGACGTGAGAATAAATTGTGGCGCGTATGATTATAAACCTGAATCGTATAAAGTGTGTAAATTATAAATTGGTACTAGGATGAGAAAAGTACTACAATTAAACTACGGTGATTACTAAGATGCGTGTTTACTTAGTATTGATATATGATTAGTGTGTATGACATACCTAACATACTTGCTATCACGGGAGGTTTGCGTTCGCTTAGGACCCTCTAATCCGTGTGTGCCTACGGGGGGGATTTAGACTGGTACCTCGAGAACATAGGTCAGAGAAGGACTTATTGGGATGTTAATAAGTCTGCTGATCGTGGGAGCGTAGGTATGTGCGTGACCCATGTGATGTGACTGTGTTCACCTCCACTGTTTGTGATTTGTGTTATCTGAACGATTCTTGAGAGATTCGGAATGCGTGATTCCTTATGTACGTGATGTACCGGGATGGATAGCAGAGTATGTGTGCACCGCAGCTTAGCCTCGGGGTGCTTATATTGTATATTTATGTTTGTGGAAAATATACACTTAATATATGGAACTTTCATATGGTATTGTGTGTATAACCATGGAAAATATAAATGGGATAATCTATACTGAGCTGTATTACTTTTGTGAGAACCTGAATATACGTTAAGCCCCTATTTAATTGTTAACGCTATTATGATAATGGGAACCGAGTAATAAAAGGGTAGAATTTACAACGGTCTAGCTAGATAGTATGTCACTTAGCTAGGTGTTAATGTATTTATATGGATACTTACGTTAGGAGTGCACAGTTAGACGAGAGGTGAGAATTTCATGTGAGTGTACGTCCTAACATGTATTTTGCATTTAATGTTTTAAATGTTTTTAAAGCACTTGCAGGTTTTTAAAATATATCTCCACATTCGGGCTCTGACCCGTTTGCTTTTCAAATCTATTTTCTTGTAAAACCATTTTAGGTGCCCAGCCACAAGGACACCATGCATAGGATTATCACTCAGATGACGAGCTGTAGCTGTTTGTGGAAACTACAGGGATTTGCTTTTAGACGCCTCTATCGTTTGGATTCCAGTTTCAGTACTTATCAGTTGTAGGGCATGTTGCCCATTTCTATTAGAGACATCTTTTATATTTCAGTTTTTCAGACTTTGGCTTGTATTGTTTCAGTATTCAGTTTTTAGTTATTCATTTCAGTTTATGGGATTGTTGTGAGGAGTTTTTCCTCCGGATTTATTTATTTCATGTGATGGATATTCTATTATCTCGTTATGGTGAATGGTGATATTATTCTTGCTTAAATCTTTTACTGCATGTTAATCAGACTTTAAATTAAAATTTTGACAACTTACTTTTTAAATACTAGGTGGTTAGTAATAATAAAATGTTTTCGACAGTGATGCTATTAACTGAGCCAACTTGGCATTTTGAATTAATTTAATAAAGGAGTAGCTACCTGGTATTTAATTAGTCGGGGTGTCACAGTTACCTTCATGTATTTCATATATTTGTGTTGGGACTGTTATAGGTTTGGGGTTTAGTTGGTTGCAACCATAGCCTCAGTGTGTGGTTGCGCGGTCGGTTTCTCTGTTTCCAACTAGTAAACTACCTGTCCTACTTTTTTTAATTCAGTGAAATTTGTTTCTGATGAAACAACTTCAAAGTAGTTGCACACTGGTACCGGATATCCCAAAGATGCATTGTTCAATATTATTAAGGCTAAACATGACTGTCAAATAATTGAGTAGGATTTTTGTTTATACAAAAAACTTAGTTTCACATGAATGAAGACACGTATGTCTATTAAGGACGGGGCAGTTGACGACCAAAAGTAATTTTCACCAGGCGACTTTTTACTCCTATATTATTTTCTTTAAATAACATTTCATAGTTTGTTGTATTTGTTCCCAATACTTTTAGATCATAATTAAATATTTTTTCATATCCATACCCCCCCCCTTTCTTTCAAGTAATCACAATCATACATCAGTAAATAAATCAACATCACAAGTGTAAAAGATGAAACACAATAATAGGACAATGTCAAACGAGAAAACATAAACCATATGATACATTAAAACTGTAATTTTGTAGCATCCATAACAAGCCATCATATAGAAACTATTTACTTTCTGTCATATAAATACCATTATATAGTTTGTTTTGCTTGTTCCCTGTGATTTTATGATCCAATTGAACATTGTCTTTTGATTCTTACATATCTCCTCCTTTCAACTAATACCAATCAATGAGCTGGAAAGAAAAAGTAAAAACAATTGTATACCTACAAATCAAAATCAAGTGAAGAAATTAAAGAAACCCAACAAATAAACAAGCATAAACCATATGTCAAATTAAAGTAATATCATTGTGCATCAACAACAAAAACTAAAGTCATTACAAGCAATCTTTTTTTTTTTGGTAGCATAACCATTACAAGCAATCAGTTCAATGTTGTTGCTTCTTAGTTACTACTGAAATTCAAATTGCAATAAACTAAAAATCACCTCACAAACATCCCCCATTAGTTTCTTCCAAGAGGCAATGATCTGCAAGAATACGTCTCCTTAAAATCAGACTTCCTCGACGAAGTAAAAATAGACGCGTAAACTTCCTTGGTCGTATTCGCAGGCGCTACATCGATCGCCTTAAATTTCTTCACACCACCATTAGCCTTACCATTACCATGACCATTATTTGCACCGTTCTCCCTATTTCCACCATTAACAACCTTACCATCAAGCCCGTGTTTCATCCCGCTCAATTTCTTAATCTTATTCACCTTCAAGTTGGCTTTTTCCCCCTCCATTCGTTTCCTCAAAACCGCCACTTCCTCATCACTCCCATTAATCACAATCTTATCCAACTCCCCAAACTCCTTGTGACAAACAAGACAACCACTCGATTTAACCTCCTTCAAAGCCTTGGCACTCAAAACATGCCCACAATTCTTTAAAGTAAAAAACTTATACTTCCCGTTAAACTCCAAATCCGTAATGGGACACTGAAACCGGTCCAAACTAATCGGAATCATATCCTTCAACCCCCTAATATGCCTGAAAGCCCTCGACAATTTCTTCCCCAACATTGCCTCCACAAGGGATTGCTTACTAAACACATTTCGCAAATAATCCATCACAATGGGGCGCTTTTAGGGCTCGTTCGACAACACGCAATTGAGCCATTTGGAGAGGCGTTGCTCGTTGGGGTCGACTTTATCGGGCTTTTTAACAGCGTACACGTTGAGATAGCAATCACGGGATTCGGTGCCCGTGGCACCCCCATCATCGCCCCCGCTAGGAGGCGGGGGCGGAGGGTGAGGGTGGAAAGAGGGGTAATTTGGGAATTTCGGAGGGTGGAGGAGTCTAGGAGGGGTTTGCCATTGAAGGTGAAGAAAAAGGAGTCGGGGGTAATTTGGTAATTTTGGAGGAGGGAGGATTTGAGTTGGAGGAGGGTTAGGTTGGGGTTCAGAGCTAGGGTTTGAATGGGGATTTGGAGGTCTGGGGACTGGATGAAGAGTTGGAATTGGTGGGATTTGGGGTTCATTTTGATATGATTTGATTTAAAGGGTTTTGAAATATACGATCAAAATAATCGATAGTAATCTATATGTAAAGACTTATAAGTTTATGAGAGAATGAGATGTATATGTAAGCACAGGTTTTGGGTATTTTATCAACCGACTCTCACGGATTTAGACGTTGAACACTATGATACTATCTCACCGTGAAGAATTTTATTTATGAGAAAAGTTGGAATTATTTGCGAACTCCCTTTTATCCACGCTAAAATAAATTTTCATTAATAAATAGAGTTTTGTTGTAAATATTTTTATTTATTCTGGGTGGATGTCCACTCCTATTAGAATTTTATCAATTTGTACCATAAATTAATAGTAACTCTCCATTATTGTTAGACAAACTAGCATGTAGGCGACGCGATGCGTGGCTGAAAATCATACTCAACTCATTAGAATCCAATCATTTAGCTTCGTAGGTAATATTATTTTATAATCAAAGTCAAATATCAAATTACGGGAAAAAAACACAAAAAATTGCGACTGCTCCATTTAGAAAACTTCTTAAACTGTCTAGTCTGCAAAAGAACATATATGAATTTAAAAGAGCATCTCTTCATAGAGGTTAAAAGAACAAAAATAACTTGCATACTTATTGATTTTATCTTAATGTGTCGCGCAATCACAAAAAATAAAGTTTGGGACAAAACCTCTTTCTAAAATGAGCTCTAGTGGATCATCAACTCCCCATCACGACATAAATCAACATTTGCCTCAGTATATACTTTTTTGCATCCATGAACACAAAAGTACACAGTTAACCCTACACCCACAAAATCCACTCTTTTCAATCAACAAATGAAATGCCAAACCCAAGTGAAGATTTCTCATAATTTCAAAAAGTCGCACGATCACTTGTGTTTCTCCTTCGCGCCTCATCGTGATTTAGTTCAATGAGAGTACTGCTAAAAAATTATCAAAAAATAATATAAGTTGGTATTTAAAAAAAATGAGTCAATTTTCGATAGTCTTTAAGCCGTTTAAGTCAACTGCTTAAAAACTATTAAATATTGATATACTTTTTTAAAAAACCAAAATAAATCATTTTGAAATATTTTTTTAGGGGTACCTTGAAATGTTTAGAACCCAAAAAAAATAATTTATAAAAAAACGCATGGGGTGTCCCATACACTACATAAAAAAGGGTAACTTGCAAAGAGCCTCTCAACTATTATTGCACTCGTTGCAAATACTTCCATAAACTATTAATTTTGCACGAAAAAAATTCCCCTTTTGTGCTGATAAGAAATGTTTTTACACTTTCACATAGGAGGGTAGGAGGGTATTTGCAGATTTTATATAGCGTTTGGCCCATAAAAACTATTTTATAGAGGGTGAGACACATTGACTGTTTTGACTATGATGAAGCAATTTAGGAAGCTTACAGAATTCTTGAGAAAGCATTTTTGTTATCTTCTGGAGTCCACTGGTCCTCAGCACCTGATGCATAGTTGTCATATACCATCTTGGGTAACTTTTTCTTGGCAATAGCCTCGTACTCTCTCACGTTGGTTACCTCCATTTCTATCGTTTATTCATTCTACAGATATATCTTGAATTCCCATGAAAAATAAATAAACAGAAATCAGGTTAATGTATCCTCATCCCACGAAAAAAAAAAAAAAAGTTAAGAATTTTCTCTCACCCGAATATTGGTCCGTACGATATACTCCTGCCATTTCTTCTTTCAGCACAACATCTATGTGGATGAGTATATATACAGATGTATAATAAAGAGGGAAGAGGAAAGGTTGCAAAAGAGGAAGGGCAATAGTTTTTTCTTTCTATTTTCAAAGCGTTGGAAGAAGTTTTAAGGTATTTCCAATGCCCCTACCCAATGCCTGCTTATATACATGCATTGCTGAATCATCTGGGATTCCTGTAATTAAAGACTTAATTATATTTAATACATCTGCCACGTGTCAGGCTCACACAATTTGAAGCAACAATTTTTATATAACTAGTTGGAAACCCGCGCGATGCGTGAGTTATACATTGAGTGTACGATAAACATTTATGGAATTGTCAATACATGAAGGGATGCTAAGTAAAAATAGAAAATTGATTAAAAACTTCAGATCTGTGATCACAAGTTATGTAAAAAAAAATATAACTACAAAATACCCTGCAAAAATAGAGCAAAGTTTTTATTTTTATTTAAAAAATAACTTTGTTTTTTATAAAATAGTTATAACATTTTTTATATAAAAAGAATAGTTTTAAAAAAAAAACTATTTTTATATAAGATATATTGTACTTATTTTATTAAAAAGAAACAGTAAAATAATTTTTATATTAATTTATTTTTCTTGTATTAAACAGCTAAATATTTTTCTTTATCTTTGAAACAGTTTCTTAATTTCAAGTTAAAAAATCATTAAAACCATTTCTTTTATGTATAAAAAAAATCTTTAAAAATAATTTCTTCATAAAAAAAATAGTTTTTAAAAAGTTAAAAACATTTTTGAACAGTGTAAAACAATTTATTTTCATTAGGGGTGACAATTTTAGAAACGACACGAAAACACGACACGTAACGAAACGAAATTGACCCAAAACCGACACAATATGTCGTTTTCGTGTAGTGTTTTTTTACACGAAGTCGTGTCATGTCAAAATTATGAGTCGTGTTATCGTGTCTTGTCATGTTAATCGTGCTTTTATTCGGATTATCGTATCTATTTATGTTTAATTTAGCGTAAAATTTTAAAAAATTGGGTTATTCGTGCCATGTCGTATTATGTCATTTTTGTTTGGGTCGTGTTCGTGTTCAAAAAATCCTTGTCGTGTCATATCCTGTCGGCCCGAAACATGACCCAAATACACAAATTTTCACATCTAATTTTCATGGTTAACAGTTTTTATTTTTGTTAAAAAAAACTTTTTTAATAAAACACTTAAAATGATTTTTTTTAATTAAGAAAAATCTTTTTTTTTTAAATTAAAAGGTTGTTTTTTATTTAAAAAAATATTTTACGTAATTTATAAAAACAATAAAACAATTATGTATATGTTGTTAAAAATACTGTGCGTAATTTAAAAAATAGTGTACATGAGTTATTTAAAAAAATATTGAACGTAATTTATTGAAAATAATGGTTTTGAAAAGGAAATATACGGGTGTGGAAACTGGAGGAGCATGAAAGAATGAGAAAAACCTCCCAAGAAGGTTTATAAGTGATAGATATGATGAAGTGAATTAACAAGCCACATGGCATAATATGGTGGTGACAATTTTAGAAACGACACGAAAACACGACACGTAACGAAACGAAATTGACCCAAAATTGACGCAATATGTCGTGTTCGTGTCGTATTTTTTTTACACGAAGTCGTGTCTTGTGTGTTAATGTAAAAATTATGAGTCATGTTATCGTGTCTTGTTATGTTAATCGTGTTTTTATTAGGGTTATCGTGTCTATTTATGTTTAATTTAGTGTGAAATTTTAAAGAATCGGGTTATTCGTGCCGTGTCGTGTTATGTCATTTTTATTTAGGTTGTGTTTGTGTCCAAAAAATTCTTGTCATGCCATGTTGTGTCGGATCGAAACATGACCCAAATACACGAATTTGCACACCTAATTTTCATGGTTAACAGTTTTTATTTTTGTTAAAAAACAACTTTTTTTATAAAAACACTTAAAATGATTTCTTTTAATTAAGTGAAATCTTTTTTTTTTAAATTAAAAAGTTGTTTTTTATTTAAAAAAATATTTTACGTAATTTATAAAAACAAAAACAATTATGTATATGTTGCTAAAAATACTATGCGTAATTTAAAAAATATTGTACGTGAGTTATTTAAAAAAATATTGAACGTAATTTATAAAAAACAACAGTTTTGAAGAGGAAATAAACGGGTGGAGAAACCGAAGGAGCAGGAAAGAATGAGAAAAGCCTCCCACGAAGGCTTATAAGTGATAGATATGATGAAAGTGAATTAAGATGTCACGTGGCATAATATGGTGAAAATGCATTAAAGCTCCTTGTAGAGCATTTTATAGAATATAATGATAAAGATAAAGATAAAGATGATGAAAGTGAATTAAGATACCACGTGGCATAATATGGTGAAAGTGCATTAAAGCTCCTTGTAGTGCATTTTATAGAATAATATAAAGATAAAGAATATATAGATTTTACAGTTAAAAACCGAGTAACAAGTGAAAAACACTTCGTCTTTAATGCACAAGCAGCACAACTGGAGCCAAAGTTAGAGAATTACGTGAAGTTAGTTAGGGAATCAGTAATGGGGGGGGGGGGTTACATGTTAGACACGATTATATTAATTGGGGAAACATATCGAGCAATACGGGGACATAAATTTACTCAAACTGACAAAGACAACACGACCTCGAATTTATACGAAACCAATTGTAAATAGGTTGGATATATGTTTCACCAACTTTAACATAGATCGATATAACAAAATAAAACACGCGAGGCACAAATTAAGGTTGCACTTTCTCGTATACAGAATAAAAGTTTAAACATATCTGGGACCTAATGTAATCAAAAGCTAATATCAACATTCATGTAATTGGCCAAAATTTGATATTTTAACCTTTTAATTCGTTATATAATTCAGGCAGAACAGTAGTTTATTTTTTTTCATCATTTTTGAAAAGTTTTAAGTTAAGAGTATGTATTTTTTTTTTTGGACATAAAGAGTATGTAATGTTGTAAACACTCAAGAAACTTATTTAAAAAAAACAAAAAGATTCGAAGAAACAATTCACTTTCCACCGTCTTAAGACCTTGTGTAGTTTTTTTATGTCCTTTTTTTTAGACATTAATACTAACTTAAAATTTTAATTTACTTCGGATTGTAGCGAAAAATAATGATTTTTTTCCAAATTATCTAACAGTTTAATTTCCCGTTTGGAAACCTAAATATTTAAGAATAAAAGGGGGAATTATAAACATAAGACTAAATATTGGAGCCAAATAAAGTGATTTTTTAAAATTCAAAGACCCCCTCAAAAGTATCAAGTTTCTACTACAACTTCCTCACTATTTTTTGAGTTAAGTACCCAAAAGTCCCTCAAATATTTTTTAATACACATTTAATCAAAGCTTTTTATTTTGTACCAAACCCGCGCTAGCGACATGGTAAATGACTTTTTGAAGGCTTAGACTAAACGTGTATTTAAAAATATTGGAGGAACTATTTATTTTGTAGAGACACAAATGAGAACATTTCAAATCATTCAAGATAGATATAAAAATATGGTTAATATGGAGAACCAAAATGCAAATATACTCCCGTAGCACATGTTTTAAACTTAAACTTCAAAATACTAAAGGTATCCCAAAACATTGTCTTCACCCATTTATTAATCGTAATTCAAACTGTGGTAATAGAGTATCCCCTAGTAGCACCCTCGGAGAGACAGAGTTAGATCAATGGGGGATCCATTTTTCGGTTTTAACCCATTCACATCAACTGAATCGCTACTAGACATGTTTTTCGTCACCTGTCCGCTATCCGACCGCTCTTCATCCCTCCCGAACATGCTGAGCACCATGGGTTTTCGTTTTAGCATCGAGTTCCAGCGATTCTTGACTGCGATATCGGTTCGACCGGGAAGAAGCTTGGCAATCTTGGTCCACTTGTTTCCAAAGCTGGCCTGGGCACGCATGATGATCTCATCTTCCTGGGGACTAAAGAGTTGGTGGTTCACCTCGGGAGAGAGATGATAACACCACCTCGACCTACATGATGTCACAGGTCTCCGCGGGATTGATTGGCTGATCAGCGTCCACTTCCGAACTCCGTGAAGTTGCACGAGGTTTCTCAATAGTTTGTCTTCTTCAAGCGTCCAGGGTCGTCTGATCCAACCGACATCATTCTGTGTTGTGGATCCCATTTGATATTGGTTTCGTTTTAGGTAAGAAAACGGTGGAGTGTGAGACACGTTTAGGTTTGGGAGGAATAGTGGTGGTTTATATAGGGGGATTGGGTAACTGATCGGCCCAGTTGGTTGTCTACTTGAGGAGTAATGCAGCTGTAAGGGCGGTCTAATGGAAATTCAAACGTTTGTTCATTAATACATACTCATTTCTTTAGCCTTTTCATTCCTTTACCACACATGAATATTTATGTTTTAGGTATATAGGGGGATTGGGTAACTGATCGGTTGGTTGTCTACTTGAGGAGTAATGCAGCAGTCTAATGGAAATTCAGAAATACAAACTTTTGCTCATTAATACGTATTCATGTCTTTAGCCTTTTCATTCTCTGTTTGCCCTGCACCTATGTATCTTCATCCTCACCCTTTTAAAATTCCTAATAGAACGTGTTCTAAGAATTCCATTCAACAAAGAAAGACAACGTTTATTAAAACCACCACTGCATTTCAAATACATTTTTATTTAAAAATACAGTTATTTTAAGACTCAACCACAAAAGAATTATTGCTCTAAAAATATACTTAATAGCTGATAAAGACGCGATTAAAAATGATGAGCAATGTCTAAAGTAAAATAAAAAATGGGTAAATTTTAATTATGAAATATAAAAGAATAGAATAATTAAAATATCCTTGCAAGTTTACTTTGGGTTCCAAAAATTATGGCATTAGATTTTTTAAGATAAATTGCACTAAAGCCTTTGAAGTTTCTCTTTTTTTTCCTTTGAAGTATCTCGGATTTAGGGATCACCCCTCAAAAAAATTATCCGACAAAGTCACCTACTAAACTATCAATCCATTTCAAATTAACTCGAAAATTGAGTTCCTGCGTATTTTTAGCATAAATGGATAAAAATAGCCCCGGAGACACTAAATTACCTTAACACCCGTACTATTTTTAATACAATTACAAAAAAGGATGAAGCTAGGTGAACCCACTTTCCTACCCATTTTCCATACCCGCATGCATAAAAGTGTTATACCTTGTTGCTGTGGGTCCCGCCAATGCCAAATGTACAATTTTTTGTTGCCATGTTTTATTAGGCGGACATAATAGTAGGTAGGAAATTGGATAAGTATACTGATACCCTTACAAAAAAAAACTCCTTTTCCTTTCTTAAACCCAATTTCCACATTTGCACCCCCTGTACCAACCAAGTCCCACTACAAACTTAAACAATTTCTAACCACAAACCACTATTTCCACCACTGCCATGAACCTCCATGACCATTGGAGAAGTGATATACATAAAAAATAAAAAAAATCAATCAAGCACCTCCATCATCGCAAACCACCACTACAACCAGGGACGGAGCCAGCCTTTGGCTAGAAATTTTTTTTTTGAGTAAATTTGTAAAACTCAAAAAAATTAAGCTAGAAAGTAAAATAAAAAAAAACATCAAGAGTGTGCGTAGTTAAAACCAACTAAAAAACAAAAGTGAGATTTATTCTTTTATCAAACCAACCCTCTTTTGTCCCGTTTCTCCCGCACAGTCTGTGTGTGACCCCATTTTTGTTCTTCTTCTGAATACCGAAGCTCCAAAGATCAGTGGTGGTGCCGTGTCATCCCTCTTTTCCATTCAAGGTAATCACCAAAACACCCAAATGGGTTTTGACCAAATGGATTTTGCTAAACTTGTCTGCCCAAATGGATTTTGCCCATATATTGTTTTGTATCTCAATCTTTAGTTATATGCCAAAAGATTTTGTTATATGTTCTTTTGCATTTTTATGCCCAAATGAGTTATATGATGTTTTTTCTTTTAGGGTTGATTTTTAATTTGCTTTTGCCTTATTGTGGATTGAGGGATTTAATTATCTTCAGATCTTTTTTTTAGTCTCATAATATTGTGATTATTTATATTATTAAGGAGGAGTTAAAATTAATTGTTGTTTAGAGTTTTGCAATATGTCTAATTTTTACAATATGCATAATTTTAATTAATATCAAATATGAAAAAATATTTTAAAAGAACTCATGAAAAAAATTCCGATGATATGATACGAGAGCTCATTACGTGTGACCTATACAAATTATCAATGAAATTTAGTAAAAACGAAAAAGTAACCCTAATTTTTTTTTCTGGAGCTACCGTCCCCGAACCCCCGTCACTAATTTCTGCCCCGGCCAGGATCAATTCCTGGCTCCGCCGCTGACTACAACCCAGCAAGGCAACCTTCAACACCCAAGCACATATCAATACCGATGCTATGCCGGGGGGATATACCAAGTGTTTTCAAGTAAAAAATTCTCCTTCTCTCTAGCAACAATTTGGTCCATGGGTGTTGGGTTCATGACCGTTTGATATGTAAGTGCTATAAGTTAATGGCTTTTATGTAGGTAAATACTAAATGGGTTTAGAGGATTGGGATAACCAAGAGTCTTGCAATGTACAGTATACATTTGTCGGGCAAGCTTAAAAAAATAGGGGGTAGAAGAGTCTTTCTTCTATGCAACCCCTATGATAACTTTGCATCATTAAATGCCTATTTATATCTCTAATCTACCATTTTAGAGGTATATAATAGATTCATGCTATCATGAATTTTGGAATTCATGCTACTATGCCTTTTACAATTATTTAAATAATGTATTTTTTACAATTTCAAAATTTTATAACATTTTGGAATTCTAAAAATTATGTCTTTTCAAATTCTTGAAATTTGAATCTGTTTATTTAACACATATCGATTAGTTTCCCACAGGTACACTATAATCGTGTGTTAAATAAATAAATGATTTTTTTAAATTCTAAGCTTTGGGGATTCTAGACTTATGAAATTCTAGATTGTACACCTTTTGTTATTCAAAAATTTTACAATTGTGTAATTTTATGGCTTTTGGAATTTTATGATAAAATATGCATAAGTATTGGTATTAATTTATTAAATGAATGCAATTGCATTATTAAAGTTAGGTATCACCAGAGTGATATTTATTATTACTCATTCCAAATTAGCCATTTATTACTATTATAATGTTTAAATCTATTTATTTGACATATATCAATTAGTTGTCCACAGGTATACAATAATCATATGTTGATTAAACATAAATACCTATAATTGAATTTAAATAATCATACGCGATAAAAATAAACACTTGTGTACAATATTATGCTTAATATTAATGGTGAATCACTTAAAAATAATGGACCCAAAATAGGGCATAATTTTAGGCATGATACAACAAAATGATCCAAAATTAATCTTAAGCGAAAATGATATGCCTTGTTCATGTGAAAATTACGAATTCTAGTCATAAACAGTGTCATCTCATTCATGTTTTTACTATTATTTTTTTTTGTATTATCATGTTTAATTTCATGTTAAAAATATGAAGTCAAGCACAAGCACGACCTCTTAAGTAAAATATACTTTTGATTTGAGAGGATATACATTCAGATAGAAACAAAAATTCAAAATAAATTACTACAAAATTTGCAAAAAAATATTGGCCAAACTCAACGTGAATAAACACATTTTTATCTTTGAGCTCATAATGACGGTCCCAAAAGACCCAAACCCTTCAAAATCAACACAGACTACATTCTCCCACCGAGAGTAACACATACGAAGAACCAAATATTCATTAAGAACTATACATATTTTTTATACAATTAAAAAGATCCATGAACAAAAAATCAATTAAAACTATTTAGAGTAGTGTAGTACCAGATCTGGCAAACTTAGCCAATGACAAGAAAGTGTAAGAAATTAAAAACTATTCAATATTTTCAAGAGTCGTATTTTCAACACATACATAGCTCAAGGACTAATCCAAATCTTTCTTAAATGACGTTATGTTTTTTTTTAAGAAAAAAACAAATAGTTGGATTTAACTTATTAACTGAAAAATTGATTTTTTTTTAATATAGAAAAATACTTGTTTGCAATTTTTTAACAAATTGTAGTGTTTATAAAATGATTACTATTTTGCAAAAAAAGTAAAAAACAAATTATTTAATTATTTCAGAAATCGGACTTTAACTTATCGTAAAAAAAAAAAATAGCTGGATATACTTACTTAAAAAGGCCTATTTTGTAAACGTTTAAAAATGATTTGTTATTTATAAATAAAAAGATTTTTTTTAATATTAAAAAAAACTGCTTGTAACTTTTTTTAACATTGAATATGCAAAACTTTCATGCTCTTTCTCCGGATGGGATAAGGAGTGATGCTACCGAAACCAAAAAGATGTCCGATTTTGGAGAAGTGTTCCCTGGAGAAGACAGCGGAGCTCAGTCCACATCGACAGGCGAGCTGAAGAGAAACAAAGGTGATGGGTCTTTTGTTTTTTAGCACAATTTGGGAGTACAAAGAATGTCGTGCAAGTGGAATCTTATGAGAAGACGTAAAGTGATATTCTCACTCAGTCCAAGGTTATCTTATGTGGAGGTGTTAATAAGAACCAAACGGATGGGCATAATATTATCATGGGATCTAAGGTATCAGATGTGCAACCAGCGGACAAAGTTAGACACCCCACAAAGGTCTCAGGTGAGACTTGTATTTATAAGGGTGTGAGAGAGGAAATGATGGGGCTAATGAGAAATGAATAGTTGGGAAGTGGGAAAATGTGAAGACAAACATGTCAGGAGAAATAAGAGATTGAAAGATAATAGATTATGTTTAATTGGAGTGAGTTGCATTAATGACCATTAAAACCTCTAATCTATCGTTTTAGAGGTATATGTGACGCGTTATCAGTACACTATCATTCAAAGTACTTTTTCTCATTTGGCAAGAGAAAATTATAAGTGCGCATACTTTATTGCTTGAATGAGGTAATTTGGAGTTTTGTAGAGGGAGAAATCACAATTTTACTACAGGGTGTTTAATCTATTAGCATATCAATCTGCCAGAATGTTTGAATTTTGACGTTACTTTAAACTTATGCCATTTTAATTTTACTTAGAATTAGATTGTTTGTCATATATGTATGGAAAGGTCTAGGTCTTACCTTTCCAATTAGCTTTGAATCAGGTCATTTGAAGTTCTGTAGAGGGAGAAATCACAATTTTACTACAGGGTGTTTAATCTGCCAGAAAATTTACGATTCGATTCGGTTGCTTAGAAAATGGCAATTTTGTTACTTTAGGTGTAAAAATTGAAATAAATTATTGGAACCATAATTTGAGTAGTTTGGGATTATCAATCGATCGATGAAAGGTAATTTTTGGAGAATTTTGGGATTTAGTTATTGGGTAAATTTCGGGCAGTTTCGATTGAATTTTTTATGCCCTAAATGTGAGAGAGAGTTTAGTGGAGTGGTTTAAAGAGATTTTATTGCATAGGGGTGAGTGAGTAATTAAATTAGAATTAGAAATCGTGAGAGAGATGATTAAAAATAAATTTGAAATATCGAATTGATGAGTTAAATTCGGGAATAAATGAACGGGCTAGTTGGGTTATGTTCGGGTGTTTTTTCAAAGTGATGTTACTTGATAAAGTTTAACGATCATACGACGGGCCAGTTGGGTAAGTAGGGGCATTTTGGCAGGGTGATGCTATTGTATTTTAATTATAGGATGAGAATTTAATTAAGTAAGAGTCGTGAGATAGACTCGAGATTTGAGCGTTACTGTCAGGTGATAGGTACGGGTTAGGTAGGTTTTGTAAATATATATATACTAGTGTATGCCCGTGCCTGAAGGCAGCCCAAAAAATTTTCAAAGTACGAAATCGCAAAATAACAAAAAATTTCCAAAGTACGTAATCACAACGGTGAAAAATTCTAAAGTACGTAATTACAAAACGGCAAAACTTTCGTTTCCCAATAAAACAAAGTGTAATTTTAAAACAATTGGCCATAATTGTCTCTATTTATAGGACTATCTATCCTCTTTAATAAATAACAAATAGTACAACATTTAAATAGTCTAAATTCACTGAACAAATTCATATATAACATGAAATATACAATATTCATGAGCAGAATTCACATTGTGCCTCAAATAAACAAAGTATCATGTAGGTCGTTGATGGGAGCATACGTTGTATTTAGTTCTCAACAAATAAAAAGTTTGTTACAGTTATATGAGGTCGTGTGACGTGTTCATAAGTAGTGTTATCATGTATTATCGTTTTAGTCGTGTTTTAACTCATGTAAAAATAAGGTGTCAAAATTGTTAACTTGTGTTTTAGTCGTGTATTTTCAACTTAAATTGGTTGTTTAAATTGTTAATCGTGTTAGTCATTTCATGTTTTGTTTGTCCCAAAAATCATGTATAATGAAAACTCATGTATATAGCATCCAAAAACCATGTATGATGATAACTCATGTACATAGCACATTTTTTTGACATGTATAATAAAACAGGTCCGCCACACAACATAAATTATTTTATTTAAAACAAAAAATTAACCCGGCCAACATTTAAATTTTTATCGACTTCGCTTTTTGTTTAAAAAAATCGTGTTGTGCCTCTTTTAACTCGATCGAGTTCGATGATATTTGGGAAAACTAACATAATAACAACAAAATATCGCTCGACCCAAATTTAATTTCAATACAAATAAGTTAAATTATAAAAAAATATGACAAAATGTCTTTAGTTATGAATAGGACCATACATCGTATTTAATTCGTAACAGATAAATAGTTTTTTTAAACAGCCTATGGTACGAGCCTATTACTTTAAAAATTGGACAAATTTTGAATCTTCTATAACTAAGTAAGAGTTTTTTACACCAAATAATGAGGCAAAATAAAATATATGAAATGAAAAGTTACATAATCGGTATAAAAGGGCATATGGGCGAGCAATCTAAGTAGCCACTGAGATGGCAAACCATAGACATAACAATGTGTGAGTACTTCGTGTTTGTAACATATAAAGAAGATATGCTAGTGAAGAAGATACATGTGTGAAAAATGATAAAATGAGAGTTGGTGTTATATTGCATCCTATGATTATTGAGGTGCAAGATTTCACCACCCGAGTGTTGAATAAATAATCCTCCATGAAATCTAAGCTTAGGGTAGGGCAAATGCAACACAACTAAAGAGTGAAGGCGACAACTTGATGGTATGAGGAGCAAGGGAGATAAATAAGAAGAGCATCCCAAGTATGGTTGTAATAGGAAGAGAGGCCAACAACAGTGAGTACTGAACAGGGGCGAATCCTAATACCAAATCAGGATTTGGTCATCGAGCTAGTCTATCCTTTTATGAATTATCCGATAGAAGTGTCAAGGAAGCTCATCATACCAAGAGTTGATAAGAATAATCACCAAACAATAGTAGATACAATTGAGCGGGTGCAAAGTTTTAGACCATTTAATACGGAGAAGAGTGTTTCCAATCCAATCCATCCAAATGATAAGGCAGAACTTAGTACTCAACTAAGATCACTCATATCCAAAAAAATCTCTAAGCCAAACCAAAATCACATCTTCTCTGAATGAAGTAGGTGAAACATGATAGTAAGGAACTTGCAAAAAATTGTTACGCCTGCAATGCATAAGCCATAATGAAAAAACCTAAAAACTGCCATAAGAAATAAACTTCAAACATTGAATTCCAAGCTTGAGAAAATAATCAACAACATAATATCTAATATAATCTACAATATGAATAAGCACAACCCACCGTTGAAATATAAAAAGTGGAATTTAAATTATTGCACCATATCTTATTACACACAGTTTCCCCTGAATTTACCTCCCCACCATCGTTGACATATAAAAATAGGAAATTCTAAATTCATTAAGAGCACATTTTTCAGGCCCAATAAATTAAATAATGAAAAAAACATAGTAAAAGAACTTATGTAGTAGAAATAGTAGCATGTTTTGGGTAGTTGAATTCATGTAGCTTCAATATCAAAAATGGGTAACACTTCCAATAATTAATACCATCCAAAATCTAACAGCCTCAAGTAAAAAAAAAATTACATCAAAAAGCCTGCAACATTAGAGAAAAAGATAGTATCTTCACTGTTATTCACTTAGTCACTGAAAAAATATAAAATATACTTTGAGTAGCACATTCACTAGTGAATGGGTTTCCTAGTGAGGCACCCAACAATGCATAAGAAATGTGAGAAATGCATCTAGTTATTAAAGCTTTAGTTCTCACGGATGTCGTTGAAGCTGCATCAGATATTGTTGGAAACCTTTCTTTGTAACTGAAGTGTATAAAAAACAGATCAAGGAAACACTCCATACACTTAAGTAAGTAAAAAATAGATTTAAATTTACCTTCATTCTTCCATAAATGAAACATAGACTTTAAAAGTGGTAATCAGTCACAATTTATCTAAATTTAAGTTGGTAACAAAATAGTGAGTTCAAATACAATTATAGTAAGCTCACGAACAGTTTATACAAAGGGACATATCCCGAGTTCAAATACAATTTCTCATACATACATAAATAACACAAAAAAAGAAGATCAAACCCCCAAATAAAAATCCAACTCATAATTAATCCATATACCTTTTCTATTTTTCTCCCAGAGATTTAACCTACAAACTGAAACTAAAATTAAATTCATAGCAGATCCAATTTGAACACTAAAATAACTTAATGAGATAAACTAAAATTTGAAGTCAAACACAAAAGAAAACGCTTATATTTAATAACAAATGAAAATCTGATTTCTAGCTGGTGTTTTGAAATATAAAATATAAGCATAATATTATGGTTTTGAAACCCTTATATTTAATTAAAATCAAATATAGTGAGATCTGACAATGAGTATACCTTCTGTTGTGGGGTCGGTAAAACAAAATATAATCACCATATTAGAGTTTTAAATTTTATGATTTTGATCCTTGAAATATATTCGATAGGAAACCCCAAAATTAGATACATCTAAACTTGGCGATGCTCGGAGACCGAAATCAAAGAGTGAGAGGGGATTGTGTGAGAAGAAATGGGTCGTTTAATATAAAAAAAAGCATGATGTGAATGAAACTTCTAATTAGAAAACTCCATAAGTGTGTGTGTGTGTGTGTGAGAGAGAGAGAGAGAGAGATAGATTACCCGTCGAATGATGGTTGTTGGAGGAGGAAGATATTGAGGCGATGAGTGGATCTCAAGTGGGTTTGTGATTTGGGAGAGAACGACGAAGGCTTTGAAAGTGAGATAGCAAGTGGGTTTGAAAAGTGAAAAGTAAAAATGGGCACGATAGAAGAGAGGCGTTTGAGGGACTTGAGGTAGAGAAATTTATTAAAGAGTGAGTTTGATAGGCCAAAGGTAGGTGAGAAAGGAAGAGGTTATGAGAGACAGGTTATGCGCCTAGGTAATCGCCTAGGTATGTGTAAGAGGGAGTTGGTGAGATATGGGACTTGGGACTTGGGAGAGGCTAGCTATTGATGGTGGTTTTCAAATATTGCAGAACAGAATGTGATACGATGAGATAGAATGCAATAGAAACAAAGACGGGGAATGGGTTACCTACTCTTAAGGGTCAAAGAGAGCCCTTTTCTTTTTCTGAATTATAGAATTCAGAATGAATCAAATCTCCCCAAGGCTTGAGGCTCGTGGTTGTTTGCAGAGTTTGGCTAAAGTGGTTTGTTCAAAATTTGAATTTTGAAAAAAGTTGTGTCTCGTGGGAAAGAGAAAAATGTAAGAAATTTGGAAGGCGTGTTATTTCTCCCCCCATTTGTCGTGTCATAAGCCTCACTAATTACATAGCATACTATCATGCCATTAGATCACATTAGGAGAACAAATCACAACCGTTAGATCGTTGGAACTATTCAAACACCCTTCTCCCATATAAATATATTGAAAATACCTAACTAAGTTATTTCACATGAGTTAAAGCAGTTTAGTAGGTTTCGAATCTATTTCTTGAATAAACTCTTTTATAAAACAAACCAGAAAGAACACTAGATGTGTCTAAAAGTTATTGAACAAGTTATTTCAGATCTTAGAGAATAAGTTTTGAAAAACAAAATTAAATTTAGTTATAGCAGCAGTAGAGCAATAAGTATGAGATAATTAATAAACAATCACAGTACACAAGGATTTTAACGTGGTAAAATCCCACCCAAATGGAGAAACATCCACGAATGTCTCTACACCTACAAAATAAAAAAATCCACTAGAATGAGTTTATGTTACAAGAAAGCAACGAATATTAAACACACAATACATACCTAAATCTAAGTTAAGAAGTTATACCAACTCCATTAAGTAACTCCAACTGTTTAGGGCTCTGATTTGGTTCCTTCTTGTTCTTCAGCTTGTTTCCTTAAGCTCTTTCTTTATGTCGACTCTCAAGTTGAAATCTCTCAACTTACACACTGATTTAAGTGTTGTAGTGTGATATACACATGCATGTACTCACACACTCTTATACAAACAGTTCCTATGAATTACAAATATCTCTAAGTATGAAATGCAAAATTTCACACTACTAAAAATAGATTTGATCTTTAATACTTTGAAATTTTCAGATCTTTTTCCTTGGGAGTCTTTAAAAAGGAAAGACCCTACGAATATTATTTATACCCAAGTTTTTCAAAATGAAAAACTCAGATCGAAAAACTTTACAGCTCCTTTTTCAGTTTTTTAAAACAGATAAGAGATTTGTTGAATAATATTTGATAAAAACAATTTTAAACCTGATCTAACAAGAGAGGTTGATTTCTAACCTAAAGAAGTCATGGCTTAACAAATTACTTGACTGTATCACCTTAAATCAGTCCTATAAGTTTCTATACGAAGAAATGAGTTCTGGTTTGAGTGATGGTGTTAAAAAGAGAGAGAACAGCCAAATAGGGGTTGGAATAGAATAACAGAAAACCCTCAAACTCTCAAAACTATTTTCTATGAAAATTTTACGAGAGTCGTGTTTGGATTTCACAATTTCTCAATTTCTCTCTCTCTCTATCTCTCTCTCTCTCCCTCTTTTCTCAAAGCATAAGGTTTCCAAATATTGTAATTGAAGAGATGAAGGCTCCTATTTATAACAACGATGGAAGGATCTAGAGGCATGTCCCAAATCAATGGATGAGATTTGATCGAATGTTTGAATTCAAATCTTACGGCTGTTATTGCACCACAATTAAACAAACGTTAATTTGTTCAAACGGATGGTATTAGGATCAAGCTTAAACGCATGCAGACCATTGATAAGGATTGATACAACACTGATAAATGAATCTCAGGCATGTGAGGTAAACAAACACAAATCTAGCTACTCTAAGTGCAACACGTATATGGCTTAGATTACTCAAAGAATGCATGTTTTTTATGTTTACTAAATCTCATTTACACCACAATATTCTTTGCCACTTTCGAATTCTACCCAACCCATATTATAGGAAGTTTTGAATATACAAATTCAGCCCCAAACATTTTACAAACCCTAAAATTATTTTTAGAAAATGATTTTTAAATGTTTTAAAAAAATCCGAAAAATTCAAATTAAGTGTAGAAAAATATTTTTAATTCAATTTTAACATACACACCTCATAAATATAGTATGAAGCTCAAAATATGCAATTTTAGATTGTTGTGTGTTGAATTTGTACCTGTAGTACCATCTCCTTGTTGATGTAGCTTTATCTTTGAAGATTATGACAAGGCAATGAGGTTTAGGAAAAAAATAAAGATGACACAACGTTTTATCTATTTCCAAACTAGATAAGCTCCCATACATTAGACTCAAGTAAGTCACGTATATAGTGTACTTCACACACACACACACACACACACATATATATATATATATATATATATATATATATATATATAGAGAGAGAGAGAGAGAGAGTATTTATATACGAATGGAAATAATATATGTGTACATGATATTTATGAGGAAGCATACCTACGATACCCACTATCACGGGAGGTCACGCGCAGTGGACGATATCACCTTGGCAATTCCAGCGAGGTCCGGATGTGTGCCCCATAGAATAGAACTTCACGATGATCACTATTTGAGTGTGCGATAGTATTACCAGTCATTTGGGTGCGTTAGGTATGTACGTAGCCCAAGGGCTTAGAACTATGTTCACCTTCATTGTATGTTTATTTAATTTATGGTTTGAGGGTGATTTCGCACCGATTGTCCGGGATTTGTTACAAGCGTAGAAAGAGCAAAGGCGATCATAGGACAATGTCAAATGAACTATCATAAACCATATGCTACTTTTTTTGGTATCATATCGCGTGTTCTCCGGATCATCATTAAGCGCACCTCGACTAATCCACGTTCGCGGTTCGTGATTTTCGCTGGCCACGTATTATTTTGATAGTGTCGGGGATCGAACTGGGGACCAAACCCAATTCACCCCCAAGACTGCCCACCACTGGGCCAAGAGGATTAGTTAATGATATGTTACTGTGTTAGTCTTCACAAACAATTTGATTGCAGAGATATTAAGAGAAAAAGGGAAACGACATAAAATAAAGGGCAATTTACAATTAGATCCCTTGTTAATAATTTTGAAACATAAAATAAAGGGCAATTTAAAATTAGATCCCTTGTTAAAAATTTACAAACCTTTCACATACTATTTTCCTAATAAATGCCTATGCTTATTTTTGTCCCAAATTTTGACAACAAACAAGTCGATAACACATACAAACAAGAAAATTATACAATCATAAACACAATAAAATTCTCAACAATATCCAAAAATATACTCGGAATAAATTTGAATCTAAAAAAATCCACAAGAAATGAGAATGGTATACAAAGTAAATATTGGAAACTTACCTAGTGAAACTCGTACAATTCTAGTACATTTTTTCTCTTTTCCTACTGTTGATCTATATAGTACACTCCACTTCTTAGCATGATTCAATGCTCAGAGAGGAACTAGTGGCGTTTTATGTAGAAAACAGTGATATGAAGTGTTTAACTCAAAACAAATAGATTTGATTTGGGGAGGGAGAGGGAGAGGGAGATTCTAAGACGAGAGGAGAGGAGAGGAGAGGAGAGGGGAGGTGGTCTGCAATCTAGGGTATGGACCATAGACCTAGATTGATTTCGAGAAATCGAGAAAGTAACGAGAGGAGAAAAGGTTGAGATGAGTTGGGGGATAAATAGTTTTAGGGTTTTCATTAATTAGTTATAATGGGATGGAGGGATGGTTGTGTGATTAGAGGTTTGCTGTTGCTAAAAGGTATGGTAGGGTAAGGGTTTGTGAGGTAAGGGTAAGAGCAATGCTTGTGGGCAGTCTAAAAATACACATTACTAGTGCAAATATACCCCATAAAAAATAAGAAAAATTCTACGGGTAAGCCAAATATGCACTATCACACACCCAAAACGATGCAGTGTTGAAACAAAAACAATTGCGCGGAAAATCATGTTCCGCCTAAGAATTTTGACACTATTCCTTAGGCGGAAAACCATTTTTCGTTTAAGCCTTGTGTGACACCCCGACCAATTAAATACCGGGTAGCTACTCCTTTATTAAACTAATACAAAATTCCAAGTTGGTTCAGTTAATAGCATCACTGTCGAAAACATTTTTGATTACTAACCACCTAGTATTTAAAAAGTAAAATGTCAAATTTTAATTTAAGTCTGATTTACATACAGTAAAAGAATAATGCAAGAATAACATAACCATTCACCATAATGAAGCAATAGAATAACCAACAAATAAAATAAGACCGCAGGGAAACTCCTCACCACAATCCCACAACTGAAATGAATAAAACAAAGTATCCTGAATTAATTACATGCCAACTAGTCTGAAAATCTGAAATATGAAAAGTCTCTAATAGAAATGGGCGACATGCCCTACAACTGATGAAGACTGAATATGGAGTCAAGACAAATGAAGCGTCTACTAGCAAGGCCCTGTAACTTCCACAAACAGCTACAGCTCGTCACCTGAATGAGAATCCTAAGCATGGTGTCCTTGTGGCTGGGCACCTAAAATTGTTTTTACAAAAAAAATAGATTTGAAAGCAAACGGGTCAGAGCCCGAAAGTGGGGAGTATTTTAAAAGAGCAAGTGCTTTAATAACATTAAAACAACGAATGCAAAATACATGTTAGGACGTGCACTCCCATGAAATTCTCACCTCTCGACTAGATGTGCACTCCTAACGTATGTACCCATCTAAATGATATTCATACCTAGCTAAGTGACATACATACCTAGCTAGACCGTCATGGGTTCTACCCTTTATTACTCGATTCCCCTTATCATTCTAACGTTATCAATTAAATAGAGGGCTTAACTTAAATTCGGGTTCTCAAATATTAGCAATACAATTCATTACAGGTTATCCCTTTATATTTTCTCGAAGCGTTTCTATATTTATACACACAATACCACATGAAAGTTCTCATTAATTAAGTGTATATTATTCACGTCATAAATATACAATACAAGCACCCCGAGACTAAGCTGCGGTGCACACATACTCTGCTATCAATCCCGGTTCATCAGGTACATAAGGATCACGCATTCCGAATCTCTCAGGAATCATCCTCAGATAACAATAATCACAAACAATGGAGGCGAACACAGTCACATCACATGGGTCACGCACATACCTACGCTCCCACGATCAGCAGACTTATTAACAACCCAATAAGTCCTTCTTTGACCTATGTCCTCGAGGTACCAATCTAAATCCCCCCCGTAGGCACACAAGGATAGATGGCCCTAAGCGAACGCAGACCTCCCGTGATAGCAAGTATGGTAGGTATATCATACACATATATCATATACAAGTACTAAGTAAGCACACATCTTAGTAATCACCATAGTCTATTTGTGGTACACTTCTCATTCTCATACCAACTTATAATGTACACAATTTACATAATCCCCGGTTAATATAATTATTCAATTCGTCAATTATTCTCACGTCGTAATAGACACTCACGTCCTAATCCATAATTTCCATTTGGTTCAAACTACACTTTTATGTTTTACTCCTCATTATATCCCAAATATTCCAAATATATCAATTAATCATCAAGGAAATGTTATCTCTACATTTGGACAAGGTTACGGGACACGCAAAATCAAAACAGGCCAAAAAGGCCTAAACTATCAGCTCGTTAGAAGTCTCGTTCGAATGAGGCTGTTCGAACGAGAGTTCATTCGAACGAAGTGGGCTTTCTAACG
This sequence comes from Sambucus nigra, assembly GCA_949130495.1. Taxonomy (NCBI): domain Eukaryota; kingdom Viridiplantae; phylum Streptophyta; class Magnoliopsida; order Dipsacales; family Adoxaceae; genus Sambucus; species Sambucus nigra. The sequence continues at coordinate 642,461,856 of OX422216.1, forward strand.
AGATCTCGTTCGAACGAAAGGCATCGAACGAACATCACCCTCGTTAGAAGTCAAAGGTCAACTCGTTAGAAGCTCGTTCGAACGAGCTCGTTCGAACGACCTGGGCAGGTCTTCTAACGAGAGGCCATTTTCGAGCCCAAATTTTCCTATTCTCGTTTTTAACCAATTTCATCTCCTCAAAACTCCTCCAAAAATCATTCCAACAATATTTTAAGGTTCCTCAATGTTCCTAAACATTATTAGGTCATAATTTAGCACATTCATGGGATCAAATCTTCCTATACAACACCTAATTATCAATTCACCCAAGGTTTTCCCCCAAATCTTATGAGTATGAACCCTAGAATTTAAAATCATCAATTTCCAGGAATAAATCCGTTTTTGTAACACAAAAAGTAGTAATTCTTTTAGTTCAATCATCCAATAACATTTCTACATGCAACCTATATCCAAAATTAAATTAATAACTCCAATTTCATGGGTTTTCATTAATCTCCCAAACAAATGTGATTTTTAGAATTGTCTAAGCATGGAAGAAACATTCACTGCAAAATAATGTAAATTAAACCACTTGCCTTAGGTCTTTCTCTGATTTTGGTGTTGGATTGATGAAGGTTGGTTTGTTCTCTCTCTCTCTCCGCAGAATTCTTCTCTCTTTTGCTCTCTACAAGCTCTTCTTCTCCAAGGTGACAATGGTGGCTAGGGTTTTGCCTTAGGAGACTTTTGGAACTAATTCCAATAACTCCCGTAGCCCATTAGGTCATTAAGTGTAGTCAGTGGGTTTAGTGGGTAATGTCCAAATCAGATATTAACTCCTAATTTTCGTGGGTTTTAATTCTCAAAAATCTAAAATTACTAAACTACCCTTTTACGTTGCCGGTATGGCCTAAAAATGCCCCGGGACCCAAACTAAACCCCCGGCTAGTGTTTTCTGACTATTTCGACCCTTCCGGACTCGTTGGCGCACTCAAAATGACCATACGGTTTATAGAAATATAATTCACTTTTATAATTAACATAATTATATTCCTGATGCGACTGTCACACGCGTCCCAACAAAATTTCCAAATTGCCGTATTTAATTCTCATGACAAATTCAATAATTCAATATTCAAATATCGTCATATATATACACAATATAATCAAATACAAACTCACATCTCTTTAGTATTTTATCCGGATTAATTCCCAATTAATTCACATTTAATTTAATTAATCCCAAAAATAAGTATCACAAAAATTACGGGATATTACATACTTCCCCCCTAATAACAGAATTTCGTCCCAAAATTCGGAACTAGAAAGTACCTGGTAAGAATAACACTGGATAACGTTCGCGCATCTCATCCTCGTGCTCCCATGTGGACTCCTCGACATTATGATGTCGCCACTGAACACGCACTAATGGAACTATCTTTGACCGCAGTTTCCGCTCACTTTGGTCCAAAATAGCAATCGGCCCCTCCTCGTAGGAGCTATCCGGCTGGAGATCGATGTCCTCCAAAGCAATGTGAGAATGAGGCAAATCGTCTCTAAGATATTTCCTTAGCGAGGAAATATGAAACACGTCGTGAATCCTTTGCAAATCCTCCGGTAATCCAAGTCTATACGCAACCGGTCCAATCCGCTCAATAATAGGAAATGGCCCCACATATCTCGGTGCCAACTTTCCCTTCTTCCCGAATTGCATAATCCCCTTCATAGGAGATACTCTGATTAAAACCTGGTCCCCCACTTCAAATTCCCTGAAGGACCTCTTTGCATCAGCAAAGCTTTTCTGCTTGTCTTGAGCTACCCGAATGCGACTCCGTATCAATTCAATCCTTGCCGAAGTATCCTGAATCACTTCCGGCCCAAGGAGTTTGTTGTCTCCCACCTCCAACCAACATGCTGGGGAACGACAAGGTATACCGTACAACGCCTCAAATGGAGCCATGCCAATGGTGAACTGGTAGGAGTTGTTGTAAGCAAACTCCACCAGTGGAAGATACTGCTCCCATCCACCCCCAAAATCAATGATGCACATACGCAGCATGTCCTCCAACATCTGGTTTGTACACTCGGTTTTCCCATCGGTCTGCGGATGATAAGCTGTACTCAACCGCAATTTCGTGCCAATGGCCTCCTGAAAACTCTCCCAAAACCGTGAAACAAATATCTTGTCTCTGTCAGACACGATATTCAGGGGCACACCGTGAAGTCTCACTATCTCTGCAATAAAGAGCTGGGCATACTGTCCCGTAGTGTAGTCGGTCCTTATGGGTAGAAAATGAGCGACTTTGGACAACCTGTCCACAATTACCCAAACGGAGTCGTGACCCCTTGGCGACGTAGGTAACCCCGTAATAAAATCCATGGATATGCTCTCCCACATCCATATCGGGAATTCCAATGGCTGTAGAAGTCCTTTCGATCTCTGATGATCCACTTTTATCAGCTGACAAGTGGCGCATTTAGAAACAAACATGGCAATATCTCTTTTCATACCGCTCCACCAATACTGTCGTCTCATGTCTTGGTACATTTTGTCCCCACCGGGATATACCGCGAACCGTGAGCCGTGCGACTCTGCCATCACCTCGTGTCGCAATTCCTCCCCTTTCGGAACTACCAATCTCCCATTGAAGTGTAATCCCCCATCTGAACCAATGGTATAGGACTCGGCTCCCTCTGCTAGTAATCGAACTATCTGCTCCTGACAGAACGAGTCATTTGCCTGTGCTTTTACCACCTTCGTGACAATCTGCGGTTTAACGGTCATCACAGACATGAACGATCAGGCCACTGCATCCTGGTGTCCCAACTTTTTCCACTTGGCCTTCCACACCCCTGCCACTTCACCTACTGGCCTACGGCTCAACGCGTCTGCTACCACGTTAACCTTCCCCGGGTGATATTGGATATCAAACTGATAGTCCTTTACAAACTCAATCCACCTACGCTGTCGCATATTCAATTCCTTCTGCGTGAATAGGTACTGTAGGGACTTGTGGTCCGTGAACAATCGAAACTTCTCCCCCAAAAGATAATGTCTCCAAATCCGTATGGTGAATACCACTGCCGCTAACTCCAAATCATGAGTGGGGTAATTTTTCTCATGAGGCTTAAGCTTACGGGAAGCATAAGCTATGGCCTGACTCTCCTGCTGCAATACACCTCCAAGTCCTTGTAAGCACGCATCGGTGCAAACCAGATACTCAACTCCCGGTCTCGGCAATGCTAACACAGGTGCTGAGGTCAACTTGTCCTTCAACTCATCAAATGCCAACTAACAGGCATCACTCCAAATGAACGGCACACCTTTGCGAGTCAGATGTGTCAAAGGACCCGCTATCTTCGAAAATCCCCGAATAAACCTCCTGTAGTATCCTGCTAGTCCCAAGAAACTACGGATCTCAGTCGGTGTCGTGGGCTGTCCCTACTCCCTCACCGCGGATACCTTCCCCGGATCAACAGATATCCCCCGGTCGGAAATAATGTGCCCCAAAAACTGAACCTCCTTCAGCCAAAACCCGCACTTCTCATACTTTGCATACAGCTCGTTCTGATGCAGCGTCTACAAAACTTGTTTCAAATGCTCGGCGTGCTCCTCCTCCGTCTGGGAGTAATCTAGAATATCATCAATGAAGACAATGACGAACTGATCAAGGAACTCTCTGAACACCCTATTCATCAAGTCCATAAACACGGCTGGAGCGTTGGTCAATCCAAAAGGCATAACCCAAAACTCGTAAGAACCATATCTCGTTAAGAATGCAGTCTTCGAGACATCCTCTTCCCTGATACGCAACTGATGGTATCCCGATCACAAATCAATCTTCGAGAAGAAAGAAGCTCCTCTTAACTGGTCGAATAGGTCATCGATTCGAGGCAACGGATACTTATTCCGTACCGTGACCTTGTTCAATTCTCGGTAGTCCACACACAATCTCAATGAACCATCTCTCTTATTCACAAACAAAACTGGAGCGCCCCAAGGTGAGGTACTCATGCGAATAAAGCCCTGACCTAACAGCTGCTCTATCTGATCTCGTAGCTCTCGCATCTCTAACGGAGCCATACGGTATGGTGCGCGTGCTATAGGTCTCGTATCTGGCAATAAGTCTATGACAAAGTCTATCTCTCGACTGGGGGGTAGGCCTGGTATCTCCTGAAACACATCGGAATACTCCCTAACAACTGGGATCGAATCTAAAGGAATCACAACCTCTTTAGAGGTATCCTCCTCTATGTAATACAAATGAGTGGTCGAGCCTCCCTCTGGGCGAGGCATCGCCACTACAAACATCTCTTGCCCCGGAACGGCAAAAATAATGCTCCCACCGAAGCAATCAATCATGGCTCTATAAGCTGCGAGCCAATCCATACCGATAATCACATCGTGCACATGCATATCTAATACCAGCATGTCTGCAGGTAATACCAAACTACCAATCTCTACCCCCACTCCCCGGCATATAAAGAAAATAAGTGACCCACTCCCCAATGGTGAGTCTACACACGTCACTGTGCTCTCTGCTGTGGCTAACAACCCTAAGGCCTTCGCAAAATGTGTAGCTATAAAATAAGGCGTTGCCCCCGTATCAAACAAAACCCGACCCATAGTACCATGGATAGGAAACATACCCTCAATCGCAGGTGGTGCCTGTGGAGCTGCTGCCTGGTGGATGTTATAGACACGTGCGTACTGTAACTGCCCCTGCTGCACTGGAGCTGCTGGGATGGCTGGTAGGGCTGGCACCTGGGCTGGAGCTGGAAGGGCAGGTGGAAAAAGTGACCTCTGAGGCTCATTACGGCCTCCCTGTTGCTGTGGGGCCCTATCGCCCTTTGGGCAATCCTGACGCTTATGGCCATGTTTACCGCACACAAAACACCGTCCTTTGAAATTACCTCCCCTCTGTCCCTGATGACCACGGCCCTGCTGGCCGTTACCTCCATGCCACTGGCCCTGATGTGTACGCTGTTGGCCCGGCTGGCCCTGATGCTGACCCTGCTGTCGATGTTGGCCCTGCTGATTAGGCTGGCCCTGCCTATGACTCCCATATCCCTGCCTAAAATCACCTGAACGGAACCGCTTAGCAGGGTCCCCCTGATGGAAACTCTGCTCGTGCTGACGAGTCTGTCCATGAGATGGTGCCCCACTAGCGCCATTACCCCCGATCCTGCCCTGCTGGTTGGACTCTCCTGCTCTCTTGCTTCCCTGAAGATGGAAGCGGTGATCCTGGCAATGTAGCAATGCGGCATTGAGTACATCAGTGAAAGTACTCAGGGATAAGTTCCCAATAAGGTGCTGACGGATCCTCCAAGCTAACCCGTCGACAAACAGCATAATCTTCTTGCTCTCAGTAGGTGCCTCATCTGGCACAATAGTGATAAGTCTCGTAAACTCCTCCTCATACTCTGCTATAGTAAGATTCTCCTGCATCAGGTTTAGTAATTTCCGCCTCATCTCTGTCTGCACTGCGGGTGGAAAGTACTTGCGGTCAAACCGCTCCCAGAACAACTGAATAGGGATCGTTTCCCTCTCCTCCAAAGTGGTAGTGGACTCCCACCACTGCAACGCGGCTCCCACTAGCTTAAAGGAAGCCAATAACTGCTTTTGCACATTGGTGCACTCATACATACGGAGGTTCCGCTGGATGTCTTTCTTCCATTGGCTAATTGTGACAACATCGGAGCTTCCAGAGAACTCAGGGGGATGCGCCTTCTGAAAAGCATCCCTCACCCTCTCCCATGCAGAGGGAAGCTGTGCTGGTACTGGCGCCACAGGCTGAACCTGGGGTGGAGCCTGCTGAATCACCGTTATCGCGGCATTCACCGCCTGAGCAACAATGGAGGCTACTTCGTTGGCATTCATAGTACCCTTTGCCGGAGCTGCTGGCTGCTCGGCCTGGGCACGCCTATCTTTCGAAGCACGTCTCGGAGGCATCTGAAACGTGAAAAAGTTTATTAGTCTACAGTTATCATCAAATCCCAAATAGCTGAAGACTTAAAACGTAAAAGCAGGAATACAACAATCCTAAAAATAGGGCTCTATAGCAAAAACGTTAAGATGAAAGCGAAAATAAGCCGTACAGATCCTATGGACACTAGAACCTGATGCTCTGATACCACCTGTGACACCCCGACCAATTAAATACCGGGTAGCTACTCCTTTATTAAATTAATACAAAATGCCAAGTTGGTTCAGTTAATAGCATCACTGTCGAAAACATTTTTGATTACTAACCACCTAGTATTTAAAAAGTAAGATGTCGAATTTTAATTTAAGTCTGATTTACATACAGTAAAAGAATAATGCAAGAATAACATAACCATTCACCATAATGAAGCAATATAATAACCAACAAATAAAATAAGACCGGAGGGAAACTCCTCACCACAATCCCACAACTGAAATGAATAAAACAAAGTATCCTGAATTAATTACATGCCAACTAGTCTGAAAATCTGAAATATGAAAAGTCTCTAATAGAAATGGGCGACATGCCCTACAATTGATGAAGACTGAATATGGAGTCAATACAAATGAAGCGTCTACTAGCAAGGCCCTGTAACTTCCACAAACAGCTACAGCTCGTCACCTGAATGAGAATCCTAAGCATGGTGTCCTTGTGGCTGGGCACCTAAAATTGTTTTTACAAAAAAAATAGATTTGAAAGCAAACGGGTCAGAGCCCGAAAGTGGGGAGTATTTTAAAATAGCAAGTGCTTTAATAACAATAAAACAACGAATGCGAAATACATGTTAGGATGTGCACTCACATGAAATTCTCACCTCTCGACTAGATGTGCACTCCTAACGTATGTACCCATCTAAATGATATTCATACCTAGCTAAGTGACATACATACCTAGCTAGACCGTCATGGGTTCTACCCTTTATTACTCGATTCCCCTTATCATTCTAACGTTATCAATTAAATAGAGGGCTTAACTTAAATTCGGGTTCTCAAATATTATCAATACAATTCATTACAGGTTATCCCTTTATATTTTCTAGAAGCGTTTCTATATTTATACACACAATACCACATGAAAGTTCTCATTAATTAAGTGTATATTATTCACGTCATAAATATACAATACAAGCACCCCGAGACTAAGCTGCGGTGCACACATACTCTGCTATCAATCCCGGTACATCACGTACATAAGGATCACGCATTCCGAATCTCTCAGGAATCATCCTCAGATAAAAATAATCACAAACAATGGAGGCGAACACAGTCACATCACATGGGTCACGCACATACCTACGCTCCCACGATCAGCAGACTTATTAACAACCCAATAAGTCCTTCTTTGACCTATGTCCTCGAGGTACCAATCTAAATCCCCCCCGTAGGCACACAAGGATAGATGGCCCTAAGCGAACGCAGACCTCCCGTGATAGCAAGTATGGTAGGTATGTCATACACATATATCATATACAAGTACTAAGTAAGCACACATATTAGTAATCACCATAGTTTATTGGTGGTACACTTCTCATTCTCATACCAACTTATAATGTACACAATTTACATAATCCCCGGTTAATATAATTATTCAAGTCGTCAATTATTCTCACGTCGTAATAGAGATTCACGTCCTAATCCATAATTTCCATTTGGTTCAAACTACACTTTTATGTTTTACTCCACATTATATCCCAAATATTCCAAATATATCAATTAATCATCAAGGAAATGTTATCTCTACATTTGGACAAGGTTACGGGACACGCAAAATCAAAACAGGCCAAAAAGGCCTAAACTATCAGCTCGTTAGAAGTCTCGTTCGAACGAGGCTGTTCGAACGAGAGTTCGTTCGAACGAAGTGGGCTTTCTAACGATATCTCGTTCGAACGAAAGGCACCCTCGTTAGAAGTCAAAGGTCAACTCGTTAGAAGCTCGTGCGAACGAGCTCGTTCGAACGACCTGGGCAGGTCTTCTAACGAGAGGCCATTTTCGAGCCCAGATTTTCCTATTCTCATTTTTAACCAATTTCATCTCCTCAAAACTCCTCCAAAAATCATTCCAACAATATTTTAAGGTTCCTCAACGTTCCTAAACATTCTTAGGTCATAATTTAGCACATTCATGCGATCAAATCTTCCTATACAACACCTAATTATCAATTCACCCAAGGTTTTCCCCCAAATCTTATGAGTATGAACCCTAGAATTTAAAATCATCAATTTCCAGGAATAAATCCGTTTTTGTAACACAAAAAGTAGTAATTCCTTTAGTTCAATCATCCAATAACATTTCTACATGCAACCTATATCCAAAATTAAATTAATAACTCCAATTTCATGGGTTTTCATTAATCTCCCAAACAAATGTGATTTTTAGAATTGTCTAAGCATGGAAGAAACATTCACTGCAAAATAATGTAAATTAAACCACTTGCCTTAGGTCTTTCTCTGATTTTGGTGTTGGATTGATGAAGGTTGGTTTGTTCTCTCTCTCTCTCCGCAGAATTCTTCTCTCTTTTCCTCTCTACAAGTTCTTCTTCTCCAAGGTGACAATGGTGGCTAGGGTTTTGCCTTAGGAGACTTTTGGAACTAATTCCAATAACTCCCGTAGCCCATTAGGTCATTAAGTGTAGTTAGTGGGTTTAGTGGGTAATGTCCAAATCAGATATTAACTCCTAATTTTCGTGGGTTTTAATTCCCAAAAATCTAAAATTACCAAACTACCCTTTCACGTTGCCGGTATGGCCTAAAAATGCCCCGGGACCCAAACTAAACCCCCAGCTAGTGTTTTCTGACTATTTCGACCCTTCCGAACGCGTTGGTGCACTCAAAATGACCATACGATTTATAGAAATATAATTAACTTTTATAATTAACATAATTATATTCCTGACGCGACTGTCACACGTGTCCTAACAAAATTTCCAAATTGCCGTATTTAAATCTCACGACAAATTCAATAATTCAATATTAAAATATCGTCATATATATACACAATATAATCAAATACCAACTCACATCTCTTTAGTATTTTATCCGGATTGATTCCCAATTAATTCACATTTAATTTAATTAATCCTAAAAATAAGTATCACAAAAATTACGCGGTATTACACCTTGGTATTGTTTTAGCATAATTATATTTTCTTCCTACAAACTCTTTCTTAATTAATTAATGGCCCGTATAAATATTTATCCCTACAAATATTTACCTGCCGAACTTCATTTCCCTAACCCCAAAATTATAGCTCTTTTGGTATCTACATATTGAGGTAAAATTTTTCTCCAATGTTTTCTTACTTTTCAATGGTTTGGTAATGTTATGATTATGTTAATTTTTTTTATTAATTAATGTATTTTGTGTATGATTTATGTCACAACTCCCAACTGTTATCAATAGTTTTTTTTTTGCACAATTAATTTGTCCAATAATTTATGTCTCATTTTTTTCTTTAGCAATTAATTATTAGAAAAAAAAAACAGTCAATTTGTAACGTTTAATGTACCCCTTTCTAAAAAATAATAGTCCACTTATTTAGTAATTAGTTAATATTTTATTTATTAGTAAATAATTCTTAGAAAAAAAACAGTTACTGTTATTAGTTAATGTTTTATTTATTTAGTAATTAGTTGTTAGAAAAAAAACAGCCACTCGAGTGAGTTAATGTTTTGTTAATGTTAATACTTAATTTATTTAGGAATTAGTTGTTGGAAAAAAAAAACAGTACTTCCTATTAGTTAATGGTTTGTTAATGTTAATGCTTTTTTTATTTAGTGAATAATTGTCAAAATAGTAAAGAGCCATTGTAAAACATAAAAAAAATAGACATTGCAATATAATAAAGAACCCTTGCAAAACATATGGGGGTAATAACATAATAAATGAAAAGTTACATTAGAATGCTAGGCTGTTCCGCTTTAGCCTTTTTTTTTGTTTTCTCCCTCAGTCTACCACGGAACATCATTTTCCGCTTAAGGGTGGGTCCCACAAAAAACCAACTAGTGCAATGCTAAATTCGTTATTTTATACGGTAGCAAATTGCAAATATGCACATTTACATTACCCAAAACATACACATTTACCTCATATATACACTTTTAGCATACCCATAAGGGTTGCTCTAAGGGTTTTTTTAGTTTTAGGGTTAAACTTCAAATGGGTGTGTGTAATGGGTTGGGCCTTTAATGATTTTAACTTTTAAATAATTCCATAATGGGTCCAAATGATCAGTATTGTGTATTTAATTGGCTCTAATCTGGTCAATTTCGTGGCACAAATTAAACACGAACACGACACGACACGATAGCGCGCCAAATCAACACGACACAAACACAACACACGAACCCCACAATCCGTGTCAATTTCGTGTGAACTTCATTTCGCGTATGTCATGTTGTCATGTCGTTTCCAAAATTACACCCATATACGGTACCCTTAGTTTAAAATACTAAAGAGCTAAACTACCGGTACTAATATGGGAAGCTATACTTGTTAAATTACCAAAATATAATTAAACAACCAACATAACATCTAAGGTCATAACAAGGCCTCATATAGAGATTATTTCTCCTGAATTCTATCCCATAAATAACATTATAAAATTGTTTTTATTGTTCCCTGTGATTTTATGAGCCAATTGAAGATTTAATTTTTCTTCTCATATTTCTCCGTTTTGCAAATAACAATCACACCAATTAACAAAACAACATCGTGTGAACAAAAAGGAAAACCCATAACAGAGCAATATGAAAGGAACAATCATAAATCGTATGCCATAAATCATTGTGCAGCAAGCAAGCACAAAAACCAAGGTTATAAAAGGCACAAAAACCAAGGTCATAAAAGGCCACAACGCACGTGTCCCACGCTTTACCCTAAATGTCAAACAATTCTCAATGGAATTTACATTAAACTCTAACACACTAAGAGAAAACAAGGATCACGTTACAGCTTACTCTTAAATCTCAAAATCTTCTCTTTACTATTTATATTAAATTACAAAACAAGATGAGATCAACATTGAACTGCTCAAGCATAAGGTCACTTTGGTTAATCACGTTCTCATTCATAACCCCTACACAAATAATGAAAGTGTATTCTGGCAGCAGGGGCTCGTCGAAAGACTTTAATATAATAATGTGAAACTAATAGTATGTAAAGACATGCATGATTTGACCAAGTATACAAGGTCCCAATGTCTCTCAATGAAGAGTGCCCAATATGTGTGTTTTAAACAAAACCATTTTTTCTTCGAAAAAGTTCCAACTTTTAAATGTGCACCAAACCAAGTGTGAAAAACTCAATTCTTACTTTAAACCAATTTTATCTTGATTAATCCTAAACATGCATCTAGTGATTAAATAAAGTAAAGTAAAGTAAAGAATACTCACAACACTGGATGTACGAGGAAAAAACCCAAAACGGGAAAACAACCTCGGACGGCCAAAGCCAGACAATCACTATGAATAATGGTTTTACAAAGACAGACTAGCCTTACACTAAGACTCGATCCCTATGGATCTTGACACTCCTTCTGATCTTCACCTGTTCTTCAATAATGCCCACGCTGAAATTCCGTCTTCCACGATACCTATCCACAACACACGCGTCCACGTATATCTCAGTGTCCACCGAATGCCTTTGATTCGTCTATGATGTCGAACACGATGTCCGTCGCTTCTTCACCGCAAAACCCTTTGATGTTCAATGTGTAGAATAACCAACTTTGGTGCAGCAAGATCACTTAAACATATAATAATGAAAACTTGGATCTTTTCAAACTCTAAGGATGTGTTTAAGACTTTTAAACCTTAAAAAACACGTGCAAAACAAGTTTCTGATCGAATATTATTTTCTAGAATGCACACTTACGAAACTATGATGAAAACACTGTTTAAATAGGATTTAAATGCCGCCTCAAAAAATATGTCATTCGAACGACTTGAGGAACTCGTTCGAGCGACATCCCATCTCGTTCGAACGAGATTGGATGTCATTTGAACGACAACGCGAAAGTTTGACTTTTTAACTTTTGTTTAAAACGTCTCTTCCAATGAGAGATCCAAAAATGTCAAACTCTTTTACGAACTTATCATCATAAAACGTAGTGTAAACCCTTAAAACACTTTTAAAACATTTAAAACCATTTTTCTTTATAAAAATTACATCCTTATATTTTATAAAATAATTCCGAGCACCATTAATTATACGCATTCATACCTGAGTGATCTCGGAATGAATTTAACTTTGAAAACGATTAAACTTGCACCCATTAAACTTCGGCATGATTTAATTCTTTGAAGCTTTGTCGCAACGTCTTCAATTTCTTCAATACGTCATAGACCAAGTGGGATCGTGACACAGATAAACATCTCCCTATGACATATTACAAACACAGTTTTGTTCACGGAATAAAGTCAAAACAATACATGGACTCAATTGGAAATTAATGTCCTTACAAATCTCCCCCTTTGACTATTCTAGGACAAAACTAAACCAGTGAAATGCCTAACCGGGTCATCAAGTCGTATGATGCCTAAATCTCATCCCATAAACCCAAAAACGAAAATACAGGACACGGACTAGAATATGTAGCACCGAAAAGCATGAACTGTCTTAATGTGATGTAGACTTGAAATCTCGAATCGCTGAAAGCATACCTACACACATGAAACAAACAAACAGATACCCAGTGAAGTATGGAGGAACAAATGATACCAATTTATATTTCTAATAAGTAAAAATCATTTGAAACATGTGAGCAATTCTTTGATACCAATTTGAAACAAATATAATCAAACAATCAATAAATTCAGATATCAATAGAAGCGCTTAACAAATCTCAATAAATCTCCTCCTACATCACATACATCTCTCCCCCTTTTTGCCTCGAATAGACAATCAAGTGAAAAGATAAACTAACTTGAAATATCTATCATGAGAATATGAAACCAAATTGAATCAAGTGATACCAATTTGAGAAATGAAAAACGCTAGATAACCATGAAACAAGCAGCTAAATAAGATCATGTAATGACAAATCAGTAGCTAGTAAACCAAGGAATCACACAAAGAATATCGCAAATTAATCAGGTGTGATAAATAGACTATATGCAAAATACCAATTTTGAAATAAAAGAACCTGCATATAAACCAGACAGACTAAAAAATCCTTCAGCAGTACCAAAAAAATATACCAATTTGAACCAGAGGAGTGCAAACCAATCAGAAGACATTTTTCATCCTGTCGTTCGAACGAGCCAGGAACATCGCTCAAATGAGATGAGGATGTCGCTCGAACGAAGTATAGATGTCGGTCGAACGAAGTACAGATGTCGTTCGTACGAGATGAGATGTCATTTGAACGACTTCGCGCGACCTGCCAAAATTTCCCAGAATCCTAGAAATAATATAAAGTATTGCCCAGTGAAAAAATTTCCACAAAACAATTCCAGGAAGGGCCTGACAGATGCAAAACAGTGCTAAAACAGAAGGCTTTTCGCATAAAATGCAAAAACTCATAAAAATTAAAAATGCGAGTTACATGCAAACATAGTACCGATGTGCTCAAACATGGACATGGAATGAAGGGGCGTTAATCTAAAGCAAATGAGTCACAATTCCAACACATCGAAATGATCAAGAAGCTCTAATTGATAGCGATTAATCATCAAACTTTACCATGGCCATATGACAATTAAAGAGTGAGCTTAATGAACTAAACATACTACATGCACACAAAACCAGAATTTTGATGATTCTATAAACAATAGCATCAAATTGCAATGTTTCAACATTAAGATTAGTTGTGCAAACCCGTTTAAATTTTCTCCAACCAAACTCCCTCATATATATATATATACTTTTTCAAGTTCTTTTGAGGTTTCTAATATTCTCAACTTAGAGAAAATCTTATTGTCCCTTTTCTTATCATATTGCATTTTTTGGGGGGCTCTTTTAAACGATGGCTTTCACGACGAGTTAATTTTGAACTCTCGCAGCCCTTTCCCGTGAATCACTCATCATTTTTTTTTTCAATGTAAATCCTCACGGTAAACGATTACTACATGCACACTTCTCCTTAAGTCTACTTACTCATAGATGACAAGATTGAGATAAGAACGCCTCACCAAATTCAAATATGCAAGAGAAGTCAAACATCCATATAAACTCGTCCATGTGTGCAATGTTGGAATACATACAAAGTCGAATCAAAATGCATATCAACTTCGAAACAACCCCATGTAAGCAATGGTTAAGATCATTCTAAGCATCGATAATAATGACCAAATGTCCTAGCCACATGGATAATGAAACGACGGGGGGTCCAATCACACCAATATGCCACATCAAACATGTAAACTCAAAAACAAAAACTGAAAATCTTTTTAGATTTTCAAAAGTTTTCTCAAAAACAAAATCTTTTTGTATTTTTCAAATAGGACTCAAATAAATGAAAACTATAGTACAAAATGATACACATGTCATTATACTAGCAATAAATATATCATGAAGCAAACTAGCATATGACAAAGATGGCAACACTATCATCATTTAGATTTAGCATGGGAAGAATCAAGTGCACCCCCAAATGAGAATTATGAAGTTTAATTCCTAAAGCCACTAAATCCGATTTCCTAACCCAAGTAGGTGTAAAACGACGCATGGGAGTTTGGATAACCGGGGCAACTTTATTCTCAAACTTCATAGGAGCTTGTTTAAGGTCGTAACAATAACGCCTAAGGTGACCTTTCCTACCACAAAATGTGCAAGTGTAGTGGTGGTGGGAATGATTACCTTTATGTAGACCTTTTTCTAACCATCCTAGAATTTCTCACACGTGCGGGGGGAATGGGAACAACTCTCTCATCAAAACCTATACCTCCCCTATCTCCCTTAATTTGGACGGTGCCTAGGATCTTATCTAACTTCTCCGACCTAGCCTTCAAATCAAACTTGACTCTAGACGAGTCTCTCAATCTCTCCTCCAACTCATGAATCCTAGACTCGAGCAAATGCCTAGACTCCTCAAACTCTAAAATCTCCTTTTTCAAGGACTTTATCAAGCCACGGAGATTATCTCTCTCTTTCTCCACAAACCCTAGCTTCTCCCTAAACTTCTTCTCACGTGCCCTAAGATCCTTAATTAAACTATCATTATTTTCTATGGCAAGCTCATTCAACTTAGATTGCAATTTTGAGTTAGCCTTTTTCACCTTCACCGTTTCGGCATACAATTCATTAAACGCATTTTGCAACTCTTTCACATCTACCTCCTCCTCATCACTCTCTTCGCCCTCACTAACATGGGATACACTCAAAACCTCCTCGGAAGAGTCATGCACATGAGAATCGTCGTCACTCACATGACATGCCATAAACACAACAAAGTTATGATCAATAGGAGAACTCTCTCCCTCTTCCGGATCACTATCACTTAAGGTGGTATTATAGACAATGGGTTACTTGCCCTCTTTCTTAAGTCTAGTAGGACACTCCTTAACTTTGTGACCGTAACCCTCACACCCAAAACACTTATCCGAATCATCTCTCTTAGGCTTTTCAAGCTTATCCTTAGAGGTGGGATCCACTTTGTTGTTCTTGAATTTTTCAAATTTCTTGGCATCTTTCGATTTCTTTTGAAACTTAATAAATTTTTTAAATTTCTTTGCCAACAAAGCAACATCCTCAAAATAGGAATTAGAATCAGAATCGGAATCTGAAACTTTAATTTCCTCCTTCCGGGTTTTTAAAGAAATACCCTTTTCTTTCTTAGGCACTTTCTTGGAGGTAATCATGTCGATTTCATAGGTTTGTGAGTCATCTACGATCTCTTCTAGTTTCTTCGACTCTAACCTACCCAAGGAGTTTAAAATGGTCACTTTCGCATCAAACCTACTTGGCAATGACCTAAGGATTTTCTTAATGACACGGTTGTCGGTTATTTTCTCACCCTGGTTAAACGACGAGTTGACAATATTGGACAACCTAGCATAAAACTCATCAAAGGTCTCACTCTCTAATATCCTAATGGTCTCAAACTGTGTAGTGAGATTTTGAAGTTTTGACGCCCTAACCGTGCTAGTTCCCTCGTGAGCGAGTGCCAAAATATTCCAAGCCTCTTTTGATGTTTCACAAGTCATAATTCTATTATATTCTTCCTGTTTGACATGTGAAGAAATAACGTGCAGACCCTTAGAATTATATTGTGCAAGTCTTTGTTCAGTTTCGGTCCATAACTCAACAGGTTTTAAACTAGTGATCTCACCTACAATAGTGACACGGGGTGTCCAACCTTTCTCAACTGCAAGCCAAACACGCTCATCAATAGATTTTAAAGCACATCTCATTCTCATCTTCCAATAAGTGTAATTAGTGCCATCAAAAACAGGAGTTTGAGAAAATTCATTATATCCAGAATTCATCTTTGAAAACACACGGGATCACAAAACAAATAAAAAGTGTTTTTTGGCTCTGATACCAATTTGAAGAGTGCCCAATATGTGTGTTTTAAACAAAACCAATTTTTCTTCAAAAAGATCCAACCTTTAAATGTGCATTAAACCAAGTTGTGAAAAACTCAATTCTTACTTTAAACCAATTTTATTTTGATTAATCCTAAACATGCATCTAGTGATTAAAGAAAGTAAATTAAAGTAAAGAATACTCACAACGTCGGATGTACGAGGAAAAAACCCAAAACGGGAAAACAACCTCAGATGGCCCAAGCCAGACAATCACTATGAACAATGGTTTTACAAAGACGGATTAGCCTTAAACTAAGACTCGATCCCCACAGGTCTTGACGCTCCTTTTGATCTTCACCTGTTCTTCAATAGTGCCCACGCAAAAATACCGTCTTTCACGATACCTATCCACAACACACACGTCCACGTATGTCTCGCAGTCCACCGAATGGCTTTGATTCATCTACGATGTCGAACACGATGTCCATCGCTTTTTCACCGCAAAACCCTTTAATGTTCAATGTGTAGAACAACCAACTTTGGTGCAGCAAGATCACTTAAACATACAAGAATGATAACTCGGATCTTTTCAAACTCTAAGGATGTGTTTAAGACTTTTAAACCTTAGAAAACATGTGCAAAACAAGTTTCTGATCGAATACTGTTTTCCAGAATGCACACTTACGAAACTATGATGAAAACACTATTTAAATAGGATTTAAACGCCGCCTCAAAAAACGTGTCGTTCGAACGACTTGAGGAACTCATTCGAGCGACATTCCATCTCGTTCGAACGAGATTATATGTCGTTTGAACGACAGCGCAAAAGTTTGACTTTTTGTTTAAAACGTCTCTTCCAATGAGAGATCCAAAAATGTCAAACTTTTTTACGAGCTTATCATCATAAAACGTAGTGTAAACCCTTAAAACACTTTTAAAACATTTAAAACCATTTTTCTTTATAAAAATTACATCCTTATCTTTTATAAAATAATTCCGAGCACCATTAATTATACGCATTCATACCTGAGTGATCTCGGAATGAAATTAACTTTGAAGATGATTAAACTTACACCAATTAAACTTCGACATGATTTAATTCTTTGAAGCTTTGTCGTAACGTCTTTAATTTCTTCAATATGTCATAGACCAAGTGGGACCGTGACACAAATAAGCATCTCCCTATGACATATTACAAACACAATTTTGTTCACGAAATTAAGTTAAAACAATACAGGGACTCAATTAAAAATTTATGTCCTTACACTCAAGAGACCTCATTAACATATAAGGTTCCTTGCAATGTCTTATTCTATTATATTTTCATATATACTGTTACACCTTAAGATAAGTATTGCAAAAGGTGATGCTTTTTCAAGCAAGGAGGGGAAACGAACAGGTTTACGGATAATTGATTGAGCCTCCTCATTAAGTTGTAAGGTTGGACTTAAGGAAGTTGCTCATTACAAAACAACTCCTCCAGCATTCAAAAAAATTACGAATCACCTCACTCAACTTTCCAAAATTACATTCCATTCCTCTAAATTTCTACCAATCCCAGGGCCCAGCACTGGAACTTTTTAGAACTCCTAACACAACCCTAATACCTCATACCAGCACCAATTTATCACCTAATTTTGTATTATTTTGAGTTTGTTGATGCGACGAACTACGAGGAAATTGAGAGGGCGAGTAGTGCAGCCATTGAGACCCTCTGAGTTCGCATCGACTACTCGAAACTTGTAGTGAGGGTGATATTATACAGGGAGGTCCAGAGTTAATTGATTCAGAGACATCTTTGTTGACCGATAAGAAGTGTCACCAACTCCTTATTCAATGTCGCGATAGAAGGAAACGTGTGATTTTCGTATGCGCAAATGGGCAGAGCACTTGGCTCGATATTTTGACTATTTGTCCTTGAGTGCTACAACTTTCCCATCACCCATCGTTACCACATTCGTTGAGGATTACATGTGCAAACCTAGTCGAGGATTACATGTGCAAACCTAGTCGAGGGACCTTCAGAGGACGGTATGAGAACCCCGTTCTTCCCTTGTGAATTAAGACGACGACTCATACATGGTTAAGAGCTAAGAAGCACGAATATGGGACATGACACGCTGGCACGACATTTTTAAAAAATATAGGGCACGGGGACACGTTGGAAATTATCAAAATTCCAGTGACAACATGTGAGCCAAAATCCACAAATTACAAATGGGGTAATGTAAAAATTGCATATTTCATGATTCATCTTTTCATAAACATATAGCAAACTAAACATTGACATTTAACAATATCTATAAATAGATAATTTGAAACCCTAACATAAAATAAACATTAACATTATATATAATTATATATAAACATAAAACTTGAAACTCTAACAAAACATAAACATATGTACAACAAAGATATCTTAAAATAGAATATACAAACACGAATTTATGAATGGACTTACAAGATTTACTACAAAATTGTGAGTGTTTGCAAGTTGCAAGGGTGGGACCCTTGAGGAATAAGATGGTGAGATGCTGGAGGGTACGATGCCAAAGGGAAAAGATGATAGGGTGATTTTCGTTCTCTTTGTCGTTGTTTGAAGTGTTTCCCATTTTACATTCTTAGAAACTAGGGTTTTATATATGTTCTATTGTATTGATATTAAAAGATGTAGGATTTTCTTTCCCCATTTTTCTTGTTCTGAAATTTGAATCTTGGCCCTAGTGTGCCGTGTGTCCCAGCGTGTTATATATATATATATATATATATATGACACTCTTTTCAGCATGTCCCAGCGTGTCGGTGGGGTGTCAGAGTCCAACATGCGTCAGACTCAGTCTCAGGGACCTAGGGGTGCTTCATAGTTATAAGTTTTTTATATCGGCAATTTGTATCCCCTTTGGCGAGGAGAAAACTGAGTCTCCAATATTCTCACTAAGGATTGTTGACTTGTACTCAATTCCAAGATGCAAGACCTTGTAGTCGATTCTAGAGCCTTCTAGTGATGTCATGGATAGTGTCACCACTCCATGGCATCACTCGTGATATCACTAGGCCTAGAACATTCTTTATTCATAAACAAAAGGGGCCCTCTTATATAGTAGACACTACTATTTTGGGAATGAAAGAGTTTTTCACCCAAAAATTTCAATATAATTAGATTAGGTTAAAGCTTCTGCGAAACACAACATTATGACAAATCAATGAGAATATTTTCAAAAGTTCAAAACTTGAGCTTTTGATATTTAAAGCTCTTTGTATTTAAAGGTTAGGACTTTGGTCTTCTATCATACCATTCAAGACTATATAACGTGTTTGTTCCCTCTCATATTCTCTTGTACCATCAATGGATCCTTGTGAATGAAGAATCATATTGATTTACTCGTATTGTCTTTATATTTAATATTTAAAAAAAATCCATTAACATGGTTACACCTCACACTTCCTTTATTACGCATACACAAATTATGAATCTACACGAGTGGGAGAAGAATAACAGTTTGATAACCGTCAAATACAATGAAGAGTTGAGTACTTCAAAAATAAAAATTAACTGAACAACTTCCCTTATAAATATAAGAATGAGGGACTTCATTTTGTGGCAGTGAAGACGCCGGAATTGAAGCGACAAGATGAACAGCGGCAGACGACAGATTGAGGGATGAGGGTTTTTGTTTGGTGTGGTGCGAGCAAATAGTGTCGATGAAGTTTGATTATAATAATAGGATTAATAGTTTAGAATGGAATCATATAGAGAGAGGAGGGTTCAACTTACACCAATGTAAACTAAGAGAAGTTTTACACCCATTTATAACCTTTTATCAGATACAAATGCAATTAACCATCTTTAGATTCAATAAACCAACGTTTACATTGATTGTGAATATCAAAAATAAAATCAATTGGAGCTCAAGAGGTGCACCGTCATGATTGTATGATTTAAATAAACTATGAAGTATATGGAATTTAGAAAAAAGTGGGCATACCAATAATATCCTTGTCAATAACTCGTTAATGTAATTTTTTATGCGGATATTATAAACAACAAGTACGTCAAACCTAATGGTTAGTTTATTGAATTACGTACACAATAAAGGGTTATTAAAGGGTGTAAAATTAATCTTCGTTTACACTAATGTAAGTTGAACCTTCCTCATATATACCCAAGTTTTAAAGTAATATAAATGATAACCAAGGGTATTTAAGTAATTATATGATTACACTACAAGAAAAAAGACTTTTAATTGCGAAACAAAATTGTGACGAATCGTTAAAAAATTGTCACTAAATCATTTAGTGACAAAAAAAATTCTCACAGCTTTGCCACTAAATACCTGCTGCTAATACCTTTAGTGGCAATTTTTTTGCATTTGCTACTAAATGTTACAAATTTAGTCGCAAACGAATTTTGCTTCTAAATGGCGCACTTTTAGTGGAAAATTATTTGCTACAAAACCATCAAAATTGCACTAAAAACATGTTATTTGCCACTAAAAGGTTATTTTTGTAACAAATATATGATTTTCTACAAAAACTAAGTTTGTACTTAAGGGCAAGATAAATTTGTGACAATTCTGATTTGCCACTAAAAGGTTCTTTTTGAAGCAAATATAAGATTTGTACCAAAACTAAATTTTTGCTTGAGATCAAGATAGTTATGTAGCAATTCAGATTTGCCTCTAAAAATATTTTTCTGTAGCAAATTATTACCTCCACTAATAGTTATTGCATTTAATATTAAGATTTTATGCATAAATTAATTAACCAATAATACTAAATGCATTCAATTCTCATATTTAATATTTAAGATAATAAAAACAATGTAGTAAGAACTTTTATGCTTCATTGTCTCACAAAATATATTTATGATATTTTATACTCAATGTGACAATCAATCTTTGAACAATTCCACATCAAAATTAAGTCAAATACATCAATTACAGAAATCGTTCCATCGTTAAAAAAAACAAGTAAACTCGAATATTATTACGCGCTATACGAGTACATAACTCCTCAAATCTTCCAAAAAGGTCATCCATTTGTTATTTCATTGCAACGTTCTTTCTTCGAGCTTTATTTTCTTATCCCTTTGCTTTGTCAACTTCCCTTCTCGCCTCAGCAACTTGTATATCCCTCTCAATATCTTTCTCCCAGAGCGTTACCCCAAAACATTTTGATATGCGTCTGCATCATCCATCTTCACATCATCTTCAGATTGTGCTGCAACTATTTCTTTCACCTCATTCTATTAACAAATGTAAATAATGTATAATTTAACATAATGTTAGTATAAAAAAAATGTAGTTAAAAAAAAACTTAAAAACATCTTACATATACACTTTCAGCCTTTGGAGTAACCCATTTGTCCATTCTTTTGCTCCAATGAGTCGTGTACCACGCATTTGTCATAGGCGCAGGATCTCTAGTTTTCTTGTCACGCTAAACAAATTTGAGATAAATGAAGTATCATAACCAATAACAAAAAAAAAATAATTACGAAACATAACTTTTTTAAGAAATATATGTTTCCACTTGACGAATAACATAACACTATAGCAACAAAATAACAAATGTTAGAATCGAATAGCCACTTAGAGCTCATGTTTTGTTTGGAAAGTTAATCCAGCGTATAGCTCTCCACTATCGGGATAGGATTATACAATGTACTGTCATAAAAAAAAAATTCAGAGTACAATTGAGCTCGAAGCGGCTATTCGATTCTAACATTACTAATTGGATCAGCTACTTCCCCTGTTTGTATTAACTGGTTAATAATACAAATTTTGTTTAGATGATCTACAACCCCTATTTTCCATGAAGAGCTTATATATGATTTTCATCCAAGTATATAATCAACTACTATTATATGATACTGCGATGTGATAGCGACGAATTATCAAATTAGTACTAATGCTACTGTAGTTACATTATCCACATATTAAAATAACGATCATAGGCAAATTACTATTCAAGCAGCAAAATAACGGTCATAGGTAACTGTTTGGGACTAATTTTTTTGGGAATGGTTCATCTAAACATTATGAGTATCTAAGTTTTAGAATTTCTGAAAATTCTGAAACTGGTTCGCGAAATACCTACTTAGAAATGTTATGTCGTATGCCAAAGTGTCCTAGAAGGAGGTGGGATGTGAATGGGACACAGGCAAAATTATGATTAATTTTACTACTCGTTGCTTCACTTCAGAATTTTCTCGAAAACTTTACTCAACTGAGCCAACCATAACAAACAAACATGATTAATTTATTTCAAACATGTAATTTAATGAACTCTTGACTCAAGACTGTAAAATTTACCTTAAGCATGTAATTTAAGATACCGTTTCAACTCTACACTACCCAAATGCAATATATATCATATGCAACAGACATCCGAGGTGGTATAAGTGTCAAAGAAAACCTTTATGTGTTTTTTCAGACTATTTTGATCAATCTCAAGTTGCATTGTGAATATCAGTATGTATTGTATTACTGTATAGAAGGAAAGGTGACAGAACATAATGGGTTGAAGTGCTGCAGCTAATTTAAATTTCAACCAATAAAAGAAGAGAAAAATTAACAATCACAATACAACCAAACTCATAAACTAAAACCACTGCCTTGAGTGGTTGAAGGATAAGGAGTGGGCTTATAGTCTAACCTTCGAAGACCTACTAAATAGAGTGGAGGCATACCTTGGCAAAGTTATCGGCACAAGCCTTCCTTGTAAGCCCACTGTAGTCCCAGTCTATTAAACTATCAATTGGAAACATTTTAGAACAAAATATCAGGTGACTGCTACAGGACATTTTAGAACAAAATATCAAGTTTGGCAACACAACACTATTAGCTACAGGATGGTAGAAGGCATGATGGGACATCGATGAATTATCAACTTGGAAAATATCAAGTGAGAGATGAATATGTGGCTCTTCTTATTACAAATGGAGTGGCCACAGCTCGACAGATTCGCGGTAAAAATCGTACGAGTATAAAATTTATGCATACTAATCAATAGTTAAGACAATACTAATACTACTATTATATTATACATAAGAACGTATAAGATGCGTGCAAGTAATTATTATTCCAAAGAGCACCATCCACCAGTAGGAGCTATTAAGACAAAAATTTCCAACAAACTGTGTCCATCACTGACCTTTTGTTCCAAAATTTCAACAGAGATAACAGAGGTCAATACTCAACAGTGTATAATTATCCAGTTTGAAATTAATAAAAGTGTATAATTCTTTTACTAGATTTCTCCAAGAATAATTAATGACTATGGGAGTAAAAATGAAGAAAGCTATAATCGAATCATGAATATCTTGAGTTGCAAAATGACCAGTCGACTATCACTTTGTGAGACTTAAAGGCCTCGGGACATGATGAGTTGGACAGTGCAGCTCTTTCTTGCCTCTATAGGGATATGTGTCGTGTGTACCCCAAGTTGAGTAAGGACATTGCTGTTCGATTGATTCTATTGAAAATATGGTCTTATAAGTGACTTATACACATTTTCCATAAGCGATTGTCGCCACACTTGTATCCTCCGACATTTGGGAAAATTGTAGCCCAATAAGAATGGAATGCGGTACCTAAAAGAATGGCACCCAACCATCAACACCAGTTATAACTATGCAAATTGTTATTATTCGTAATGTATTTAATAAAAAATAAAAGCAAAAGAATTGATGTCATTCACACCGAGTGATCCATACTGAATCAAGGGACCTTAACTAGTAGTTGGTTAGATTATGGGAGGATGGATGGTTGATGGATTCATTCATGAATTGGAATTGAGTTGTTAATACTTTAATACTTCACGATGAATTGGAATTGGGATTGAGTAGTTCTCACTCCACCTAGTATAGATTCATTCCCATTCTCAATTCCGAGTCATCACCCACAGGATCTTAAGATGTGGGTGTTTTCAGTAGTTATTCTTTTATATTTCAGTTGTGTTAGTTAGATTGTACTATTTTTTAGTGGCATGTATTGGTTGAGACTTTTGAGGCATGTATCTTTTATTCTAGTTGTGTTGATGGAGACAATGATGATTAGACTTTATTGTTGAGACTATTATGAGTTGATGATATTATTTTGGATGTATACTCTTTATTCTCATTAGTAGATGGTGATGATTTAGTTTTTATGATTCTGAGGTAATTATCATGTCACTCTTTATTTGTCCTCTCTCTATTCTACTAATTCTTTACATGTTGAAAATGATATTTAATTCGTATTAGCAATTTGTATACTCTAAAATTTGGAATTGATCAACCCTAATATCAGAATATTCGACCTGTTCCAACACTAGGATATGTTGAGACAATTTTTTTTACACACATGGGTTATTTTTTAATATTTTAAAAACTTGTTTATTATGAAATTTAAAGGTTAACCCTCATAATTAACATGTCTTAACACAAGACAAACCCTAGCTACACCCTACTTGCAGAGAAGATTATTGGAGAGCAAGAGAATCAACTAGAGAACTTAACAAGAGATTCAATCTTCTGATTTCACGCGTGGAATAACTTGCTTTACTACATATTAATTGTAACTTGTTTATGTTCAATTGCTAATATGATCTATATTAGTTTAGTGATATGTTAGGATTAAATCTTATGATATATAATAGAAGAAACTAGATATATTTTAATGTTGTTTAGAATCATTGTAGGAATGATATAATGATGATTCACATGCTTAGGTTGAAATATTATGATTTAAATCTGCTGTAAATTAAATTGATTATTCCGTAATTAAGTGAACTTGTATGAAGAACATGCTGAAACTTGATGTTTAAGCCCTTATAATGATATATTTAACCTTGCTAGGGATTATATATTGTTGGAATTGGAAACATGTTTAGGATCCTTTAGAGATGATATTTGAATTTTTTGGGACTTATTATGGGTTAAGAGAACCTTTGATTACGATCCGGTATAGAGAAAATCAAATTTATTAAGTTTGGAAAGATTTTTATAATACGACGTCATTTAGAGGCGCACTAGGCAGGCCGATCAAGTCCAGAGGGCCAACCGATCGGGTCCCTCCAAGCTGATCGATCGGGTCCTTCCAGGTCGATCGATTGGGGTTAGCAGGGTTGAACTACATGTATGGTAACGGGTACCATTGCCCACCTTAAGTTTTGAGAAATTTTAAAATTACTAATATGAAATGTGGATTTGTATAGAATTATTGGGTATGATTAAAGTAAAATAAAATTTTACCACCTTAGTTTTTGGAGAAAATGTTAATATTAGATTTTGCCCACCTTAAACAAAATTTCTTCCTCCGCCCTTGCTTGGCAGAGGTCTCCTAATAGGTCCAGTGAGGATAGCATTGTCATTTATAAGCTTAATTGGTTTTTCCCATGTGGGGATATCATTTACCAAAAAAAAAAAAAATTAATGAATATATTTATTAAATTTAACTGTAAAATTGGTTGGGATTAAGGAATATTTTCATTGACAAGTGTCAGGAAATTAATTGTATAATGCTTTATATTCAAAATGGTGGAAATTGGGCAGTGAATTATAGGCTGATACTACGAGTTAGAATCCTCAATTTTTCACAAATCCAATAAGCAACACACAAATATACAACCAAAGACCCCCAGGTCATCCTGATGTAACACCCCCACCCCCGAAGACTGACCCACTTCAATAATGAAAACCTCTAGTCAACCTTATATTCACAATTCAAGTTTTTGTATGTATTCCTGTCCAGAGGCCTTTGGTTAGTCATTCCCTCCAAATGTTACTCCACATTCACACGCCGTCATTGCCTCTTCTCACACATATTCTCAAAGAACAGAGAAGATTGTTGAGAAAGGTGAAATTTGTATTTTCAGTGTTCTAAAAGGCGCGCCTAGGGGCTAAGCGCCTTGAAAGTGGACCCAGTGAAAAATATTGTCGTTTTTAAAAAATTTGCTACAGTTTTGCATCGCGCGTCAACGGTAGCAAAAAAAAGTATATATATATATATATATATATATATATATATATATATATATATATCATATGCATGGATTTTTTGTGTATATATACAATGATTTTAGTAGCATTTTTCTGCGTAATATTTATAAATGTTACTCAGTTTTATATCTACAATAACATTATTTTTTATGTGTGTAATATTTCTATTATTTGTTTTAGGAATCATATATCAATTGCACAAAATATTTGTGTGTAATATTTTTATAATTTGTCTTAGTGTTGGCAATCTTTTATTTATGTATGGGACTTCAAAGAAATGCTAGTAACGTTAAAAGTGTTTGGCTTTAAAGTATCATTACCGATATTCATGTATATATGAGAATTTAAAGAAATAATGTTAGAAGTAAATCAATATTAATTGTTAGTACTTAGTAACTTAAATTTCAAAGAATACTTGGTTTTTATAAAAAAACATAAAAAACAAAGAAACGCCCAGGCGAGCCTAGGCCTAGGCGTCCATCCCATGCCCGCCCCGGGCCTTGCACTTTTTAGAACCTTGGATGAATCTAAAGGTCCTCCTTCCTTTGTACAAAAAAACAACCGAAATATTACACCACCCATATAACACTCGGACAAAATAAATGTACTCACTGTGAATGTTGCGCATGGGAACAAACTGTACAATATCTCGTGTAGCTATCCTTCCAGTAGATCTTTCTAATCGATATCCATTATCAGCGTCAAGGATCTGTCAGAGGAGAAGAATTATATAGCATATAAAAATAGCAAGACCTATAAACAGAGAGCAACCACACCCTACAACAACAAAAATGCCTTCTCCTTTTAGGGAGAGGTTATCTAAAAGATATAATTGTACAGCTAATAAAAAATAAATAATTGAATAAATGTCACCACAGAAAAGAAAGAAAGACCTCCATTTGTGTAAAATCTGCACCACCCACTCCAACAATAAGAACTGAAAGGGGTAGATCAGATTCCCTAACCAAAGCATCTTTAGTTTCTTGGAGATCAGTAAGGACACCATCCTACAAAAGTCTCATAGTTTTTATTCCCCAAAGAATAAGAAAACCAAAAACTCATGCAAATGTAAGCTATTTCATACATACCGTTATAATCAGCAAGACAAAATACTTGTTGATATTGTAGGAGAGGGACTGGCCAGCTACTTCTGCAAGCCTTGTTAATTACATGACCAAATAAAGTGGGTCCGGCAAGACTAACATTCTGTAAAGCACTTGCATAAGCAGCCATGATGCCTTCTACTCCTTCAACCTACAAAATGAGAGAGTTTGACCATTACATAAACCATTTTTTTTAAAAATAAAAAAACGGGTATCAAGACATTCAAGGAAGCACATAATGAATTGGGATACGGAAATGACAGATGTGAGAAACACTAAATAGCCTGAAAAAGGAATTAGATGGAGATGAATGGGTCCACTAAAATACTTCTAAATTTAAATTTACCATGAAAAACAAATTTGAAATTCAAATTTATAAAATAAACCAAATAAAATGAAGGCATTGATTTTTTATTTTAACCAATTCAACAATTTGATTCGTTGGACAGAGAAGATATATGGCTGTTTTTTAGCCCCGTTAATAAGGTCAATTAGATTAACAAGTAGATTTAACAAAAAGAATATCAAGTATACTACTACATGTATGTTTTCAACCATCTCTTAAACAGTTCATCAATTACATACATAACATCTAGACTAGAAATAAAGAGATACAATTTTAAATCCGTGGACAAAAACAACAAATCCACTATAAATCGGGAATTACAAGATAAAAAGGGTACAACCTAAAAAATTATTTCTCATGTAGTTATAAATCTACTACCTTCAAAAAAACAATGTTCTAAAAAAAGGTTTGGAAGACCGCCTAGAAGGTAGAAGGTGATAAACCTTGCAGTTTATTGAAAAAAGGCTGAAAAAAGGTATTGGATTTAAACGACTATTTAATATGTTGGAAGGCCGTTTAATATGCTGGAAGGCCAAAAAATGTCTTTCTTAAAAGCTAGTTATAACTTTTTTTACAACTGTTTTTTTATAGCTGTTTTTTTATAGCTGTTTTTTACAACTGTTTTTTACAACTGTTTTTTTATAGCTGTTTTTTTTTCAATTATTTCATATCTGAAATCTGTATAATCGCCGAGTATTATTGTTATTAATGGTTGTTTAGTAGATTTTTTTAATGCTTGGACTTATTTTTGTTCTAATAAGACATCACTAGTGATGTGAATGAAGAATGATGTGAATGAAGAATGAGGGTTATTTTTTGTAATTTTTATTTCCCTTTTTAGATGTATTTTCTTGTATTAGTTGTTTTGTTAGTAATTATAAGAAGGAAGGTTATTGGCCCTTAGGGACATAAATGTAATTTAGTTCTTAGCTTAGAGGTCAAGCAACCTCCTTCCTATAAATACCCCTTATGTAGGCTCATTTGAGTAATTCCTTGATTTTGAGAGAGTTTAGAGAGAGATTATATTTTCTTGCTCCCTTTTGGCGTCATTTACGTCAATTGGTATCAGAGCCTAGTCGCTCCACCCGTTGTTGTTGTTGTTGTTGTAAAACAAAAACTCGTAAACAAACGTCAAGGTGGGTTCAAGAAAAGATGAACACCTCCGACGAAAACACTTTCAATCAAATCTTGGAGGCCCTCAACCAATTGACGGCCCGGTTTGATGAGATCGAAGCACAAAATACTCCACCACCACCCACATTTCTACCCACCACCATTAACCCTAACCCTAATTCAAGAAACCAAAACCCTAGGCCCCAAAACCCCACCCACGCTTCCGTAACCTCTTTCCCACTACCCCAAGAAAATTCAAACCCTAACCCTATTTCCCCCACCGCCACCTCAAGAACCTCCACCACCACCATCTACCCCACCCCACCGCCCCAACCCGCTGACCAAACACCCCAACCCGTCCCTTCCCCAAATCAGCATGGGCAAAACCTGTTGAAATCCCTCCCGAACTGCTCCACCGGTACTGCAACGATCAAACCTCTAAACCCTTCCAACGCCAAACGCTCCCATCCAGAACCACAGTCAACCCATATGTCCCGCGAGAGGTCGCCTAGAGCCGGCCAACCAGTCTTCCCCTTCCCCGAGGCAGAATATCCCAAACCGGGATCAATCCACCTCTCCGATGACCAACGATCCCTTCCCGCCC
The DNA here is from genome assembly GCA_949130495.1 of Sambucus nigra. NCBI lineage: Eukaryota > Viridiplantae > Streptophyta > Magnoliopsida > Dipsacales > Adoxaceae > Sambucus > Sambucus nigra. The sequence continues at coordinate 642,491,432 of OX422216.1, forward strand.
TTTGTTCACCATGTACGAAGCCTCCAACATCAAGACACCCATTCAAAGGGCCGGATTCCCCCTCTAACAAGGTTTGATGCTCCGATAGTTCCCATCCAAAGTCAGAAGCAGCAGCCCTGCTTACAGGAAAGCTGTCAGATGTCGACAGCCTCATCCACCTCCATCCTGATGTTTTCCTCTCCAAGATATGACCAGACCACCACTCGGTGGTCGGCCAGACTTTCCAACTGTCCAGAATGGCTGGAAATTTCAGCAGCTGCCATACAGCATCAATACGAGTCCGATTCACCCTCCGACGACTTCAAGAACCATACGTGGGTCAACCCGAACCCCCAAAGGCCTATTCAACCAGATTTCAGACCCTGCTACTGCAATCCAGTGCAATCCACCCCTCTCATGCTTCAAATAACCTCCACAAATTCAAGAAATTGTCCCCACCATTCAAGAACATGCATTTCTTTACCCCGACCCATCCAAGATCCACCCGAAGGCCCTCAAGAACCCTTGTCCTACAAATTCAATCCCACAACAACCCATTTTTACCAAAACACCACAACATCAATCCCATCAAGATTTTGATCACGAAACCCTAGGGTTTCTACTATCCCTTGTCCAAGAACCCACCCACACAAACCCTAGTCTCCCTATTTCTCATCTCGTGTTTGGAAACCCTCCACCACATCCCCCATCCTTTGAAACCCTAAGTCAACCCACCCCAACCCAAAAAAATTATCAAGAACCACTCAAGATCCCTCCTCCCATAAATTCAATCCCAATTCAACCCATTTTGCCCCAAACCTTTCAAGAACCAAATCAAGAACTAGGGTTTGACAACAAAACCTTGGTTTTTGATCCGGGTGGTACATATTTTTTATGATTGGCATAAGTGGGAAGAGGAAGAAGATGAAGATTGATGCAATATTTGAAGAATCTTCCTCAAATTTTTAGAAATTCAGTTTTGGCCCCTCAAGTTATGTCTCTTCTGCAATTTTGGGACTTTTTGCATTCGACCTCAACTTTAAAGTTCGAGGACGACCTTTTTCAAAGGCAGAGAGAATGATGTGAATGAAGAATGAGGGTTATTTTTTGTAATTTTTAGGGTTTTATTGTATTTTTGTTAGGTTCTTTTATTTCCCTTTTTTAGATGTATTTTCTTGTATTAGTTGTTTTGTTAGTATTTAGAAGAAGGAAGGTTATTGGCCCTTAGGGACATAAATGTAATTAGATTCTTAGCTTAGTGGCCAAGCAACCTCCTTCCTATAAATACCCCTTATGTAGGGTCATTTGAGTCATTCCTTAATTTTGAGATATTGTGATCTGAGAGAGTTTAGAGAGAGATTATGTTTTCTTGCTCCCATTTGACGTCATTTACGTTAACAAGTAGTTAACAATTTTGTTAAAGGGTGCATATTAAAAACATATTAAAAAAAACGTCTAGAAGGCCGTCTAGCTACCTACAGGCTAGAAAGCCCTCGTCCACTCGAGGACTGCCTAGTGTTTTTTATAAATTGCAAAAAAATAGCTATACTTCCCGCTAAAGAAATGGTCAAACATCTCGATATTCAACATGTATCGTCCAGCTTGAGATGAGTAAAATCTGATTTATTTGTGTTAGACATGTATACACATCCTACGTCTCGTTGAAGAATTAAGTCTGCTTATTTGAAGGCGTCTACGAAAACCCACTCCCGACAGCCAATGTTTAAAAAAGCGCCCGAGGCGTACGCCTCGAGGCGAGGCGAGGGAAAAACGCCTCGAGGCTTAAGCCTCAGGCCATAAAATAGAGGCTTATGCCTCAATGCGCCTCGAGGCTTATGTCTCGATGCGCCTCACGCCTTTTTGCTGAGGCGCGAAAAAAAAAAAAAATTCTTTCATCACAAAGTCTGCTTTTTTAAAGGTTAAAATTCTTCATTTTTCTAAAATTGCACCTATCTTAAAAAAATGTTGTTTTAATCTACTAACTCTTATTCTTTTTTTATTTTAGTTTAGTTTTAAAGTTGCAATTAATTTTGTTTTTCTTTACTAATTTGTTTGAAATAAGTGTATAAATTTGTTTGAGACTATATTTTGTTACAAATATATAGTTTGTTTGAAATAAATGTACAAAATTAACTTCAATATGACTTTTTTTTAAAAGGTTTCAATTTTTTTGTTTTCAACTTATATTAATATGTTTTCTTTAACTTATACTAATATATTTTAAAGGTTGCTGTTTTTTTTAATAAACTTAGGTTAATATGTTTTATTATTTTTTTAATAAAGTTGCTATTTTTTTAATCTTAGCTTGAAAATCAATGTTTTTTTTAATAAATTTGCTTGTTAAGTTGCATTGATTAATTTATTGTCATATTATAAAAGAACCAATATGTGAATGAAGCTAAAAAAATGATTTTGCCAATACGATTTTGCATTGATTAATTTATTGTCATATTTAAAATAACCAATATGTTCAAATTGATTTTTTTTTCTAAAAAGTTATATTGGGGGGAACAAAAAAATGTCAAACTATATGAGAAAGCCCTCAATGATTTTTTTTTTGTAGTTTTATTTTATGTTTCTTTGTTATTTTATTTTTATGGTTTTATTAGTATTTTTTAAATATTATTTTGCTCTTTTTTTTTTCTTTTCGGTGAGGCTTACGCCTCAAGCGCCTCGAGGCTTACGCCTCGCCTCGCCTTTCGCCTTTTTAAACATTGCCGACAGCAGAACCATATTAAGCACATACCAAACCAAGACAGTTGCAAGTCCCCACAATTAACTCAGTCTGTCACTCTAATTCTCAGTATCTGTGCAGTTAATAGAAGGACATCATATAGTGACACATTGGGACTATGTTATATGAACTATCACAAGAGTCTCCAAGGATGGGTTTAGGCGCCGGAATCTTCCGATCCCCAAAGAAATGAGCATTTGGGTGCCTATACTTGCACATTTTGAATGCGTCAAAAAATATTTTTCTTTTATTCCATAACATAAAATGTAAAGTTCATGCAACAAAGGGTGGCTAGTGAAATCGATCCATTCAGAAACAATCTTCTAACAAATCAACATAATAAGTGAGGTTTAAATATAATTTAGAAGTCAACTTAACATAGGGTTTAAACCATAGTCAATAAAAGTCCATCAACTTGAACATCACTTGCATTAATCAGCACCGCCAACAAATCTGAAACACCCCGGAACATAATTTCCAATCGCACCAATGAGTAATTAGTGCAAAGTTAATCAATTCCATAAGCACATGCGGACAACAATGCATCATGAACTAGCTGATGTCTTCTCACTTGAGGAAATAATCTAGTCAATAACTAAAGGCACCACATCAACCTCAAGATGCAAAATTGTTATTTCAGCCCTTAGCCCAAGATTTGTTTGGAGAAATATATCATATAGTAACCCACATTACTATACGATCTAGCGGCAACCACCATCGTACCAACTGGTCATTAAGGGTCACGAGACCTTTAAATCTGAGAGAGGAGCTACTGGTGGCACGTATGCAGTGGAGGGGACCTGTGAAACGGAAGCTGTATACTCTTCAGAGTCCTTTAAGAAGGTCCGTAGCAGCTCCTTTGTGCAGCACAAGGGTGGCGTTCAGCTCTTGAAAAGAGACACGGCTCCGGAAGCTTGTTCCACCCCGGTCTTGTGCGCCTTCGGCGGGGTTGTTACATCTGGGTCTATCCCTTCTACGGCTGGGAGACTTAAGTGGGTGGGTGAGCAAAGTGGCATGAAAGTATCTTGGGCTATGGATAAGAATGATCGGCATCGGGAATTCGGCTTCGTGGATCAGGCGGTTTCTGGCGTGGTGCGTGAGCAGGTATGTCCGGTTAATAGTTGTGTTGAGCATAGTGTTAGAGCTTGTTCTCCGGAGAAATCAGTCTCCGGCGAGGTTGGTCAGGAATACCGTTCTCCGGACGATTCCAACGGGAAGAAACCAGTGCTCGATGTAACTTTGCAGGTGTCTGAATCTGCATTTAATGAAGGCAAGTGTTTTGGGTCTATTGAACTGGAAAGTAGCGTACAACTAGGTGTGGAATACTTCTCTATGGGGGTTGACTCCACAGAAGGCGTCAAGATGTGGTCGCTGGTGACGTTGGTGCTATGCTAGCTAAGAGGATACACACAAAAATTATTAATTCTTGTAATTCTTGTGCTGCCAATCCTCTTGATCGCAGAGGTGCTTTCAATGAGGGGACCCATGTTTCTAGCAACGTTGGTCGGAGGAGCAGCTCTCCGGGGAATTCTAATGGAATGAAGCCGCGGCAGGAGCTGACGTCTGGGGGACAGTTTTCTCCAGAAATTCAGTTGTCCGATATTTCAGTACGAGGGACAAAAAATGATGGGGAAGGGATGAAGTGTGGGAAGCTGTCTAAGGGTATGGGGTTGAGATATAAGGAGGGTCTAATGTCGGATAAAGCAAGAATGGAACATGTGGGGGCATTTTCTGAATAGAAATGTCAGGTGGTAAACAATTTTATAAGTATAAAGACTTGTGGGTTTCCTGACTTAGTGTTAAGAGAGCGTGCAATTAACAATGCATATTATCATAAAGGGTTTAGTCCCCAAAATAGTGTTAAAGGTAAGAAGTTTATAAGGATGTCGGGAACAGGTGAGGTGGTGGTTGATTTACCAGTGCTTGAATTTCAAAATAATATATTGAAAGCTGATTTAAGAGTTGAAGAGTTACATAAGCGGGTCTAAAAAAAAAAGGCGAGGCCTGAAGTTGGCGATGAAAAAAAAGATGTATACCTTGGTAATGCTATGTTAGGGTTAAAAAATATCAAGACGTTTAGGAACACGGGGAAATATTGCAATCAAAAGAAAGTAGTGGGGAAGTCAAATGGCGGCAAAATTAGTAACTCAGATGGGGCGTATACAAGAGGGTAAAATGATCAGGCAACTCCATGGGGATCCAGTGAATAGTGGCAAGACTGTTGTGGTGGCGAGTGAGAAGTCTACTATGAAGGGTCGTGGGGCTGGGAGAGGAGGCTCGTATTTTGATGAATTAAATGATTCTAGGCTGTGGGTGGATTTAGTGATTTTGAGTCGAGTAGAAAATTGGGGGATGTGAGGAAGAAGGGTGGGATGAAGATCCAGTGGGGGGGGAGGGAGGATTTGTTAGGATCTTTTAGCAAAGATTCGGAAGTTATTTTTGAGGGGGTAAAAAGTGAGGCGTGGGAATTATTCGAGAAAATACAAGGAGGTGCGAGGGGAGCAGAGAGGGGTAAGCGGGGGAAAGAGGGGAGGTCTAAAGAGCGGTATTGTGTTTAATGAAATTACGCATTATCTCGTGGAATGTGAGGGGGTTGAACGATACTAACAAAAAGGGTATAGTTGGTGGGGTTATTACTAGGTGGAAGCCCGATATATTGTGTTTACAGGAGACTAAGATGAGTGATATGGATGATGGTTGCATAAGATATCTGGGGAGGGCGTGGGATCAAATGGGTCAGTTTGGATGCGGTGGGCATGTCGGGAGGAGTGATGATTTTGTGGAATTCAGCCGTGGTTGAATTGATGGAGTGCCTTGAGGGTAGTTGCTCTTTATCATGTCTTTTTAAAAATTTGGAGGATGGTTTTATTTGGAGTTTCTCGGGCATTTACGGGTCAGTGGAGGATACAAGTAGGTGGGAGTTGTGGGAGGAATTGGCAGGAGTGAGTACGGTGTGGGGTGCCCCATCGTGTAGGGGGGGATTACAATGTGGTGAGATTTGGAGTAGAGAAAAGTAGCGGAGGTAGAGTATGCAAATACATGAGCGAGTTCTCCAATTTTATTGATGAATTGGAGTTGATTGATTTGCCTCTAGAAGGGGGCTTGTTTAATTGGACCAGTTTTAGGGATAGGCCGTCGATGTCACGATTGGATCGATTTCTTATTTTTCAAAGGTGGGAGGAGCACTTCCCTGGGGTAATACAATCTACCTTACCTAGGGTTACTTCTGATCATTGCCCTATATTGTTAGAGTGTGGAGGGTGGAGGGAGGGTAGGATTCCTTTCAGATTCAAGAATATGTGGCTCAAAGAGCAGGATTTTGCCGAGAGGGTGAATATCTAGTGGTCTGGGTATGAGGTGGAGGGGAAGGCCAGTTTTCGATTGGCGACAAAGTTGGGTTTGATTAATGAATATATTAAAAGGTGGAATAGAGAGGTCTTCGGTCAGGTGCGCCTGGTTACAGCGAGTTACATGGAAGAGATAAGGAGGTTAGACGAGAAATAAGGGAGAGTCGGGCTCTCTGAGGAGGAAAGGAGAGGGAGGGAGGTTAATAAAGAGGAGTTGGGGAAGAGGTTAATACAAGAGGAAATTAGTTGGAGACAGAAATCGAGGGTTTTGTGGTCAAGGGAAGGGGACTCGAATACAAAGTTTTTCCACTCGGTGGAAAACTCGCATAGGCGGGGCAACCATATTGGGAAAATCTCTTTGGGGGGTGAGGTGCTCGAAGAAGAGAGGGGTGAGGGGGGTTATTGCTCAGTATTATGAGGATTTTATCAGGGAAGAAGAGGAGTGGAGGCCTTCTCTTGATGGCGCTGAGTTGGAGAGTATTTCGACATCCGAGGCTGAAGGCATTGAGGCTCCCTTCACTGAAGAGGAAAGTGTGCAGGTGGTTAAGTCTATGAGCGGGGATAAGGCGCCGGGGCCGGACGGATTCACGTTGGATTTTTTTTAGCAATTGTGGACGGTTGTCAGGATTGATGTGTTGGCCTTTTTTGATGAGTTTCATGATCGGGGGTACTTTTTGCCGAGGTTAAATGCGGCTTTTATCACCCTAATCTCTAAGAAGGGGGGCTCTATTGACATTAGAGATTACAGACCGATTAGTTTGATTGGAAGTATTTACAAGCTTCTAGACAAAGTCTTGTCGGTTCGGCTCAGGAAGATTATTGACCCTTTGATTTCGGAGTCTCAAAATGCCTTCGTTGGGGGTAAACAGATTCTCGACGCTATATTGGTGGCTAATGAGTGTGTGATGGCTAGGGATAAAAGTGGGATTCCTGGCATTGCTTGTAAGCTCGACATTGAGAAGGCGTATGATCATGTGAATTGGAATTTTCTTCTTTACTTATTAAGAAGGATGGGTTTTGGCGAACGATGGTGCCACTGGATTAAGAGGGGTGTTTCTACGGCTAGATTTTCGGTGCTGATTAACGGGGTACCTGAAGGCTTTTTCCCTAGTTCGCGTGGTCTTCGTTAAGGTGATCCGTTATCCCCATTTTTATTCATCTTGGTTATGGAGGAATTTAGTAGGACGATGGGACGGGTGGTTGCGACTGGGTGGATCAGGGGATTCAGATTTGGGTCTTTGAGTATTGGGACGATTACGGTTTCTCATCTCTTGTTTGCTGATGATGCAATTATTTTTTGCGATGCTGATCGTAGACAAATTCATGCTCTGGGGCTTCTTCTGATTTGTTTCGAGGCGGTGTCGGGGTTGAGGATCAATGCGGGGAAGTGTTAGTTGATCCCGATTGGGGGAGCGGGTAATGTGGACGAGCTTGTCGTTATTCTGGGCGGCCGGAGAGAGGCCTTTCTGAATACTTATCCTGGTTTTGCCTCTCGGAGCCAAGTATAAGTCCAAGGCAATTTGGGACCCGATTTTTGAAAGAATGAGAAAGATGCTGGCAGGATGGAAGAATGGTTTTTTATCGAAAGGGGGAAGGCTAACTCTTATCAAGAGCTACTTGTCGAGTTTGCCAACGTATTTCATGTCCATATTGCCTTTACCTGCGACCGTGCATAAAAACATGGAGAAGCTCATGAGAGATTTCTTGTGGAGAGGAACTGAAGATGGATTTATGCACAACTTAGTCAGATGGGAGGAGGTTTGCAAACCCATTAAGGAGGGCGGAGCGGGTGTGAGGAACTTGAGGCTTTTTAATAGAGCTCTTCTTGGGAAGTGGCTGTGGCGCTTCCCTCGAGAGGAAAATAGATTGTGGAGAAGGGTTGTGGGTGCGAGGTGGGGTTCTTCGCAGATGGGGTGGAGGCCGGTTGTGGGGTCTTTAGCCCACGGAGTGGGTTTGTGGAAGCATATTACGAGGGAGTGGGAGGATTATTCTAGAAATACTGAGTTTACCTTAGGAAAAGGGGATAAGATTAGATTCTGGACAGACAAATGGGGTGTGAATGGGTCTATTAAGGATCTTTTTCCTGGTATCTATAATCTAGGGGTGAATCAAGAGGGTACGGTGGTAGATCATGTGAATGTCAGCGGTGATAATGTCACGTGGAGACCTCAACTTAGGAGGAGGCTATGGGACTGGGAACTCCAAGAGGCGGATTTGTTCTTTAAATGGTTGAGCTCGGCTCCCCGTCCGACGGCAAGGGATGATTCTTTGAGGTGGAAGGTGGGGGGGTACTGGGGCTTTCACGGTTAAAGGTTTCTATGCTATTCTGAGTGACAGGGGAATCCCTAGGGCCCGATTCCCCTGGTAGAAGATTTGGAAGGTTAAGGTGCCTCCTAAGGTTAGATTCTTCGTTTGGATGGCGGCTAGACAAGCCATTTTGACGATGGAAGGTCAGCAGAAGAGTAGATATCGTCCGGCTAGCCGGTGTTGGTTATGCGAGGCGAAGATCAACCATCTTCTTCTGCACTGCAGGGTGACGAGAGGATTGTGGGATATTTTTCTAGCCATATCTAAGACCGTATGGGTCATGCCTGAGTCAGTGTGGGCTCTTTTAGAGACGTGGAGACCTCCTTGGGGTGGGGTGGAGACAAACGGGTTTGGCGCATGGTTCCTCACTGCATTTTGTGGATGATATGGAAGGAGAGGAATGCTCGTTGTTTCGAAGGTATAGAGATGTTGCCCTCGAGACTTCGTTATCTATTTTTAAGCACCCTTCTCAGCTGGTCTAAGGGGAAGATCTCTGTCACGACTCAAGATTTTGTTGAGTTTATAGAGAAGATCCGCTCTGTGTTGTAATTTTGGAATCTGAGCGGCAGGTGTATGTTTCTTTTCTGGCTTTTCTTGTATTGCTTTTGCTTTGTATACATCCTGTATACGGGTTCGCTCCCTTAGCGTTTGGTGTTTAATACAACCATTTAATTATCAAAAGAGGAAAGAAAAATACACGCAAAAAGAAGCAAAAATCCATCGCTTGCAGAACTTAGTTTTTTTTACCTCAAAGACATGGGGACTTCCATTCAAGTTGAAACAATGAGATACCGAGCCACCATAAGCGCTTCCACCAAAGGCCCAAGCAGGAAACCGCTTATCAGAATCATAGAACTGTATCACTTCCCAAACCACCATTATATAGCCTGTGATGAGTTAAATAAAAACTAAAGAACCCACAATATGACTAAAATGTATAATGCATGCAAACAGAAGACTTCATGTGACAAAAAAGGCGATTTTAACTTTTACCCACTGTGAAACCCCGACTAATTAAATACCGGGTAGCTACTCCTTTATTAAATTAATTCAAAATGCCAAGTTGGCTCAGTTAATAGCATCACTGTCGAAAACATTTTAAAGATTACTAACCACCAAGTATTTAAAAAGTAAGTGCCAAATTTTTATTAAATCTGATTAACATGCAACAAGAGTAAAGAACAACTGAATAACACCATTCACCATACTGAAGTAAAACAAATAACCATCACAAAATATAAATAAACTCTGGAGGAAAAACTCCTCAATACAAATCCCACAACTGATAAGTAAACTGAAGTAAATAACTAAAAACTGAATACTGAGCAATACATGCTAGAGTCTGAAAACTGAAATGTAAAAGATGTCTAATAGAATTGGGCAACATGCCCTACAACTGATAGATAGTGACTCTGAAATCCAAAAGATAGAAGCGTCTACATGCAAATCCCTGTAGCTTCCACAACCAGCTACAGCTCGTCACCTGAATGAGAATCCTATGCTTGGTGTCCTTGTGGCTGGGCACCTAAAATGGTTTTACAAGAAAAATAGATTTGAAAAGCAAACGGGTCAGAGCCCGAATGTGGAGTTATTTTAAAAACCTGCAAGTGCTTTAAAAACATTTAAAACATTAAATGCAAAGTACATGTTAGGACGTACACTCACATAATATCCTCACCTCTCGTCTAACTGTGCACTCCTAACGTAAGTACCCATCTATAACGACCCATACTACTAGCTAACTGACAACATAACTAGCTAGACTGCCAAAGGTTCTACCCATATTATTCGGTTCCATTTAACATAACAACACTCGTAATTAAATAGAGGTTTAACGTAAACTCAGTTACTAAATATGCCATTGATATAACTATCAGTTAACTCATTATATAACTCGAAACAATATCGTAATATTTTTACAATATTAACATGAGAATTCACATTAATATAATGTATATTATTCATATCATAAATATACAATACAAGCACCCCACAAATCTAAGCTATAGTGCTCACATACTCTGCTATCCATCCCGGTACATCATGTACATAAGGATTACATATTCCGAATCTCTCAGGAATAGTTTACCGATAACAACATCACAAATAATGGAGGCGAACACAGTCACCCTCACATGGGTCACGCACATACCTACGCTCCCACGATCAGCGGACTTATTAATATCACAATAAGTCTTTCAATGACCTATGTTCATCGAGGTAACCAATCTATATCCGGGCAACACAAGGATAAGAAGGCCCTAAGCAAACGTAAACCTCCCCCGTGATAGCAAGCTGGTAGGTATGTTATACACATAAACTATATACTAAGCATTCACACATCTTAGATATTACCATATTAATAAGGTATTTTCTACATCATTATACCGTTATTCCAAACTTATATGTTTCAAGTCTCTTGATAATATATAATTAAAATAGTCGACAAGTCTTACGCCGTAGTTTCTCAAACTTGGAATCTAACTCGAATAGACTATTAGGTTCCTATTATTCCCAAATATAACACCTTTGTTCCTAAGGTCTTTACTTCTTCTCTAAACCTTATTTCATCAACTTATTCAAATTTGTACTATTAACCCCAAATATTATCTCACATAACGAATTTCATTTATTTAGAATAATTCCTCAAATTTCATTCCGATTAAAGTCCCATCTCATAATCATGCCTACTGGTCCTCCTTAAAGCTAAGGGTATTCACAAAGTCTCCAAACATATTCTCCGAGGGTTTCCACCATTAAAATCAAATTAAGGAAAACTTTACTCATTCTGGGAAGGTCGATCGATCGACCTATGAATGTCGATCGATCGATTGAGTCGATCGATCGACTGATGAATGTCGATCGATCGATCAAACAGGTATGGCTACGGACTGCTTCGTTTTGCAGATTTGAAACCATCTCAAAACTAATTTCTAACGTATGATTCTCAAGTATAACGTTATAGTGATGTTATATAACAATCCTACAATATTACTAACGTCCAGAAATCAATAATTCAACAACTAAAGGCTACATATGGATTAATCTTCATCAAAAACCTAGTTTCCAGATTTTTCTCAAGAACATGAACCCTAACTATATATCATCATCAAATCCCAGAATTTAATTCGTTTTTCTTTCACCCAATCATGTATTAACATCAGATTAATCATTTCCAACTATTCTACATGCAATTTATCCTCAATATTCAGAACCTAAGTTCAATTAATCATGGGTTTTCATTCATCTTCCAATAACAATTATAAAACTTCAATTTGCTAACATGGAAAGAACATTTGCTGGAGTTAAACATAATTAAACCACTTGCCTTGGTTTGATTTCGGATTTGGTGTTGATTTGGTGAAGAATTTCTGCAGAATTCCTCTCTCTCTCTCCTTCTCCAAGCTTTCTTCTCCAAAAGGCTATGGTGGCTAGGGTTTGCTTTGGGGAGACTTATGAAAACCTAATTTAATAAACCTCCGTAGCTTGTTGGGTTAATAAGGGTTGGTTGGGTCAATTCCTTATCAGATTACAACTCTCCATTTTCGTCACTTTTAATTACCCAAAAATACCAAATTACTAAAATACCCTTTATGGTGCCGGAATGGCCTAAAAATACCCCGGGACCCAAACTATACCCCCGGCTAGTGTTTTCGGACTATATCGACCCTTCCGGACGCGTTGGCGCACTCAAATCGACCATACGGTTTATAGATTTTAAATTCACTTTTATTATCAAAATATTATACCGTGGCGCGGCGGTCCCACGCGTCTCAACAAAAATTTCTAAAATGCCGTATATAAATCCCACGACAAATTTTATAATACCAAGTCCATATATAATCATATATGCACATAATCAAATACCAATTTACATCACATTAGTATTTATAACCCGGATTAATTTCCAAATAATACGCATTTAATTAATTAATCCCATAAATAAATATAGTCAAAAGTACGGGGTATTACACCCACTTAATTAAAAGTTTGAGATGCACCCCCAGAAGCCCTGCTAAAGCTCAGATTCACTAGAAACCTTATAAAGTTGACATCGTGAGCTTTAGCAATGCTTTTGGGGCTGTATCTCAATTGTCAAAGAAGTAGGGGTGTAACGCAAAATTGGACGTTAAAGTCAAATGACCCAAAAATGCATCTGAAACTTGGTGGTGCAGTCACATAGTAAATAGATAAGTAGGACATACAAGTTGTGTTGACTAATCAAAATTTATAGTCTAATCATATCGAACCAAACATTCATCATCAAAACATATGTGCTTCTCCACTGATGATTACCAAAATTATAGGTTCATATCACTATCTTCAATAAAAAACATGTGGCTACATAGATTCCTTCGAGTCTCAAGGTATCTGATTGAATAGTGGATATCATCTTATATGTTTAGTCTAATTTTTATGCAAAGTGATAATTACATGACTCTTACAACATAAATAGTACCAGATTTAGAAACAACAATGGTAGCACTCGCCTTACCTACTGGTAAGCATTCAACTGGCCTGAAGGATCAATATAGTGCAAAGAATCTGAACTTCGAGGATTTCCATTTGAAGATGGAGAAATGAAAAAATTCAATGAATGAACTCCGAGTACAAAATATGTGTGTGTGTGTGTGTGTGTGTGTAGAAGAGAAGTTACACCATGGATTATCGAAATTGTTTAAGGCTATTACCAGTAAAATCAACAGCAACCATGAAGTTGAGCTCAAATCCACTAGAAATATAATCGATAAAAGTGTACAGTTGCTTTTCAACAAATCCATCCACAAATAGTTCACCCTTCAGAACCTACAGATATACACAAGTCAAGCTCAGGCCTCAATGATGAGCGATTTGTACCAAAAGAGCCATGAAGGGAAGGTACCTTCTCATACTGGTAACAAGAATGAGATGAAACAAAATTTGCAACAACTTTTTCTTTGTGAACTTTTTCTAGGTCTGTCATCGATTTCTGTAATTTACGGTTACACTGCGGTATTAACATTTATGATAATAGAAAAGGATGGAAAATATGAGAACATGATGGGAGGGGGTTGAAGAAGAACAAATAAAAGATTCAGAGAAAAAAAAGCAATGTAGAAAGAATGAAGCAGAAATCACAAACAAAATCAGAAGTTACCCAATAAGTACGTGATTGCCACTGCTATTAAAATCAAAGCACTCAATGAGTATTGGGTTATCCTGCGACAAAGTGACAACATCAACAAACAAGCATAACTTAAAAGTTTTGGTAATATATAGCTCCACCCCAGTGGCTGTTTTGGGATCTTTTGGTTCCTCGGTTACAATTCTAAAAGAGTGAACATGCATTCGAATTACAGAAACACAAGTCTCTTTATGTTCAGGTAGCTAATTATTAGTCGCTACCCAAAACAATGAGAACCACATATATATTGCCTGATGAGTAACTACACATATTGAAACATGAATATAATCTAGGGTAACTTGTGAGAAACCCCTAAAGTAATGCACTAGTTGCCAAAAATATATTTTTAGTGATAAATATGAGACTATTTGCAAAAAAATCATAATTTACGTCCATTTGCAATCAGAGAAATACTTTGGGTGGTTTATTGCATTCTACCCTATAATCTATTCTAGCATCTAATGATGAAAACAGGCAACCTTGCTCCCATATTGCTGCATCGTTAAAGATATAGTCTTCCAAATGGGATTCAAGTTGTTGTTCACGACTCCTGTCTTGCAAATTCGAACAGGAGCTCCAGCCTCCAAAATCCTAGAGATTCTTAGGAAAGGATCCTAATGAAAAAAGGGAAAAAATGAGGGTCAAATTACCCATAAAAGTATATACAACTCCATAAGAATCTATCCTTGGATATACGTACACTTTTAGAGAATAGATCCTTGTTTTCCAAATGAGAACAACGGAATGTCATCTCAACGGCATTCTTAGAAGCAACAGCTTCCTCTGCATGAACAGTAAGTGTCCCCAAGTTTTTCAACCCGTTACCATTTCTATTGCGAAGATTTAGTGTCAGACTTCGGCTTTGTTGAGTCACAATCTTCCATGAGTTAAAAAGGAAAAATAAGTACACTACCGTATGAGGCTTTACATCGTAAGAAAAGTATTTAATAAGTAAATGGACTAATATAAATTTGAAAACTAAGAGAGAATCCCTCTTTTAAAGATGGAAAGAATAAACTACTACACACCATATACATGCGTGTCCAGTGGGTCAAGCCAAGAAAGCGTACATTATCTACTGGAATATAATAATATCTCTCGAGATCTCATTGTCTTTTATCTCTTTTCCTTCTAAAATTCTAGAACAATCTGTGAGGAAGCGGGTGTGGATATGGAAGCAACCACTTTGCCTAGATAGTGCCATAAGTGAGGTTTATGAAGATAAGCGGGTACGCATCTTATTTTTTATACTGAAAATTCATGCTATTTTCAAAATCTAAGAATCATCCCAGTTTAATTTGCCAAACTAAAATTCAAGGAGCTTCAGTGAACTGTCTATATAGTAGCACTATTAAAGAGAGAAACACAACAAAACAAAAAAATCTCGAGCTCAAATTTGTTGGCCCTCCTTTAGTTCGCATAACCTTAAAATGCTATAGCAGTTCCTCAGTTCCTAATAAGTCATCAATGCTGCAATCACAAATATTTGAGGTCATGTTAAACCTCATTAATGGGGGTCAACATATTTTAACCTGCAATTCTTCCATGAATGCTCAGTAAGGTTGTATTGACTGCTTCCACATTCAATTGGTATATTTTTTTAAAATTTGACTTGACATTTGGCCATACTAATGCATGGTAAGTTACCTCAGACAGAACACAGCTAGATTCACCAAGGAAATCTTGATCCTTCAACTTCAGCATCTGCAAGGCATCATAAAAAGAGTTAAACTTCAAAGTTCAACTTCTGCAGACCTCATATGATTAAAAGCCCGCCAAAACATACTAACAATAATAAACAAAGACAGGATTCTTGTTGTTGGGCATAGCTTATCATAAACAGCAGCACATTCAAATCATTATGCTTATAAACACTTAATACTAAGACTCTCATTCTCAAATAACGTTCTTAATCTAATGATTTATGACATGGATTCTATCTGTCATAATAAATTTTAACTAGCGTGGTTACGGTACAATTTTTTATCGTACTGAAAAATTATGGTTTGGGTTTACTACTTTTCATTACCACAAACTGAAATTACCAGAGGTTGGTTTTGGTTTTGGTTTACACTTTTAAAAAGCCGATTTACCAGTATTACAGTAATAAATTAAATACCGAAACTACCAACCAAAATACAAATTTTATATTATATTTTTAAATTTATATCATTAGAGGATTCATTTATTAGAAAATTTGATATCAAAAGTGAGTGGTATTTTAATTTTTAGAAAGTAAATAAGTTTTTCAAGTTTAGAACGCATGCTTATTCATTTGTTTTGTTTCTAGGACGAACTTTTTTATGTTCTTGTGATGAATCTGGGTTTACACTAGATTATTGGATATTTTATGTGTGCTGCTTATAACTATGTATTTAGTTTAAGTGTTAGGTTATATATATTGCATTTGAAAATTGAAAATGCCTGAAAAATAATCAATAATTTTTTTTTTTAAAAATAAGAAAAATACTAAGAATCCCAAAACTAAAAATACAAAAAAAAAACAAAATTATCAAAAGCAAAATTTACCAAAAAAAATGAAATACCGAGCGATTTGGTATCGGCAAGGGTTTTGAAAAACCGAACATACCGAGAAAAAATGGTATGGTATTAGTATATGCAAAATACCGACCAAACCGATCAATAACCACCGCTAATTTTAACTCACGGGAGTGAATATGATGAAAGGGCATAGTTATTAGCCTTTTCTTTCCTACGTTGATGTCTTTATGATTTGAGGGTATTTTTGTAGTTATTCAATTCCTCCCCGTCATATATAAGGATTCCCAACTCCCCCCCCCCCCCCCCCCCAACCCAACCCCCTTTTAGTATATAAAGAGTTCGTTAGATTTATACCTCATCAGAGTATGAATAAGAACAAGAGAGCATTTCAGCCTTAATTTCTTTATGGTTGTTTAGATTGTTCCGCTTATGTACATAAACATTATCAGAGAATGGTTCACTCTTTATTCCTCTTTCCTTTCCTAGGGTTTCAGCCTTGGAGGAAATTTACAGCGATCGGGAGGAGGGTTGGATTGACACTAGATTTTTCCCCAGCCCGCAAGGCATGGATCCACCGTAGACTTCCGATGTTTCAGACGTTTAGACGCCCCAGGCGGACCACCCATCACCCGCGTAGCCTCCCATTGCGGCAACGAGTGTCGGGTGACCTCCCTGATGGTTTAACTAGATTCAAGTGACCTTGCCTTGGCCACCTACTGTACGGCGCAACATTCATCTTGATTTTTAAAGAGGATTGCTCCTTCCCCTGCCCTTGTTTGGCACGACATGATGTTGAATATCTTTCTGCTCCATCCGTGACGACGGCTACTCCTTCGATCTCCCATCTCCACCCTTTAGTGTAGTCCAATTCTGATCAACAACCTATCACTTCCACTATCAAGCCATTTTCAGCCACCACCTAAGTTGGAACCTATACCGCCAATCACGAGATGCTCCTTCCTTCATTACGGCATCGGTCTTCCGTTGTCGGTTCACCCACTCCCGATAGCAACTCCGCCACCTTCTAGTCACCGCGGCCTAGCCTCAGGCCCCTCCAATGATTACATCGACTTTGCGCCCTAAGTCACCATGTATTTGGTTTACCACCATATCCTAGCAGACCTATCTCCATTAGTCGAGAGTAGTGATTGTCGTCGCCACAACTTATTCTATACTCGATGCACATCCCAAGGTCGACTCTATACCGTGATCATTGAAGGTGATTCCATCCACAACATTGTTGCGATGAAGATGGTATATAAGCTTGGCTTGCCAGTGAAGCCATTTCAGATTTCCTTGTAGCATTGGGTGGCTTGGGGGCATATTTCAAAGTCAAGGCCGATATCGCGGCGATACGGCCAAGTTGACTAGGTATCGGTACCCACCGATACGATTCCGAGTTACGAGTTGAGTTTTAGATTATTGATGTGAATCGACCCTGTATCATTAATTTCTCGGTAGTATCGGCTCATATTGGTGATATCGCGGTAGAATCGGCCCATATCAGCGATATCAAAGTAGTATCGACCTACATTGGTGATATATCGACTGAGATGATATAAATTACTAAACATCGATGTCTCTATCTCAACTTCTAACTCACTCAATTAAGCCTCGATTTTGCATCCATGTCACGATCGAAACAATCGCTTTCAATTCGGTACAGGGTATATGATGTTTTGTGATCGCAAATCGGGTTTTTTGCTTGAATCTCTCATTTCTTTTCTTCTAGTGTTACTAAATGGGTTATCTCTCATTTAACCTTCTTTTTGTATTTACTTAATTTTTATTAAAATGTATCATTATTCATCTATCCTTAAAGTGTGTGATTAATTACATTATATATACCATTAACTAGTAATAGGTACTATTATAACATTCACAAAGAATATATTACTAAATATATATTTATTTAAACAATGGTACGCATACTAAATGATGATTCAGTATAACAATTAGATAATGTTATGCATACTAAATGATGATTTTGTACTTGTCTAATTGAGCCATATTATTTTTCTTATTTTTTTAAACTTTTCTTTATTTTTTTCAAATTTTTCTGAGTTCTCTAAATAGTGTATAGTCGTGTATCGCCCCGAGATCGAGATCGAGACCGATACCGATACTGATACCGAGTCAAAAAGTGAGTGTTCGAGTTATAGATTGATACCGTGACTTTGAACCATGCTTGGAGGTGATTCCCCTGTGTCACGTTCCTTTCTCCATGAGATATTATGTATGGTGATTGATATAACCACCTTACGTTAGGGAGACCAGGGCAATTTGATTGGAGCACCATACACGATGGTTGATCATACAGTTGTACCTTCTAGCATGATATATCGCAGGTGGAGAACCTTCTAATGCGTAGTCCACGTCCCACCCTTCCCGTGGTTACACTAGTGACTGCGATGACCCTGATCTCTGAGACTCGGACATGGGGCTATTGCTATGCCCTAGTGAGTAGCATAACCATTCAAAGATAAATGTTCATTGGTAGCTATTCTTGATACCTTTCACTCTTTGAGGATGTATGCACCCCGTCAAAAAGTATTCCACCCCTTCGTGACTTTCAACATGCGATCGATCTTGTTTAGGGCGCTCCCCTACCAAACTTGACCTACCATCGCATGTGTCCGGCTAAGCACCACGAGTTGCAAAGGTTGGTATATGAGTTGTGTGCCTGTGGATTGCTACGTGAGAGCATGTCACCTAACTAATGGTGATAGTAAGATGTGTGTCGATAACCGTGCGATCAATGCTATCACGGTTAAGTACAGTTATTCGCATTCCCTAACCATTAACTAATTTTAGTATTAACTTGTAATAAAATCTCGAGGAGATAGTCCAAATAAGCAATTTACCCCCTATTGAATTTGTAGTGGTAATTCTACAATAATCATGTCCATTATGGAGGTTTATCTATGATCAAACAAGAAGGGTAATTGAATTACCGAAAAACCTCAATGAAAATAAAAATAATAGGCATAAGCCTCTCTAATTCACAGTTCATAATAAACATCCTCCCAATGAGAAGTGTTATTTAAAAGGAATTAGGTTGCTTTTTAAATATAATTCAATTTTTTTATATGAACACCCAAATTGTTCGAGCCAGTGGAAAAATATTTTTAAGAAGTCCATTTTCTCCTCTGTGTAGGACCCAACTATATCGAAACATAATCTTGATCGTGTGTATATTGTTGTATAATACAAGTTTATTCTCACTCATGCGCGTCTACCGCACCTGGCTCACAGGAAATTAGTCAAGGATTATGAGATGTCGCAATGTTACAATTTAGTTTCTATATTAATTTTAACTCCTGCTTGTAACTCTAAGTCATTTACCAACTTACAAGATGATGAGATAGCGCAATCAAAATGGTGCAGCAAGGCAAGTTGCGATGATAAATCTGAACACAACTATGGCCAAAGGGACACCTATAAGGGATCATGTTTTTAAAATGATAGACTATAAAGCACAAATATTTCATTAGGTTCCCATACCAGTAACAAACAAAAAGAGAACCAATGTAAAATGCAATCACTCTTAGTTAAATCATGGTTTGAGGTCATTCTACCAATACAGAAGCACTAATCATATCTGCAATTATTTGTAGTGGTTCCAAGCAAATAGACAACTCTGATGGTGAAGTTTATTTATACATGGGAGATGCCTCAAAAGCATTAACTCTAGCAGTGGGGGATACATATATTAGTTTTGGTAGTGATAAAAGTTTAAACTATCAAGATTGCCTAAATAAACCTTCCACTAGAAGGAATCTTATTTATATTATAAGTTGTCTAAGAATGAATATATTTATCGGATGCATCGTAAGTCTGAAGCCTTCAATAATTTTACAGTGAATACGGAGAACCATCGGGGCAAAAGTATAATACCTCTTAGGAGAGTTCAAGGAATACTTGAAAGATAAAGGGATTACATCTTAGTTATTCCAACCAAGGACGCCTCAATTGAATGGGGTTGCAAAGAAGAGTAATTGAATGGGACTCTACCTAAATATTTTTAGTTGTATGAACTAGAATCAACCACATATCTTTTAAACATGGTACCATCCAAAGTTTATCTCCACCACCCTCGTAGAATTATGACTAGGCGCAAGCCCAGTCAACAACACATTTAGATTTGGGGTGGTCTAGCACACGTGCTAAAAAGAAGATACATGCATGTTGAAGACAAGAATAAAGGCATGTTTCTTTGTAGGGTATCCCACACGAACAAATGGTGGTTTATTTAAAAGTGTTATGGATAAGAAGGTCATTGTTAACCCAATGCCCAATTTTATGAGAGTTATATCATAGATAACAAACTCAAAAGAAAAATTATAAAGGAGAAATAAAAGAGTTGTCAAAATTCCATTACCCCATCGTAGTAGGAGGATTGTCGTAACTCAAGCAAAAAAAATGAACTAGTTCAAGATACTAACATCAAAACACTAGGTTCACTGTAAGAACGACATTATTTAAACATGTCATCGTAGTGGGATGGTTGTTGGTCGACTAGGTCAGTTTATGTTTGGGGGATTCATCTAACAAAGTCCAAAAAAAAACAAGAAAACAATTCCCAGATCTACAATTAAACTATCCATGACACATCCAAATCTTTGGCACAAAGCAATGAAGTTTGAGATAAAATCTTTAATATTTCAATCAAGTGTTGGGATTTGTTGATCCACCTAATGAGATCAAACCTATTAAAATCAAGTGGGTTTACAAGAGAAAGAGTAGGGAAGATAGACAGGTAAAAACCTTAAAAGCAAGGCTTGCAGCAAAAGGGCTGGCTCAAAAGAAGGATAAGCACAGTGGTAACTATCAGCTAATCCGGAAGATAGTGCAAAAAGGTGATGGCACCATAAGATTGCATCGGAGAACAACCCAATGTGCCCTTTTCATGAAGAGCTTACTTTTCATAGTCATGTAAAGAGGATGGGAGTCAAAACCATGACAGCATGACTTTTAGTCTAGGTGGGAGATTGTTAAAATATATATTAAAAGTCGTGTTATCGAGTGGTGGATCTTCTTTGTGATTAAATTATGGATTTTTTTACTTTAATACATTACTAAGCTTCGATTTTAGACTTATATACAATTTTGTTTAAAAATTAGAGTTTGCCCAAATTTGTTACTAAATCCCTTAACTATAACTGCAACATGTCATTTTGAATTAAAATAATTAAAAAACCTAAAAAAATAGAAAACTAAAAAGAAAATTCATTTTAGTTTGAAAAAAAAAATAACAAAGAAAATAAAAATACCTTTCCATGTTTAGTCCCCCCCCCCCCCCCAACATCACCCACCCATTTGAATTAAAATAACTAAAAAAATAGAAAACTAAAAAAGAAAATTCATTTTAATTTGAAAATAAAAATCAAAAACCACAAAGAAAATAAAAATCCCATTCCAATATTTAATCCCTCCCCCCCACCAACTCTCTCCACAACCTCCTCTGCTATTCCCCCACCCACCGGCCATTACATGTCAACATCAACCCACCTCCCCACAACCACCCAGAACACCACCTCCCACAACCACCCCACCCCCTCTCTCTCTCAACAAACACATACAATACAAGAAGATAACATGTGTAAAATGGCGACACATGATTTTAATGGCGATTTCAAAATTCCGGTCAGTGCAATCTAGTCAAATGATTTTAATGGCGATATCATATTTCCGGCGTGTTACTTCATTTTCTTGCAAATTGGGTTTGGTTTTAGATTTGATTTGAAATCTATTTGGTTTTTGTGGAGAGAGAGGTAGTGTGGTTCTCGAGAGGTTGGTCAGTAAGAGGTGATTTCAGATTTGGTTTTAAATAGAGAAGTTGGCGTTTGGAGGAGGAGGAGGTAATGGTGGTGGTGGATTGTCGGTTTTTATTCAAAGAGAGAGGGGGTTGTGTGTTGGCCGGTGGGGGGATGAGCAGAGGAGGTGGCCGGTGGGGGGTGAGCGGAGGAGGTGGCCGGTGGGGGAGAGAGTTGTAGGGGTAGGGGGTTAATTTGTGGGAGAGAGGGTGATTGTCGGGGGAGTGTGTGTGTGTGTTGGGGGGGGGGGGGGGGGGCAGTGAAGACGAAGCGTCTTTTTTTTTCTCTTTTTTGTTTTGTTTCTATTTTTTCAGATTTTTCTGTATTTTCAATTGTTTTAACTAGTAACGCATTTTCTTTTTTATTTTTTAAACATTTTTTTGGATTTTTATATTATTTTAATTCAAAATGACATGTATCAGTTATAGTTAACGGATTTACTAACGATTTGGGGCAAAGTCTATTTTTTAAACAAAATTGTATTGCAGTCTAAAATCAAAGAATAGTAATGTATCAAAAATTTTTTTTAATTATATGGTTGATAAGATCATTATTTTTATTGTAACGAGAATCTGGTGTTAGGATGGTTTGCATTTACTTTAATATATATATTCATGTGTCATTTATTCTTACAAGCAGATGATATAATTGGTCCCTTCCTTCTAAAGTAAACTAGATAACAAGGCACACGCTATGCGTGTGCATACTGTTCCCGATGGACAATTAAGACTATTTTCCCGTAACCAACTCTTAAAAACATGTGGAGAGGTTGAGAAATGTTAGCAAACATGGAACAATGTTAATAATCTTCTAGTGCAGTGAGTGTTGGCTACATCATATTAGTTAAAGACGTGCCTAGGCCCTAAGCTCACAAAGGCAAACATTGTGCCTCTCTTTAGTATGGTGCGCACCTTGTGCGCCTGTCCCAAGCTCAAGGCGTGGTTTAAGTCTGCTTCATTATTTTTTTTTAAGAGAAAAATGTCTTATAGATATCCTGAACAATATATTGATTTCAATATTACAATAAGACATGTAGCATTGGATCACTCTCTCCCTAAAGTTGACCAACGGAAAATATAAGAAGCCTTCCCTCAAACCTTAGCATTTTTTTCTCTTACTATTGAAATCGAAGCAAACCTTGTTCCCTATAAAATAAATTAGGCAAAAAATACTGAAAATCTGCAACCATGTAGTGATCTTACACCAATTAACATGTTGACTTTTTTTAAGACAATTGTTGCACTACATTGATTTGGAACATTTGGATCTTTTTGCTTTTATTGACTAGTTAATCATTGGTATGTTGGATGATTTGAGTTACTTGAGTCAATCTAAATTTAAGCATAAGATGTGTTGAATATATCTCATTATTTGTCTATTTAAAATTAAGTATAAGTGTGAATTATGTTATATATTTCAGACCTGATAATAACACCACTTCATTATTACAAATATACCATCAAATTTACCTTTTACTCTACAATGTTCCTTACTTTGATAAGATGCACGCCTCACCTTGCGCCTAAGCTTTTGGGAAACCTTTTTCGCTGAGATGTGCCTTGTGCCTTTAATACCTATAGGTTACACGAAATAGTTCAGAGTTTTGAAAGACTGGACTTGTACACTTTATGTGTATTCAACGAGAACAAATTTGAGGTAGCCTTATTTATACCGACTTTAATAAGAATGACAAATAATTAGCCTTGAATATTGCATTTGTATAGTCCTTTACACGTACAGTATAGCCTTGTTGCCTTAAATCCAATGCACTTATTGTATAACTTCTATAATCATTGTTCACATCATATTTCAAGTTTATTTTATCTCTTAGAGGTGTTGGTGATGCTAACTTGGTAATCGAAACTTTTTTGTTGGGGTGAGGGGAGAAGCTATGGCTTTGTTGCATGTTCGGGCCTAATTTGGATGCCCGATACTTCGAAATATGTACGAGCTCGAAGCATGAAAGTTGTAAGTCATCGAGTTATCTTCGCTTGGACGAAAATATTGCGTCAATCGGAGTTCGAAGAAAATTATTATGAAAATTCCAAGATCGGACCTAAAAACAACAAAATCTTGTGTAAACGGGATTGGGTGTGCCATCTCATCTATAAACCATATGATGTCAAGTGAGGGAGGACACACCTTATACGGCATTCAAGTCCAACGAGCCTCATTTAGGCAAGCAAACCTAAGTCATTCAGGATAGAATATGCTCCTACATCACAATCTCTTACGATAGCAATTTTATTAATTGAGGATTCCAACCAATCCATGGGTTGTGTAGTGCGAAAATCACCATTTTCCCCCTTTCTTGCTTGGGTTTATGATAGAATAATTTGACTTTGTTGCAGGGTTCTCCTCTTCTTTTAAGATGTCCTTCTCTCTTGTTATGCATTTACTCTTCTCTCTCTCAATCACCATAAATTAACTTAGTCATTGCACTTATAGAAGATTGTAAGATTTATTTTGTTTTAACTTTGTGTAAATTGAAGGCTTGAAGGATTCATCTACTTATGGCTTTGTATTTCTTCTCTCTTTACTCTTTAATTTACTTCACTTGCTTGTTTATTGAGTGTGACTAGCTAAGCATATAGGTTGAGGATCATATAGCCAATGGATCATTGGTTTTTTAAGAGGTTCAAAGTTTAAAGCACTTCAATGGGTATATGGGTGTTGGGTGTCTATTATTTTAGTGTCTTCACCACCAGTGTCATGAAAAGGAGATCCTCAACGATAAGTACACTTTCAACCCTTGTTCTTGAAGATTTTTATGTACTTTAATCTTTCCTTGTGGGGTTTGCACCCCACATGTTTTATAGTTTGTGTCAAAGAGTTTTTACCAATTAATTGTTCTTTAAACCTTACAACCTAATTTCTATTTGAATCCAAGGTGAGGGAATGATCCCGAACCTTTATCCTTCATTAATTTTCCAATTTTTCCTCAATTGTAGTTGTTAAACTCAAACCACCCAACCACTTAATCATCTTTCCCTTTTATTTGTGCTATTTAGTGAACAATTATAACCCCAATTTTTTCTACAAGGGTCCAATCCCCAAGGAAATTGATTCCGGGCATGTCCGATGTCTACTTTGTTGCAATTTGTTTGCAATTTGCTCTTAACCGCAACATTATTTTTAGTCCACCCACAAACTCCTCGTGGTTATTAGAGATTGCTTAGGCTCTAAAGCTTGAGAAATATAAAATTGACAGGTGTAGATATTATTATTGCTTTAATCAGCTTATGAGTGTGAATTCATTTGTGGATCTAGGTCTTTATGAATTGGGGAATAATAATATGTACATGATGGAGGTTATTTTTCCATATGGATGCCACGTCTCAGTTTATGAGACTAATGGTATCTATAGACAATATGAATTGAATTCTGACTTGTATTTCTGATGTGTATGGAATTTATATCGACACGTGGCGCGTGGTTGTGCCTGTCCCAAAGGCACAACCGCGCGCCACGTGTAGCTATAAATCCCATACACATCAATTTCTCTAAGATGTGTTTACAATTTATGAATACAATGACTTAGTTACAAAAAATAAAAAAATAAAAAAGCAGACCAGATTCTCAGCAAACTGCTGCACAGATTTTAGAGAATTTGTCACCAGAAAAGCTGTCCAGATTTGAGGGAATCTGTCACCAACTTTTCTGCCCAGATTCAAGGAATCTGTCAACACTCCCCCTCAAGTTGTTGTGCAAATGTTGTTCATTCCCTCGGTAACCTTTTGGTGAGGATGTCCGTAAGTTTTTCATTGGTTGAGAAGAGGGGAGTGCAAACTAGACCACAATCAAATTTTTCTTTGATAAAGAGTCGATCCACTTCTACGTGTTTAGTGCGATCATGTTGTACTGGATTGTGAGCTATATTAATTGTGGACTTGTTATCACGTTATAACTTAATACTTCCTTCCCACTTGATAACCAAGTCTTCCATGAGAATATTGATCCACAAAAGCTCATAAACTCCATGTGTCATAGCTCTAAACTTTGTCTCGGCGCTTGATCTGGATAACATAGCTTGTTTTTTACTCCTCCAAGTCATCAGGTTCCATCCTGAGAAAGTACAATACCAAATGTTGATCTGCGATCCACCACTGAGCCTGTCCAATTTGCGTCTATGTAGGCTTCCATATTGAGCTCTTTGTTATTTCTGAAGAGAACACCTTTTTTCTGGGATTAATTGTAAGATTCGGTGAACATCTTCCAAATGACACTCCCTTGGAGAATGTATGAACTGACTTACTACACTCACAGCGTACGCAATGGTTGGCCGTATATAGGACAAATAAATGAGTTAACCTACCAATCTTTGGTATCTCCCCCTCTATATGATTGTATCTTTTGTAGTTTCTCTTAGCTTATGATTTTGTTCGATGGGAGTTTTAGAGGGCTTACAACACAGCATCCTTGTCTCCTGTAGTGTCAAGAATGTATTTTTTGTTGGAAAATAAATATGCCATTTTTAGAGTATGCAACCTTAATCCCCAAGAAGTATTTCAGCTTCCCTTTCTTATATCTCAAATTCTTCAGCAATTGTTTTTTTAAGCTTCTCAATTTCTTCAAGATGATTCCCATTTATGATAATATCATCAATATAAACAATTAAAACAGTGATTTTACCGATTCTTGATTTCTTGATGAAGAGTGTATAGTCACCTTGTGATTGTTTGAATTCCATCTTTTTCACTACACTGGTAAACCCTCCAAACCATGCTCGAGGAGATTGCTTCAATCCGTATAGAGCTTTCTTCAACCCCCACACATTATTACTCTCAAAATTTGAGGTAAAACCTAGAGGTGCCTCCATATAGACTTTTTCCTCTATGTTACCATGTAAGAATGCATTTTTTACATCCAATTGCTGCAAGGACCATTGAGGCCATTGAAGATTAGCTGCTAAGGTCAACAAAACACTAACAATATTCATTTTTGCAACTGGGCGAACGTTTCTTGATAGTTTACCCCATACGTTTGAGTGTACCCCTTTTTTACAAGCCTCGCCTTATAACTCTTCAAAGTCCCATCAGCATTATATTTAACAGTATACACCCATTTGCATCCCATTGGTTTTTTTCCGTTTGGAACTCGACTACATCCCACGTCTCTCTCCTTTTGGGGGCATTTATTTCTTCGTCCATGTCTTGTTTCTACTCCTCACTCTTAATTGTCTCTTGGACTGATTTTGGAATTTTAATGGTGTGTAACTTTATGAGAAACACTTTATGTGAAGACGAGGGACTATTAAAGGAGATAAATTTGGCTATGGGGTGTTGTGTACATTTTCGTGTACCCTTTATGATGGGGAATATCAATATCAGAATTTGTGGTGAACAAGAATTTGGAAGATTTTCGTTACCTATTATAGGCTCAGACTCTTGAGCTTGCACCGATTTGGGCTTAACTTTCCTCCTTAAATAGACCTGCAGTGGCAAAGTAGGTCTTTTTTCCCTGTTTTCTCATTATTAGTATTTTTGGGAGATGGAAGAGATGAAAGAGGCTTAAGGTATGATGAAGTAGTGACTATTTCAGGGGTGATTCTGGAATTTCAAGGGTTCTTTGTGTTATTTTGGGAGCTTTTTTTGGAATTTCAAGGGTGGTTTGTGTAATCTCAGGAGCTTTTTCTTGGATTTCAAGAGGTGAAAGATTTATTTCAAGGAATCCAAGACTCAAAACTCATCTTACCTTCCAATGAACTCTCACCCTGAAGATAAGATTCCCCAAAAAAAAGATTTGTACTTTGGAGCAATGTTTTAAAAAGCGAGCTATTGCCTTTTGCGATTGAAAAATGCCACGCTATTGGCACTGCTAAACAAGATGCTCCTTTTGCGTGCGCTATTGGGCGCGAAAGTGCGCAATTTTGAGCGAAAGTGCGCTATTGGAGCGCAATTGGAGCTTTGGGAAAAAAAAAGAAATGCTGCCATTTTGAAAGAAGGGAAATGCATGAGGTGTTTAACCCAACCCTTAACCCTTCAAAAACTTACGGGTTGTTAAACTTATGGGCTGTTAACACCTTTTTTTTTTATTTCTCAGTATACTTTTTTTTTCAGTTAACTTTCTTTGTTTGGGAGCTTTAAAAACTTACTTTTTTTGTAACTTTTTTTCAATAACTCACTTTTTTTATTCATATTTCAGCAACTTTTTTTCAAATCTCAAATAATGTAATTTTTTTAATAAATTCAGTAGAAAATGTATATTTTTAAATTTCAGTGTAAAATGTTTTCTATTTTTTATTTTTCAGATTAAAAAATGGCACACAAAAAAGATTATGGATGGAAGCATGCATATGAAAAAGATTATCAGTTTAAAATGCTACTTATTTATAAAATTTCAGCTTAAAATGTTATTTGTTTTATAATTTTGATTTTAAACTGTAATTTGTCTTTATAATTTCAGTTAGAATGTTAATATTTTATAATTTTAAGTTTAAAATGTTAATCTTTTGTAATTTTCAGTTTAAATGATACTTGTTTACAAAAGTGGAGCTTAATATGTTTTTTTTAAAATAATTTTCAGCCCAAATAGTTATTTGTTCAATAATTTTCAAATTAAAATGTTAATTATTTTACAAATATCAGTTTAAAATGTTATTTTATATGCTTTTCTAATAAAAAAACTGAAATGCACGAATTGCTTGCGCGACGCGATTTGCACGGCGCGACCCCGGAGCCAAAACGCGACACCTTGCGCGACCGCGATTAAAAACATTGCTTTGGAGAGATATAATGTGAGGCTCATAGCATAGGGGTACACTCAAACGTATAGGTAGACTATCAAGAAACGTTAACCCCGGTTGTAAAAATGAATATTGCTAGGGTCTTGTTGACCTTAGCAGCTAATGTTCAATGGTCCTTGCAGCAGTTGGATGTAAAAAAATGCATTCTTACAAGGTGAAGAAAAAGTCTATATGGAGGTACCTCCAAGTTTTACCTCAGATTTTGAGAGTAATGGTATGTGCAGGTTGAAGAAAGCTCTATACGGATTGAAGCAATCTCCTCGAACATGGTTTGGAAGGTTTACCAAAGTAATGAAAAAGATAGAGTTCAAACAATCACAAAGTGATCATACCCTCTTCATCAAGAAATCAAGAATCGGTAAAATCACTGTTTTTCATCAAGAAATCAATAATCGGTAAAATCACTGCTTTAATTGTCTATGTTGATGATAATATCATAACTGGGAATGATTTTGAAGAAATTGAGAAGCTTAAAAAACAAAAAGCTGAATAATTTGAGATAAAAGAACTAAGGAAGCTGAAATACTTCTTGGGGTTTGAAGTTGCATAATCCAAAAATGGCATATTTATTTCCCAACAAAAAATCATTCTTGACCTACTAAGGAGACAGGGATGTTGGGTTGAAAGCCCTCTGAAACTCTCATCAAACAAAATCACAAGCTAGGAGAAGCTATAGAAGATACAATCATATAGAGGGGGAGATGCCAAAGATTGGTACGGAAACTCATTTATTTGTCTCATACACAGCCAGACATTGCGTACACTGTGAGTGTAGTAAGTTAGTTCATGCATTCTCCAAGGGAGTGTTATTTGGAAGTTGTTCACCGAATCTTACAATATTTGAAGTCAACCCCTGGGAAAAGGTGATCTTAAAAAATAATCGAGAACTCGGTATGGATGCCTACACACACGCAGATAGGGCATCCTCAGTGGTGGAACGCAGATCAACATCTGGGTATTGTACTTTCTTAGGGGAACCTGGTGACTTGGAGGAGTAAAACACAAGCCATGGTAGCGAGATCAAGCGCCGAGGCAGAGTTTATAGCTATGGCACATGGAATTTGTGAGCTTTTGTGGCTCAAAATTCTCATGGAAGACTTGGGTATCAAGTGGGGAAGGAAGTATGATCCTATATTGTGATACCAAGTCCGTAATTAATATAGCTCATAATCTGGTACAACATGATCTCACTAAATAGAAGTGGATCAACATTTTATCAAAGAAAAACTAGATTGTGCTCTGATTTGCATGCCCTACATCCCAACCAATGGAAAAACTGGCGGACATCCTCATCAGATGATTACCGAGTCATTCATTCCAACGAATCACAAGCAAGCTGGGAATGGACAACATTTGCATAGCAGTTTGAGGGGGAGTGTTAATCTGGCAGAAAAACTGATGACAGATTTCCTAAAATCTGGGCAGCTTTTCAGGTGACAAATTCCCTAAAATCGGGACAACAGTTTGTTGAAAATCTAAGCAGCAGTTTCTGCTTTTTTTATTTTTTATTTTTTTGTAACTAAGTTGTTGTATCTATAAATTGTAGACACGTCTTAGAGAAATACAAGTCAGAAATTCTATTCATATTGTCTATAGAATATCTGATGCAAGAGCATATTCTAACCTAAATGGGCTAAGGCTCGCTGGACTTGGGCTATATAGGGCAGCTATAGTTTTTCGTACAATGGTAAGCACTTCCCCATCATTTGGTATCAGAGCTAGGTCATGGGTTCGAGTCGCAAGAGTGGCAACCTATTTAGATACCACTGAAAGTGTACCCTGCCTCAAACTCTATAAATGTGTGAACAAATCAAACTCTATAAATGTGTCAACAAATCAGGCTGATAAGTCCGATGAAGGAAATCCCCTCTCTGAAGATGCCACATCACCGACCAAAATTGCACATACTCTAATCTATCCAAGCCTTGTCTCTTCACTATTTTATTCCACCACACTTTGGTATGCTCCTGAAATTTGGTCATCACCAATAGCACACACTTAACCCCACGCAACTGCTTATACTCGAACACCTTCTCCACACTATCCAACCAATCTATGGAAGTATCCAACCAATCTACGAAAGAATCCGGATTCATCCGCCCATCAAACATTGACACCTCCACCATGAGATCCTCGTGAAGGCTCTTGGCCCAAAGCTTCAAAACCTACATGATTAGGGCCAAGTCACATCATCAACATCATTTTCCTTGTGCTGGACTTGGAAGAGGGGAGACGTGTCAAGTATCGGCTTGGGATCATGTCTTTTTAGGACTTTCATAACATAAATATTGTTAAAAGCCTTCCGGTGTGAAAACAAAAACGTTTGTGACGTTGAACTGGACTCCCGATCGAGAAAATCAAAAATAGGTTGGCACCACAAATTCCATCCCCAAAAGTCATACTGTGACTGTGCTTCAACTATATCAATTGTACTTGGACTGTTAGATAATCATAGTCGATGATAACATCATTGTTCCCATCGCTAGTACAGAGCCGTACATGAGATTGTCATCTCATACGGCTCCTCGAAGGTCATAAATAATCCTCATGATCATATGGACGACCCAAAGCACATTGCCTTTGTCCCCCCAAATGTGGTCGTGGAATCTCCTCTGCCACCCCACCTTGCTCAATCTCACGAGTGGTACATTTATCCATCTCATGTCCTAAACGGTTCCCTAGCTCAATCCAACCTCCATTCTTCACAATTTGGTCAAGTTCTCTTTATGAACCAATCGTCTAGTCAAATAAACCAGACTGGAAGCGGGACGAATCGGATCTCCATACCCGGTATTGGAAAATCACCAAACCCAATTTTCTTTGGCGGCACGTGTTGGGCCCCTTTTTTAGTGTGGAGTGGGCCTTAGTCCCTCTCGTAATACCTTGAATCCGACAAGGCAAAAGTCGTGGACGGAACATCAATCAGAACCCTAAGTAGCTTAATTGGAGCCTTTCCAATAGTCAATGCAATATCGGATCCATGCCAGTGATGTTGATGTTTGTCGTAACGTCGCAGTGCATATTCAAAGGAGGACCTTGGAGGACCCCTACAATTTTTTATTAAAGGTTGGCCGTATTGGAGACCTAATGGGCAATGGCCCAAATAGCCCTAGCATTTGAATCGCTAGGATTTTTTTTTTAATTTTGAGGGTTTAGAGCTCCAATTAAAGCTTTGCCTTTGTTCCTCTGCTGATCGGAGGTGATGACGGTAGTAGGCGGTGCAACCGACCCATCCAATTGGCTGACAGTGATGTTCGATCAGCTCGTATAAGGTCGGCGGCTCATTTGTTAATGATCGGGACCCTTGGAATGGGTCGATCGGATGTGCAATCGGGGAAGGGAGTGTCCCTGGCCGGCAAGGATTTCGGTGTTGTCAATTTGGGTAAATACACCCAATTTTGTGATGGAATTAGGCATGGAAATTTCAACCGCCTCGACTCGCACCAAACGGGTCGCGTTTGAAACTAATTTTTTTGGGCGGTTTCGGGTTTAGGTGTAAAAACAACCCACCCAGACCCGTTTATATATATTGTAACAAAAAAAATATAAAAATATTTATTTTACAAGAAATACCTTTGGATAAATATATTGGAAGTTATATTTTCTCCATTACTAATCATATAAGTTGGTAATCATGGTGGTATATTTATGCATTATTTTAAATATGTAAAAATATAAGTTCATTAAATGAACTAAATTTAATAAGTGGATCGGGTCGGGTTCAAGTTCGGGTTTTATAAAAATCAATTCGGGGCGGGGGCGGGTTTTAATAATAAAACCCGTTTCGGGTTCGGGCTGTGAGAAACACGCCCCATTGCCATCCCTAGGTAGAATGACGTAGTGAGAAGAGAGGACTGAGAAAATTATGAATGTCGAATTGAAATTCTTAAAACAATTTTTCTAAGGTTGCAATTCGACAATCCACATAAGCGGCTTCATTGGATTTGCTGGGTCCCATGTTTGAATTTAGTTACGATTCATAGCAACTTGGCTCTGATACAAATTTGACGAAACAAGACAAAATGGCCCAAAGAAATTCATAAAGCAAAATCTCTCTTTCTCTCTCAACTAAAATATATCTTCTTAATGAAGTAATTACAATCTATTAATAGATGAAGTTAGCTTGCTAATCAATCTAAGACTCTAAAATGTTTAAACTACCCTTCATTAATCCTACTAGATAAAGGAATATTAGAAAGCATAAAATTACCCTTTCATACATTAAGGGCTTTACATCATTAGGAAAGGAAAAAAAAGACACATGTGTCCTTAACTAAAAAGAGACTATCAACGAGTAAGAATAGCAAATATAAAGAAAACCCTAATCTAGGGTGCAGTGCCAACTCCATCCCTAAGAAAGGACAAAATGGCGAAAATAAATATACTCGTAAAGCTAAGCAACCTCCTAAAAAGTACATGATATTAAAAAAGATACACCCTACTCTTAAGTCAACTATACTTGATATGACCCTAGGGCCCCACACTATACCATGCACACCAACTAGTGTAAGGCCTTTTCTCCACCAAAGCCAAGGGATTACTATTGTAAAGGCTTTATTTGGACCATTTCGTATTGACGAATGCTAGAGTTGACAGTGGAATAGCTATAAATTACAAAAAAGTAACGTCTATTATAAAGGTGTCTTTTTTATGTTACAAGCTATATGTAGGCTTACAAGACTTAGTCATTAAGTAACCTAATGACTTAATGATTAAAGTAACCTTACAATGATTAAAGTAACCTTAGAAGACTAAGTTATTACAAGACTTAATGATTATGAAAGTTACTGACTTAATGACTAAATAAACCTTACAAGACTAAGTTATTACAAGATTTTATCATTAATTAACCTAATGACTTAAGTGAAAGCGCAAAGAGTAGGAGTAACAGGCTTGGTAAGAATAAGAACCTCCACAACAATGCAGAAGAGAAAAAGCCTTTCTTCTTCTTAGGATATCCCAATGCCTATCAAGCAGACATTCCAACACCCCCCTCAAATTGAAAGAGGTGCGAAATTGAAATCAATTTGCTATCTCAAATTGAAATCTCCCATCTAACTCGAACTCGAGTCTTCAAATAACATACTAATTGGACACTAACAAATGTAATAGAGCAACCAATAATTATGGACATAAGAAAAACTCAGCCAGTTTACAAAATTTATCAATTGACCACCAATAAATGTAACGGAGGAAAAATAAATAAGTCTCTAGATCACAACAGATGAAAAGGAGTGAAGAAAACCTTCAATTGCATATAATCAGTGAAGAAAAAAACTTCACATACAATCTACCAAATCACAGGTAGATAAGAAGAGTGCCTTTATTCAAGGGAAAAAACAACCCAAAAATTGCAGAAGTAACCCTAGAGGAAATAACTTGTGTTATAAAAGGTGTATTTTTTATGCTACCAAAAATGCCTATATATAGTCTTACAAGACTTGATCATTAGGTAACCTAATGACTTTATGACTATAGTAACTTTACAAGACTAAGTTATTACAAGATTTATTCATTAAGTTACCTAATGATTTAATGACTAGAGTAACCTTACACGACTAAGTTATTACAAGATTAAGTTATGACTAAGTTATTACAAGATTTAGTCATTAAGTTACCTAATGAATAAATGACAAAAGAAACCTTACAAGACAAAGTTATTACAACAGAGTAAAGAAGAGTTCTTCATTAGAAAGTGCACATGGCCAAAAGCCAAACCATTATGAATTTCAGCTTTGTCTCTCTTCACTTCACCATTAGTGCATTGAACTAGTAAAAGTGGCGATGAAAATTGGATAACCTATAAACGTGTGATTTTTAGAATGTAGACGTTCTAATCTTCCTATTATTTTTCTCCATTCTTATCAAAACATAAAATATTTTCCATTGGAATGCCAAAACTAACTCACAAGCAGTAGATGCTAAATTATCTATTGCTTATTACCCTAATTGCTCCTTGGTGAAAATCCTTCAATATTTATCTCTCACAATTGGGTTTTTTACCAATTAGTCCCGTTTACTAATAGGTCTTAATATTTTTTTTTCTCCATCAGGTCCCATGAAAAAATATTTTTGTTCCAATAGGTCCTATTTATAAACATACAGTGAATATTCATTATATGTACAAGTAGGACCTATTAAGAAAAAAATATTGCGATAGGCCTATTAGGAAATGTCCCATGTAAATAGGACATAATAGGAAAATCCTCCAATTCTTAACACATTGGCATATTTTGAACAATCTCAAATACGGGGCATGAAACTGAATTAAAATTAGAAAACTGATGATTCTTTTAGAAGCTGAAATCATAATGTACCTTTACAGGAAGATTGTGATACTTTGAATCTATATCATACACCTGAAAACTTAAAAAAAAAAAAGGTAAACATGTTAGAGAATTACTTAAGGCTAAAAAGACGTCCATTGATGTGATGAACAATATAATTAAAGAGATACAAAAGGCTTACACCAATAGCTGGACAGTCTCAAACTGATAAACAACATTCACTTTTTGAATCCAAACAGGATCCAAATTGTTCATTATCACTTCAGTGCGACCAAGTTCTTCATGCGTTCCATCTCTTTTCTTTACATATACAACTGCCAGAGGATCACTCTGCAGGCAACAAACAATATAGCTTTAGTTTCAACTGTAGTGACATTAGATAATTTTATGCATCAAATAATATAGCACACAGATTGTATTAATTGCTCAATGTCTTCTCAAAGCAACGAGGTGGTCGTGGATTAGAAAAGTAAATAGTTTCCATTTCCGTTTAAACTTGGCGATATCATGTCCTTAACAATCTCCCACCAAGTTTGCTTACATCTACCTTTTCCCCTAGCATTACCATCAATATTAACTAAGTCACTCTTCCTTCCTTAATTAATCTTTACAATCGCTACTTCTACTTTTTCACCGATATATTCATTTCTAATCGTTTCCTTTCGAGTTTTACCATGCAACCATCTTAACTCCCGTATTTCCGCCACTCATTTTCTTAACATGTTGCTACTTGGTAGCCCAATACTCTGTCCCACATTACATGGAAGGCAAGTCCCGTCTTGCAGAACCTCCCCTTGTACTTCATATCGTTGCGTTTGCGTTAATTAGGTAGCTGACAGGCAATTAATACTTTGACAGATTCTTATGAACATGAATTCTACGAATTTTATTGATGGGAGAAACCTGTTATCAAGATATTGTTTGAGAACTTGAAGGTTCACTTTTGGCATATTTATATACCTAAAAAATAGAAGTAAAATTTTGACGTGTTATCTAGAACCAACAACTGTGTTTTTGGATAGTATTATTACTATATTCCTTTCACAAAGATTGAAGATATCACATTGTCTTAGCATAATAGCACAATAAAAGGAAAAAGTGATATTCATCACCAGCATCATACTTGCCTTATCCCAATCACAATGGATCAGCTACATAAATCTTTTTTTTTAACCTAACATGTTTTAGCCACCAACTCTATTTTCTTGAAATATTTCCTTGACACAATGCGACCTCCAAAATTAGTTTCATCAACCTCTCCGTCATTTACCTTCAATTTTAACTTGTCATTCTTTTGTGATCAGTGCATCTAAAGGTCTACATTGTTTATAAAAATAAGTGGCGTACAAACGAAGAAGCACGACTCAGACACGGAATCTGATATGACTCAGACACGTGATTTTCACGAAAAACTCGTACGTTGATGTGTTTAATTAGATATTTCACATATAATCGGAAAATTATAGTTTTTTCAAATGAATCTAAGAATTAAAATATATTGACCTTTCTAGTGTAAAGTACAACTACAAATCATTAAGTCAAAAATATATTCCCTTGAAGATCTTAGCTCCAATATATCCAAGACCGCAAAATAGCATAACTCCATAGTCTCACATTTCTGCAGGAAAGAATGAGCTACAATCTAAAGGAATCAATGACCGAACGCTACAAAGTGAAGGAACTGAAGCAACCTAAACCCTCATCTAAACGAACTGAAGATGCGTGTCTTGGACGTATTCTAAACGTACCCAACATGTCCAACATGTATCTGAGCCAGATACGCGTCCAAACCTGACTCGAAGTCTGGGAAGTGGCAGTGCTTCATATAATTTACAATGAATATATGAGTAACTATCATATTAATTCAACATTTGTATCACTCATCATTATTTCCATTGAATGATTTAATGTGGCTATTTCATCAGCTTTTTTGAAGGATTCAAAACTTTATAAATATTTGATTGATGAGGCTAATATGTGAACATTCCAATCTCCATTTCTTATCAAGGAATGCCCCATACTCGCAGAGGGAATGTAAGATGCAGGACGTTGGTGGTAATTCATATGATAACATGGAAGGTGTCTGCATTCTTGATATAGCAATCTTTCGATTGATGATGAGAGGCCATTTTATTTACAAATGATGGTGGTGGAGATGACGATGTGGTCATTGAAAAATTTTAAACAGGGGAGTGCGAGTGTTTTTTTTTTTTACTCATGAATTAAATTGCCTTTGTTATGATTCATTGAAGAAGTATTTTAATGAAGAAAGAACAATGCAACATGATGATAGGAGATGTTTAGATTTGTAATGTCTTTTACAACAATTGTTACATTAATCATACGATGATTTTGTTATAGTACTTGGTTGTTATGATGTTGCATGCTTTTACTCTTGGAAAATGATGAATGCAATATTATCAGAGTTGATGAATGACAAATTGTTATAATGGTATATATTAATCTATATTTGTTAAGGAATAACATAATATTTTTATACTATTTTTCGTGCCGCACCCGTATTCTTTTTGTTTGAGAATTTTTTAATCACCACCCCCACATCATGTCGGACACACACCCTTGCTACTTAGCATGCAACTCATCGCATTTCTAAGTATTTAAAACGCGCATTCCTATCAAATAGCTAAAAAGAATTGAACGCATCAATTTTGTCCTCTTGTTGACACACCACGCACCCGTATTCTTTTTCTTTGAGAATTTTTGAATCACATCACCAACATCATGTAGGGCACACATCCGTGCTTCTTAGCATGCAACTCAGCACATTACTACGTATTTAAAACGCTCATTCCTATCATATAGCTAAAAAGAATTGAACGCATCAGTTTTGTCCTCTTGTTGACACACCTCTGATTTGACAACAAAGGCCCTGTATTTTGGACATGTTATACAAAGCGGGCATTGAGGTGCAAAATGTAAACTTCTCTTGAGAAAAAATGAGGTACATAAAAAGGGAAACCAACTTCAAAATATAAAAAAAGAGCACTCTCTCTATATATATCTCTACTACCTGAAAAGCACGAATACAATAGATAGCAGACATTTTATCAGTTTACCCCCAAATTCCCCTAAATTTACATGAGTTTCATCCCATCAACTATTACTAAAACTCGTTAAACACAATCTCATCTCCGGCTCCATCTCACCTCCAACCCAAGCTCCCACACATCTTCCTCTCTATTTAATGGTTTCTCCACCAAACAAAAGGTATGTAAAATTGAGATAGTACAAGTTTGACGTCTTCCCCGTCATTTACCATAAAATTTCAGTTCTAACAAACCATTTAATTTCATTTGGGAATCCAATCCTTACTGAATTGAAATGTCTTTCATTAAATTTGAGAACCCTATCAACTACTACCATTCAAAATTTTAGGTTTTTTTTTTACTTTAATACATTACTAATTCTCGATTTTAGACTTTAATACATCTTTAATTTAAAAATTAGACTTTGCCAAAAATTGTTAAAAATTTTGTTAGTGTTGACAACCAGGTGGCATTTTAAATCAAAAGTAATATAACTATCCAAAAAAATAATAATATAAAAGAAAAGAAAAAGGAAAAAGAACACCCACCCATAGACCCCATTTCACCCCTCACCCCTGGTCCATATTGCTTCTCCGTCCGCTCTCCCTCCCCTGACTGTCCTCCCCGTGGCCCCCACCTCCTCTCTCTCGAACTTGGCCGAATCAAAGCAATTGTTTGTATTATTTGGGTTCATTTTGATTTGTTGTTGTTGGGCATTTGTGGTTGCGGTGATAACGGGTCATGTTGGTGGTGGGTTGAGGATGGATTGTAATAAAATGACCTAATCCCTTGCATCTGCGGTGGCATGGATTGTAATAACCATGTCATAACTAGTGCATTTTCAGCTGCCCAATTATTGTATTTAGGATCGTCCAGGATGGGGTACTTAACATTCATAAACATGAAAAATCATTTGACGGCTAGTAATATATATACTAGCAGATTGAGCCCATTGCATATAGTTGGTTTCGTCCAGCTTAACCATGGTGATACACATGGCGGGATGATGGTCATTACTACTTCTCATCGTTGGATTCACACCAACAGAAGAGATACCTCCTCCAGAATTTACTTCAAACAATTTCTAGACAACACAACCTAGAAACAGAACAACTCAAGAATACAAGCTCAAAAAACTGTGGATGGAATTAACACTTCTCATCTTCAATTGACCCTCTATACACTAGGGGTTCTTCAGGTTAGCCCTAGGATTCCACCTCCATAAACTTAGGGCTTTATACACCATTCTTTGATACCATTTGAGTCATGACGTAATCAAACCCTAGATTATGTATATAAGAGATAGGAAGAACAGAGGAGAGAAATCTGTTATGGGAAGAGGAGAAAGAATGAAATGAATTAGGTCATTCATTCTCCCATCTCATTCTATTTATAACATAAGATTTCACTAATTATACATAGATACCCTACAGAATAAAAGTAACATAAATAAGCTTCCATATAAGCCCCTGACAACACAAATGACCAAAAATTTTATTCTCTGTATTTATTATGGACACTCATCTCACGGTCTCTCAGTCTTGCTTCAGAGCCACCATGGCCAGTCACCATATCACCTCCGCCATCACATGTCACAGAGTTGTTGGGATCACTCCCTCTCAAGCGCTGAAAATGATCGTCTCCTAGATATATTGTTCGTTAAATTCAGATTTAATATTGTTTTTGTTTCAATGGATGAAAGAGAAAATCTCTGAAAAAGTGTTTCGTGGTTGTGGATACTAGTTTGATTTGTAGTGGTGGTTTGATTTGTAGATCTACGAGGAAGAAGACTGACCCATCGTTGGTCGGCTTGGTTGTTCGATTGTGGGTTTATTCATTAGTGATGGTTGGGTATGTTGAAAAGGGGATAAAAAAGGGAAATCCATCAAATGGGGATGTGGGATTATGCATTTCCTCCTCGCAATCGTTACGACCGACTACTTGTGAAGTAGTGGGCTGTAAAGGGTCATTTTGTGTGTTGTGCATGAAGAGAAGAAGCCAGGAATTGAAGTTAAGGGGGCCCTGACTTGATTTGTATTTAACATTGGTCTGCCTTAATTGATTTCTTAAACACCAGTGTACTAAGCACTCGCAAAAAACCAAACACCCCGAGTAATAAACATTTCCTACAAAGGTACGATGACAGGTGATTAATATAAAAAAATATGTGTATAGGTGTATAAGGTAGACAGTGGACCCTTGCAGAGATACCTTTGACATAATGTCACGATCACGTAATTTTTGAAGCTGACAGGGATATCTGCAGGTCGAAATCGGAACATATTAGTCATATGCAATGGAAACAGATAGGCTGCCACGCTAAAAAATGAATATAAAGGAGTACAGAAAACCTTAGAAACAAGTGCATCACAACAGCTGCTAGCATAATACATTGTGATGGCATTTTGTAAAATCTATAGCTATATTTTCTTCAGAAAACCATTAAAAGCAGTAAGAACCAAGACTACTACAATGATAATGAACAATGACATTTCTTTTCCAGCCCTAGTGTTACTTCTAGAGTTGTATAAAGTTCCATTCTTATTTAGCAACAGATGGTTTGGCATAAAATGGTTCGTCTGAACTCCGGTATAGTTTTTGTTTTCTTTAAACGAAACAGCATAAAAATTTCTCGTGCACAGCCACTTGGTGTAAGATCTTGCTTTTATGCAGTGTTCTAAAAGGCGCGCATATGCGTGATACTTTTTAGAAACGCAACGCATAGGGGGTATGCTTGGGAAAATGCGTGGTCAACGATTTTTAAGGCGGTCAATGGGCGTGAGGCGCGCATTTCGAGCAAAAAGCGTTTTTTTATAAAGCAAAACGACGTCATTTTACCTGGGTTTTTTTATATATTTTTTTTTCTCATGTACTACGTTCATAAAACAGATATATTTAAAAAAAAAGGGTGCCTCGATCTCTGTTTTTAACAGACTTAAAAAACAAACAAACTTGTATTAAAAAAAAAACATTGTAATGTTTACCCGTTTCGTTCCAAAACAACAACAAAACGTAACCTGCTCTTCCCAAAACTCCATTGTCGAAAACCCGAACACCCTTCGGCCTTTACCTCCGCCCTCTGATTTTCTACCTTCCAGCTGTAAGTTTTCTGATTTCTTTCTTTACCTCTGATTTTTTTTCTTTTGATTTCTTATTTCTTTCTTGGCTTATTTCTTTCTTCCGGCCGTAAGTTGTTCAAATAGGCCGAAAACCCAAAACATTGTAATGTTTATAAACAATTTAATCGTTATAATGTTTATGATTTATGATTTTATAAATTCTTTACCATAAACATTGTAATGTTTCTTATTTCTATTTTAGTTTAAGAAATGTTTATAATGATTAAGAAATGTCAACAGCTAAGAAATGTTAATGTTGAAGGCTGACAGTTAAGAAATGTTAATGTTTAGGAAGTGTCAAAAATTTATAATGTTGAAGTCTAACAGTTAATAAAAAATTCTCCTCTTATTTTTTTGTAGGAAACTTGGAATGAATCAAGTGCTTATGAATCTTTTATGAGTATTTATATATTACATCTCTAATTTA
Organism: Sambucus nigra; assembly: GCA_949130495.1. NCBI lineage: Eukaryota > Viridiplantae > Streptophyta > Magnoliopsida > Dipsacales > Adoxaceae > Sambucus > Sambucus nigra. The sequence continues at coordinate 642,532,906 of OX422216.1, forward strand.
GAAGATTATTAGTCACTTACTTTAAAATTTTGATTGCATTCACATTATATTTGAAATATATTATTTACTAACTTGTTTTTCATTTTAATTGCATGTTATAGGGTGATCTGAACTTAGGGAGCACGGATATGGGAAAAAGGACTACCAAATATACGAATATAATTTCAAATTTCAAGGTATGTTTTATTTTATTCATAATTTTAATTCAATATTTATGATTATGTTTTTTTTTATGTAAGTTATGCTTATATTTCTGCTTTTATTATTTTAAAAGCCTGGGTATAATTAAAAAAAATTAAAAAAAGGCAAAACACCTTTTCACGCATAGGTGCGCCTATGCCCCTAATACTTGATGATTGACAACCACGCATCGATCACGCATCATGCCTTTTAGAACATTGCTTCATTAACGTGTGCATTATAAATATTTAAAAAAAATCGTGCTGCTAGAAACAAATCTATTATAGAATTTTGCACTATCTGAAACGCTTTTTTTTTAATAAGTCTGGTTGAAACTAGTATTAGAGGAAAGCAGCATCACTTAGAAAAAGGACAAATAGAACTAAGTAAAAGAAAAATCATCATGAAAGATGTTTTCAGCCTGCTTGATGCTCAACATTTATTCTTTTTTACGAAGCATAAGCGTATGAAACTATGAGACCAGATACTGCGTTCGGATACACAGAAACTTGCCCGATACGTATCCCAATCATATTAAAAAAATAAAAACAAAAAAACTGGATAGATGGACACGTTCCCTGTATGAATATTTGTATCCTGATTTATTTTTCATTTTTAGATATGTGAGGCTGTATGGTGAGATACTTGGCAAGTAAGGCGGGGACATCATTGCCGTTTTTTAATGATGTAATTCTGATCATTTTAAAAAGTTGTCTAATATAAACTAAGTTTTCATAAGCGAAACTCAAATTAGTCATTTGTTTGATCACAAAATACAACAGAATGACAAAAACTAAATTAAATCCCATTCTCTCCTAACTACTTTATTGCCCTACAAGTACACAAATAATTTTTAAACGTTTAAGGTATATATTAATCATTAGATTTATCTTTTATACAAATGTTATTAACTTAAAAAAAATTATTCATATTATTCATTGAGTAGCTAAATTCGTAAGTTTTATACATGTAGAACAATATATTATATTATTAGTTTTATTACTGTATCCCGACCATATCGTGTCTTAGTTTTTTAAGTTTTTTCGTGTCCCAGTATTCGTCCTTATCCGTACTTAGAGCATCCATAGTGGGGGAGGAGATGAATAGGCATATTTACAAACTTAAAAGGTGAGTTGCCTTTCGTTTCGTTCACACACAACATATACACTGGTGAAAGCTAAAATAAGTTCCTACGAACTATATTAGTTCGTAGGAAATTTTTACGAATTAATATAGTTCGTAGGAACCCAAATTTAGATTTTTAATGTGTTAATAATACTCCCTACAAACTTCTGAAGTTCGTAGGAACCCTTTACAAATTCTCCAACCAATTTGTATCTTTACGGAACCCTTACAAATTGAACAACGGAATTTGTTCGCTAAACTTCACCAGTGCTGACAGTCCAATTTGTAAAGATACAAATTTCCTTTACATTTTGCATCTCCATTGTTGGATGCTCTTAGTGGGTTTGGAAACCTTAATAATGGACTAGTGAATAGTAGTGGCCAAAGTCAAGCGAATATGGGAAATTGCCTTAGAGATTATCTCAATGGAATGTGAGGACAAAAGTCCAAAAAATAAAAGAAATTACAGTAAACATATAGTGGGCCAAGGTATGCAGGGACAATGCAATAATTATCCAATTCTACCTCATCCAATCTTGATAGAATCTCAATCATGAAAATATTTAAAACAGGGACAATGTGGGCTTGTCTTGTATCATATGGGAATCTTTCTTTGTTTCATATAAGAGAGTAGTGGTATGGTAGTGTGAGTATGGAAGAGAGGGACCATCTAAATAAAATCCAATTCCACCACAAAATAAGTCAATTTTGTCATTCCCTAAAAGCATCAAACATTTTGATCTCATCTAATTAATCTTGACAGAAAAATAAAAAATAAAAAAAGGCTGTAAAGCACCAAGTATGAGTAGAAACACGGCACGGGGGCAAAATAAAAAACAAAAAAAATCCCTGATAAAAATCTGGTAATTTTTACAACTCTAAGCATCAAAATCTGTTAAGTGAGATAATCCCATTCCCATTTCCATTAAAAGGTTGCTTGAATGTCTAGTGTCTACACTTGAGTTCTCAGCTGAACCACAACTGTGCAAACATTGGGCATACCTGATTGACTTTAAATTAAGGGTGACAATTTTAGAAACGACACGAAAACATGTCATGGAACGACACGAAATTGATCCGAAATTGACACGATATTTCGTGTTCGTGTCGAATTTTTTTGTGCGAAGTCGTATCATGTCGTGTTCATGTCAAAATTACGAGTCATATTATCGTGTCTTGTCGGGTTAATCGTGTTTTTATTCGGGTTTTCGTGTCTATTCAAAATTGGGACTCAAAACCGTGACTCGCTAACATGGCGTGTCGCGATTGGTTAGTACCGCTGGCACGCGGAGCCACGATTAACCAATGACAACTCGCCATGTAAGCGTGAGTCCCGATTCCGTGTGTTAATTTAGCGTGAAGTTTTAAGAAATCTTGTTATTTGTGTCGTGTCGTTTTTATTTGGGTCGTGTTCGTGTCAATTAAAAGAAACACGAATTCGTGTCGAGTCATGTTTGTGTTCAAAAAACCATTATCGTGTCGGTCCGAAACACGATCCAATTACATGAATTGCCACCCCTACGTTAAATACTGTGCATAAATTTTAGGGAGGTGTCATCAATAATAAAATAATCAATTTTCTTTCAACAAGTATATATATATATATATATATAGAGAGAGAGAGAGAGAGAGTTTTAAATTTATATAATAAAATTAAAGAAAGGAATAACCCTCGTGCGACGTATGTCCCACAGGTACAGGTAGGGCAAGAGAATTAGATTAAATAGACAGGGAGTCGAATACAATAATAGTGGCCAGTCAGCAATATATATATATATATATGTGTGTATGTGTGTGTGTGAAAAAACAAAAAGAGAAACCTCTATTTGGGTAAATAGACGGTGAAAACCCTTGGCATTGAAGAACAAGTCAACAGCATCATTGGATTGGGTCCTCTCTTGGGGCATTCCTCCTATTGCTTGTTGCCCACCACGTACATCCGAAAAACAACCACCCACCGCCTTCTCTCCTTCATCACCTAGGGTTACAACCACCTACAGGGAAAACCAAAATCTTCTCTTGTCCCCATCCTATGGGCCCCAAACTCCCCTTTGCTATCAATTACTTGTATTCCCAAACTAGGGCTTTTTTTTTTCGAACTTCGATCCGATTTTTTTCGAATTTGAAATGAAATTTTAGTTTGTCGATTTATGATTTTTTTGAAAAAAATCGGATCGGAAATCGAAAACAATTCTGATTTTTTCGAAAGTATGCGGATTTGATTTTTTCAGAATTATTTTTCGATTTTCGATTTTTTGAAAGTTTTACATATCCCACATCGGTTGAGAGAGGGAGAGCGCTCTAAAATGTGCTCTATAAAATGAGAGTATCCTCCTAATTTCTACCGAAATGAAAAAATTGGTCAAATCCTCATGTATTTACATGTTGGGTTAAGTCATTTTCTTAGTTTCTTTAAAATGAGAATTTCGAGTAATCGAAAATCCATAATTTATTTTTTTGAAATTTTGGAATTTTCGAAATTTCTTGATTTTTAATATATTTTGTGAATTTTCAATTTTTTTCGATTTTTTCGAATTCGATTTTTTTTATCTTCCGAAAAAATCAGATCAGAAATCGGAATAATTATTTTATTTCCAAAAAAATCGAAATTTTTTCTGAAGAGACATTTTCCTATCTGATCCGACCGAAACACAACCCTAGCCCAAACCAATGGCATGCCGCCTTGAGTTTCACTTTTTCCCCTCACAAGCGTTAGGCCAATGCGTGTTTCGATATAAAATTTTCTTTGTCAATATTAGAAGTTGTAAATGTCTAAAATTGATATTTTTGGGCCTTAGCTTACCTTAATAATTAATAATAACAAATAAAGAAATTATCACTATCTACATGTAAATTTGGGAAGAATAGAGAGGGATAGAGATGAATAAGGAAAACAGTGATTAACGTGGTTCGGTCCAATGAGGTACCTACGTCCATAAGTACGGTATTGATTCTCTGTAATTCTGATAAGCACTAAAAAATGTTTAAATAAAACCTCAAATAGACCGTTTTTAATTGCTAATTCTCGGTTAAATCGGACTTATGGTAGAATTTATTTGTTTTGTAGCTCAATAAGCGTTTGTGGAGTTTAAAGTGATAATTCGGGGTAAATGCGCGAAAAAAGTGGCTTAATCTCGTAACATTACCTAAGCCTAACCTAGCCCAAACCATCACCCGCGCCCCGTGTGTGTTTGGTTTGTCCCCTTTTATTTCTTTTATTTTATTTTATTTTTTCTAGATTTCTATTTGTGTCGTTTGTATTTATTTTATTTTTTTATGTTATATTTTGTTTTGAGTCAAGTATATATTTTTAGGATTCATTTTTATATTTTATTTTTGTGTGTCGCTTGTATTTTTATTATATTTTTATATTTTTTAGGTGTTCGTTTTAGTTTATTTAATTTTTAGTTTTTAGTATTAATTTAGTTTTGTTAGTTCTTATTAAGCTAGGTTTATTAGTATTATTTTATTTGAGTCTTTTACTTCTAGACTAGGAATTTAATTTTTTAGTTTATATTTCTTTAGTGTTATTTTAATTTGTTTTAGGTTAGCATTTTAATTAGATTTTTTTTTTATAGTTTCAGTTGAGTCTTGATTTTATTTTTATTTTTAGGGTCACAACTTAAATACATACAACACCCAAACAACACACTCACTCACACAAATCCTACATACACACTCACATATACATAACTAACCCCTCACCCTAACACCATGCACATCACCTACACACTAACCTCACCCAACCCATCCTCAACCTTCCAACACACACCCTTTCTCTCTTCTCCATTATCTTTCACCTCTCACCATCTCACTCTCTCTCCTACTCCATTAAAACAACAACACCCACCAATCAAACCTCCACCATAACCCTCTTCACCTCATCTTACACCACCCAACATCCATAACCCAACACCATAAACCCACCTCCCATATCCCATCCCCTGCCTGATTTAACTCCAACCCTCGCCCACCTTCCATACCCTTTAACCCGGCTTCCCAACCAGGAGCCACCTAAAATCGGCGACCAAACCGCCCTTAACCCAACCAGGGAACAACCCAACCCGTACCCAATCTGGGTCAACCTCCTTCGCAACCCGAGCTCCTGCCAGCACCTCCCTTATATTCCCTTCTCCGAATCCCAAAATGCGACCAAACCACCTGCTCAAACCCATGCCTTACCTCCTACCCCTTTCCCGCTTGAACCCATTCCCACCATGTAAGCCAAAATCGATCAAAAACAAACCAAGACTAAAACAAATAAAAGTCACATGCCTAATAAACCTCATTTACCCCTTACCCATTTTACCCCCAACCTACATCTTTTAACCCAATACCCAAAATACCCTCATCAGCAATCTAATTTGTATTCCTTCTCACATGACACACTCAAACCACATGACACACCCAACACACATGCACACATGTGTGCATTGTCCAAAAATACCCCTAGCCTCCATGTGCACCATATAAATTGAAGACTTTGGCCATTTTCAAAAGGCTCTTCAACTTTGTTTTTAAAACTCTTGTGTGATAAATTTCTCTACACTCCTCTATAGAGAGTATTTGAATTTTTAGCAAATATCTCAATATAGAGGTGTGTAGTGAAGTTTATCTGTACGATGAATTTCACCCCACCCCTCTATAATGAATTTTTGCATTTTTAGCAATTATTTCAAAATAGATTGATGTAGTTGAATTCATCTCTTATGGGAGGTAAATTCTAATCCATTCCTTTATGTCGAGATTTTGCATTTTTAGCAATTATCTCAATATAAAGTAATGATCCAGAATTTATTTATTTGGATGAGTTTTAATGTACAATTTTATAATGTTAGGATTTGCATTTTTAGCAAATCTCTTTTATTATTTAATTGTCCATTATGAATTCATCCATTATCTTTTTTTTGTAGTTTTTATTTTAGATTCAATAAATAAATTAGTGAGTGGTTGTAATTGAGAGATTATTGATGTGAATGAAGATTTCATTCCAATTCAAGGCTTAAATGGGTTTGATCTATTCCTCTCTTATTACTTTTATTTTAATCATCACATGCTTTCAATTGTTTATCTTATATTTTTGGATGATGGTTATTGAGCGCTAATCTCCCATTCATGGGATGTATTTTGAAGCCCTCATGAGTCCAATTTAGTTAGCTTACTTTTTAGCACAATTTTGTTTACCTCATTTTTTATTAGCTTTTACATCTACTTTAAAAATTAGTATATAGTTAGTTAATTAATAATCCCTTGAAAAATCCATAAAAATATAAAAAATAAAAATAGAAAAATCATAATAATATGCAAATGAATTACACATGTCTTCTCATATTTTGTGTTTCATCCGTAAAGTTGGACTGATACTCCCTTACTTACCCCTATACATATTTTGAGTTCATGTGTAGGTTTAAGGGAATTTTGATGGAAAAAAAGTTGCAACAACGACAAAATACATTAGAAGAAATTTTTTTACTCTATAAAATTCAATAGGACAAAGCCCTGAAAAAGATGGATACGAGCTCTTAAGATTCTCTTGTAATACCCCGTACTTTTATTTATATTTATTTATTAGGATTAATTAAATTAAATGTGTATTAATTGAGAATTAATCCGGATAAAATACTAACAAGGTGTCAGTTGGTATTTGATTATAACGTTATATGAATATTGAAAATATTGAATTTGTCGTGAGATAAAAATACGGTAATTTGGAAATTTTGTTGGGACACGTGTGACAGTCGCGCCAGGAATATAATTATTTTAATTAAAAAGTGAATTTTATTTTTATCAATCGTATGGTCATTTTGAGAGCGCCAATGCGTCCGGAAGGGTCGAAATAGTCAGAAAACACTAGTCGGGAGTTTAGTTTGGGTTCCGGGGCATTTTTAGGCCAACCGGCAACTTAAAAGGGTATTTTGGTAATTTTGGAATTTGGGGATTTATGACTAACGAATTTTGGGAGTTTAAAATAGAAAATTTTATAACCCACTAACCCATTACCAGCAATTAACTGATTAGAGGGCTACGGGGGCTTCATGAGAAGTTAGGAGAAGTTCCCAAAGAGAGAACCTTAACCCCATCTTCAACCTTCAACCTTGGGAGAAAAGGAGAGAGCAACCTTCATCAATTCAACACCAAATTCAGAGAATAATCCAAGGCAAGTGGTTTAATTACGTTATTTGCAACGAATGCTTCTTCCATGCATAGAAATTTATATAATTACATTGTTTTGGGAGAATTGCAAAAACCCATCAAATTGGAATTAGAAATTCATGATTTGATAAAGAGACTGTATGTAGAAATGTGTTTGGATGATTATACTGATGGAAATACATTTTATTTATTACAAAAACGGATTTAATTATGGTTATTGATGACTTTAAATTTCTAGGGTTCATGTTCATGAGATTTGGGGGGAAATTGGGGAGATTTGATGATTAGATGTGGTTTAAGATGGTTTGACCCCATATATATGTTAAAATACGATTTAAGTATGTTTAGGAATGATTAGAAACCTTGAACTACTGTTGGAATGATGTTTAGATGAGATTAGAAGTGAAGAAAATTGGGAAAAATGAGATAGGAGAATTCTGGGCTCGAAACTGTCACCTCGTTAGAAGGCCTGCCCAGGTCGTTCGAACGAGCTTCTAACGAGTTGACAGTTTGACTTCTAATGAGTTGGATGTTCGTTCGATACCTTTCATTCGAACGAGATCTCGTTGGATGCCCACTTCGTTCGAACGGACTCTCGTTCGAACGAGACTTCTAACGAGTTGACAGATTGGTCTTCTTGGCTTGATTCGATTTTTAATGTCCTGCAACCTGGTTTACTTGTAGAGATAACATTCCTTTGATGACTAATTGATATAATTGGGACATTTGGGATATATTGAGGAGTGAAACATAGAAGTGTGATTTGAACCAAATAATAGTTGTGGATTAGGGCGCGAGTGACTAATCACAATGCGAGGATAATTAATGATTTAAATACATATAAATCGGACATATGATTTGTGTGACATTATAAGTTGGTATGAGAATGAGAATTGTTCCTCTAATAAATTATGGTAATTACTAAGATGTGTGCATGCTTAGTATATGTATATGATTTTATGTGTATGACATACCTACCATACTTGCTATCACGGGAGGTTTGCATTCGCTTAGGGCCATCTAATCTTTCTGTGCCTACGGGGGGATTTAGATTGGTACCTCGAGGACATAGGTCAGAGAAGGACTTATTGGGAAGTTAATAAGTCTGCTGATCATGGGAGCGTAGGTATGTGCGTGACCCATGTGATGGACTGTGTTCGCCTCCATTGTTTGTGATTGTTGTTATCTGAGAACTATTCCTGAGAGATTCGGAATGCGTGATCCTTATGTACGTGATGTACCGGGATGGATAGCAGAGTATGTATGCACCACAGCTTAGCCTCGGGGTGCTTGTATTGTATATTTATGATGTGAGTAATATACGGTTAAATGAAAAGGAATTATTATGTTATAACTGCGAGAATAATTGTAGTAACGCCTTGATAAAGATAAAAAGGGATAACCTGCTGTGAATTGTATTTCTAATAATTAAGAATCCAAGTTTCAGTAAAGCTATCCATTTAATTGATAATGTCGGGAATTTATATTGTGAATCGAGTAGAAAGGTTAGAACGTATGACGGTTTGGTTAGATACGAATATCACTTAGATGGGTACGGTGCGTTAGGAGTGCACAATTTGTCGAGAGGTGAGAATTTCATGTGAGAGCACGTCCTAACATGTATTTTGCATTCATTGTTTTAATGTTATTAAAGCACTTGTTATTTTTAAAATACTCTCCACTTTCGGGCTCTGACCCGTTTGCTTTCAAATCTATTTTGTAAAAACCTTTTTAGGTGCCCAGCCACAAGTACACCATGCATAAGGTTTCTATTCAGGTGAAGAGCTGTAGCTGTTGTGGAAGTTACAGGGATTTGCTAGTAGACGCCTCCTTTCCTAGTCTTGAATCCATATTCAGTTTCATCATTTCTAGGGCACGTCGCCCATTTCTATTAGAGACATTTCATATTTCAGTTATTCAGATTTTTGGCATGTAATTAATTCAGGATACACTGTTTTATTTATTTCAGTTGTGGGATTGTTGTGAGGATTTTTCCTCCGGACTAATTATTATTGTTGGTTACTTTATTGAGACCTTATGGTGTATGGTTACGTTTATCTTTCATAACTCTTTTATTGCATGTTAATCAGACTTAATTTAAAATTTGACATCTTACTTGTAAATACTAGGTGGTTAGTAATCATTAAAATGTTTTCGACAGTGATGCTATTAACTGAACCAACTTGGCATTTGGTATTAATTTAATAAAGGAGTAGCTACCCGGTATTTAATTAGTCAGGGTGTCACAGGTGGTATCAGAGCATCAGGTTCTAGTGTCCTTTAGGATCTGTATGGCTTATTATGTTTTCGCTGAGCTTTCTTTGATGTAGAGCCCTATATTTTAGGACTGTTGTATTCTTTTATATATGCTACGCTCTTAAGCTATTTTGAATTTATAACTGTGAACTTATAGACTTTACTCTTATTTCAGATGCCTCCACGACGTGCACCACGAGTTCCTAGGAATGCACAGCCAGAGCAACAGCCAGCTCCAGTACAGGGCACCATGAATGCCACCGAGGTTGCAGCCATTGTAGCCCAAGCGATAAACGTCGCTCTCTCTCTTGTACAGCAGGCACCACCTAGGGCGCCAGTAGCCGCACCAGTTCAGGCACATGCATTCCCGTATGCTTGGGAACGCATTCGAGATGCTTTTCAGAAAGCACACCCACCGGAGTTCGCAGGTAGCTCCGATGTTGTGGTTTCAAGTCAGTGGAGGAAAGACATACAGAGGCACTTGAGGATGTATGAGTGCACCGATGTTCAGAAGCAGATACTAGCTACTTTCAAGCTAGTGGGGTCTGCACTACAGTGGTGGGAGTCTATTACCAGCGTGGAGGAGAGAGATACTCTCACGATATAGGAGTTTTGGGTGCGGTTCGATCGTAAGTATTTTCTGTCAGCCGTTCACACGGAAATGAGGAGAAAGTTAATGAATCTCAGATAGGAGGGAAGGACTATGGCTAAGTATGAGGCCGAATTCACAAATCTACTGAATATTATGCCGGATGAAATACCGACAGAAGAGAAAAAGATTCAGAAGTTCACCGACGAATTGACTTGGAGGATCCGTCAACATTTATTGGGAAACCTCTCGTTGGCCACTTATTCTGACGTGGTTAACGTTGCACTGTTACACTGCCAGGATCACCGCTTTCACATAGCTGAGAGCAAGAGGTCAGGAGAGTCCAGCCATCAGGGAAGGACTGGGGGAAATGGTGCCGGTGGGGCACAATCTGTTCAGGGACAGAGGCAGGTTGACCAGGATTCCCAGCAGGGGGATCATAAGAGGTTCAGATTGGGGAATTTCAGGCACGGACAGGAAGGATTTAGGTAGGGCCATCAGGGTCTGAACGGCCATCAGGGCCAGCAGGGTCAGAATGGTCAACAGCAATTTTAGCAGGGCCAGCATGGCCAGGGGAGGAATGGTAATGGCCACCAGGGTCGAGGGCAGCAGGGACAGAGAGGGGGGAACTTCTCGGGGAGGTGTTACATTTGTGGCAAGACTGGCCATAAACGCCAGGACTGTCCTGATAAGGGCAGAGCCCCACAGCAACAGCAGCAGGGTGCTCGACAGGAGCCGCAGAGGCCTATGTTTCCCGCCGCCCTCCCAGCACCACCATAGATGGCAGCATTACCACCCATTCTAGCGATCCCAGTTCAGCAGGGACAGCTTCAGTATGGGAGAGTATATCAGCTTCAGCAGGCCGCAGCCCCGCAGGATCCACCAGCCATTGAGGGTATGTTCTCTATTCAGGGGACTATGGGGCGTATTTTATTTGACACGGGGGCTACACATTGTTTCATTGCTATGAGATTTTCACGCACCATTGGGTTATTAGATACCTCCGAGAGTACGGTTAATTGTGTAGATTCGCCGTTGAGTAGGGGTTCCGTGATTTCCCTTGTATGTAGAAGCGTGGGTATAGAGATCGGGAGGTTTACTTTACCCGCGGATATGTTAGTGTTAAAGATGACCGAGTATGATGCCATTATTGGTATGGATTGGCTAGTTGCGTACCGAGCCATGATTGACTGTTTTAGCAGGAGTATTATCTTTTCCATTCCCAGGCAGGAGATGTTTTTAGTGGCGATGCCTCGTCTTGAGGGAGGATCGTCCACTCACTTGTACTATATTGAGGAGGAGACCTCTAAGGAAGTGGTGATACCACTTGATTCGATTCCGGTTGTTCGAGAGTTTGCCGATGTATTTTAGGATATACCTGGATTACCTTCGAGTAGAGAGATATATTTTGTGATCGACTTAACGCTGGGCACTCGGCCTATTACCCGCGCACCTTACCGTATGGCTCCAGCTGAAATGAGAGAGTTACAAGATCAGATTGAGCAGTTATTGGGTCAAGGGTTTATCCGGAGAAGTACTTCGCCGTGGGGTGCCCCTGTGTTGTTCGTAAAGAAGAGGGATGGATAGTTGAGGTTGTGTGTAGATTATCGGGAGTTGAATAAGGTCACGATACAGAATAAGTATCCGTTGCCCCGAATCGATGAATTATTCGACCAGTTGAGAGGAGCATCTTTCTTCTCGAAGATTGATTTGCGATCGGGATACCATCAGTTGCGTATCAGGGAAGAGGACATCTCGAAGACTGCTTTCTTGACGAGATATGGTTCTTAGGAGTTTCAGGTTATGCCTTTTGATTTGACCAATGCTCCAGCCGTGTTTATGGACTTGATGAATAGGGTGTTTAGAGAGTTCCTAGATCAGTTCGTCATTGTCTTCATTGATGACATTCTGGTCTACTCCCAGACATAGGAGGAGCACGCCGAGCATTTGAGGCAGGTTTTGCAGACGCTACGTCAGAACGAGCTGTATGCAAAGTATGAGAAGTGCGGGTTTTGGCTGAAGGAGGTTCAGTTTTTGGGGCATATTATTTTCGACCGGGGGATATCTGTTGATCCGGGGAAGGTATTCGAGGTGAGGGAGTGGGGACATCCCACGACACCGACTTAGATCCGTAGTTTCTTGGGCCTAGAAGGATACTACAGGAAGTTTATTCGAGGTTTCTCCAAGATAGCGGGTCCTTTGACACATCTGACTCGTAAGGGTGTGCCGTTCATTTGGAGTGATGCCTGTCAGTTGGCATTCCATGAGTTGAAGGACAAGTTAACCTCAGCACCTGTGTTAGCATTGTTGAGATCGGGAGTTGAGTATCTAGTTTACACCGATGCTTCCTTACAAGGACTTGGAGGTGTATTGCAGCAGGAGAGTCAGGCCATAGCTTATGCTTCCCGTAAGCTTAAGCCTCACGAGAAGAATTACCCCACCCATGACTTGGAGTTAGCGGCAGTGGTATTTGCCCTTCGAATTTGGAGACATTATCTTTTGGGGGAGAAGTTTCGATTGTTCACGGACCACAAGTCCCTACAGTACCTATTCACGCAGAAGGAGTTGAATATGCGGCAACGGAGGTGGCTTGAGTTTGTGAAGGATTATTAGTTTGATATCCAATATCACCCGGGGAAGGCTAACGTGGTAGCAGACGTGTTAAGCCGTAGTCCAGTAGATGAGGTGGCAGGGGTGTGGAAGGCAAAGTGGAAAGAGTTAGGACACCAGGATGCAGTGGCCAGATCGTTCATGTCTGTGATGATGATTACACCGCAGATTATCACGAAGGTGGTAAAGGCACAGGCAAATGACTCGTTCTGTCAGGAACAGATAGTTCGATTACTAGCAGAGGGAGCCGAGTCCTATACCGTTAGCTCAAACGGGGGATTACGCTTCAATGGGAGACTTGTAGTTTCGGAAGGGGAGGAATTGCGACACGAGGTGATGGCAGAGTTGCACGGCTCACGATTCACGGTACATCCCGGTGGGGACAAAATGTACAAAGATATGAGACGTCAGTATTGGTGGAGTGGGATAAAGAGAGATATTGCCGTGTTTGTTTCTAAATGCGCCACTTGTCAACTGGTAAAAGTGGATCATCAGAGACCGGCAGGACTTCTACAGCCATTAGAGGTCCCAATGTGGATGTGGGAGAGCATCTCCATGGATTTTATTATGGGGTTACCTACGTCACAGAGGGGTCACGACTCCATTTGGGTAATTATGGACAGGTTGACCAAAGTTGCTCATTTTCTACTCGTAAGGACAGACTACACTACGGGACAGTATGCCCAGCTTTTCATTGCAGAAATAGTGAGACTTCACGGTGTGCCCCTAAATATCGTGTTTGACAGAGACAAGATATTTGTTTCACGGTTTTGGGAGAGTTTTCAGGAGGCCATGGGCACGGAGTTGCGGTTGAGTACGGCATATCACCTGCAGACCAATGGGCAAATCGAGCGTACAAATCAGATATTGGAGGACATGTTGCATATGTGCATCATTGATTTTGGGGGTGGATGGGAGCAGTATCTTCCACTGGTGGAGTTTGCTTACAATAAATCCTACCAGTTCACCATTGGCATGGCTCCATTTGAGGCGTTGTACGGTAGACCTTATCGTTCCCCAGCATGTTGGTTGGAGGTGGGGGACAACAAGCTACTTGGGCCGAAAGTGATTAAGGATACTTCGACAAGGATAGAATTGATATGGAGTCGCATTCGGGTAGCTCAGGATCGGCAGAAGAGCTATGCTGATGCGAAGAGGTTCTTCAGGGAGTTCCAAGTGGGGAATCAGGTTTTACTTAGAGTATCTCCTATGAAGGGGATTATGCGATTTGGGAAGAAGGGGAAGTTTGCACCGAGATACGTGGGGCTATTACCTATCATCGAGCGGATTGGGTCTGTTGCATATAGACTTGGGTTACCGGAGTATTTGCACAAGATTCATGATGTGTTTCATATTTACTCGCTAAGGAAATATCTTAGAGATGATTTGGCTCATTCTCAAATTTCTTTGGAGGACATCGATCTCCATCCTGATAGCTCCTACGAGGAGGGGCCGATTGCTATTTTGGACCGAAGTGAGCGGAAACTGCGGTCGAAGATAGTTTCGTTAGTACGTGTTCAGTGGCGGCATCATAATGCCGAAGTGTCCACATGGGAGCGCAATGATGAGATGCGCGAACGTTATCCAGAGTTGTTTATACCAGGTACTTTCTAGTTCCGAATTTCGGGACGAAATTCTGTTATTAGGGGGGAAGTATGTAATACCCCGTACTTTTATTGATATTTATTTATTAGGATTAATTAAATTAAATGTGTATTAATTGAGAATTAATCCGGATAAAATACTAACAAGGTGTGAGTTGGTATTTGATTATAACGTTATATGAATATTGAAAATATTGAATTTATCGTGAGATAGAAATACGACAATATGGAAATTTTGTTGGGACGCGTGTGACAGTCGTGCCAGGAATATAATTATTTTAATTAAAAAGTGAATTTTATTTTTATCAACCGTATGTTCATTTTGAGTGCGCCAATGCGTCCGGAAGGGTCGAAATAGTCAGAAAACACTAGCCGGGGGTTTAGTTTGGGTCACGGGGCATTTTTAGGCCATACCGGCAACTTAAAAGGGTATTTTGATAATTTTGGAATTTTGGGATTTATGACTAACGAATTTTGGGAGTTTAAAATAGAAAATTTTATAACCCACTAACCCATTACCAGCAATTAATTGATTAGAGGACTACGGGGGTTTCATGAGAAGTTCGGAGAAGTTCCTAAAGAGAGAACCTTAACCCCATCTTCAACCTTCAACCTTGGGAGAAAAGGAGAGAGCAACCTTCATCAATTCAACACCAAATTCAGAGAATAATCCAAGGCAAGTGGTTTAATTACGTTATTTGCAACGAATGCTTCTTCCATGCGTAGAAATTTATATAATTACATTATTTTGGGAGAATTGCAAAAACCCATAAAATTGGAATTAGAAATTCATGATTTGATAAAGAGACTGTATGTAGAAATGTGTTTGGACGATTATACTGATGGAAATACATTTTATTTATTACAAAAACGGATTTAATTAAGGTTATTGATGACTTTAAATTTCTAGGGTTCATATTCATGAGATTTGGGGGGAAATTGGGGAGATTTGATGATTAGATGTGGTTTATGATGGTTTGACCCCATATATATGTTAAAATACAATTTAAGTATGTTTAGGAATGATTATAAACCTTGAACTACTATTGTAATGATGTTTAGATGAGATTAGAGGTGGAAAAAAATTGGGAAAAACGAGATAGGAGAATTCTGGGCTCGAAACTGTCACCTCGTTAGAAGGCCTGCCCACGTCGTTCGAACGAGCTTCTAACGAGTTGACAGTTTGACTTCTAACAAGTTGGATGTTTGTTCGATACCTTTCATTCGAACGAGATCTCGTTGGATGCCCACTTCATTCGAATGAACTCTCGTTCGAACGACCTCGTTCGAACGAGACTTCTAACGAGTTGACAGATTGGTCTTCTTGGCCTGATTCGATTTTTAATGTCCCGTAACCTGGTTTACTTGTAGAGATAACATTCTTTTGATGACTAATTGATATAATTGGGGCATTTGGGATATATTGAGGAGTGAAACATAGAAGTGTGATTTGAACCAAATGATAGTTGTGGATTAGGGTGCGAGTGACTAATCACGATGCGAGGATAATTAATGATTTAAATACATATAAACCGGACATATGATTTGTGTGACATTATAAGTTGGTATGAGAATGAGAAGTGTTCCTCTAATAAATTATGGTAATTACTAATATGTGTGCATGCTTAGTATATGTATATGATTTTATGTGTATGACATACCTACCATACTTGCTATCACGGGAGGTTTGCGTTTGCTTAGGGCCATCTAATCTTTGTGTGCCTACGGGGGGATTTAGATTGGTACCTCGAGGACATAGGTCAGAGAAGGACTTATTGGGAAGTTAATAAATCTGCTGATCTTGGGAGCGTAGGTATGTGCGTGACCCATGTGATGTGACTGTATTCGCCTCCATTGTTTGTGATTATTGTTATCTGAGAACGATTCCTGAGAGATTCGGAATGCGTGATCCTTATGTACATGATGTACCGGGATGGATAGCAGAGTATGTATGCACCACAGCTTAGCCTCGGGGTGCTTGTATTGTATATTTATGATGCGAGTAATATACGGTTAAATGAAAAGGAATTGTTATGTTATAACTGCGAGAATAATTGTAGTAACGCCTTGATAAAGATAAAAAGGGATTACCTGCTGTGAATTGTATTTCTAATAATTAAGAATCCGAGTTTCAGTAAAGCTATCCATTTAATTGATAACGTCGGGAATTTATATTGTGAATCGAGTAGAAAGGTTAGAACGTATGACGGTTTGGTTAGATACGAATATCACTTAGATGGGTACGGTGCGTTAGGAGTGCACAATTTGTCGAGAGGTGAGAATTTCATGTGAGAGCACATCCTAACATGTATTTTGCATTCATTGTTTTAATGTTATTAAAGCACTTGCTGTTTTTAAAATACTCTCCACTTTCGGGCTCTGACCCGTTTGCTTTCAAATCTATTTTGTAAAAACCTTTTTAGGTGCCCAGCCACAAGGACACCATGCATAGGGTTTCTATTCAGGTGACGAGCTGTAGCTGTTGTGGAAGTTACAGGGCTTTGCTAGTAGACGCCTCATTTCCTAGTCTTGACTCCATATTCAGTTTCATCATTTGTAGGGCATGTCGCCCATTTCTATTAGAGACATTTCATATTTCAGTTATTCAGATTTTTGGCATGTAATTAATTCAGGATACACTGTTTTATTTATTCCAGTTGTGGGATTGTTGTGAGGAGTTTTCCTCCGGACTGATTATTATTGTTGGTTACTTTATTGAGACCTTATGGTGTATGGTTACGTTAATCTTTCATAACTCTTTTATTGCATGTTAATCAGACTTAATTTAAAATTTGACATCTTACTTTTAAATACTAAGTGGTTAGTAATCATTAAAATGTTTTCGACAGTGATGCTATTAACTGAACCAACATGGCATTTTGTATTAATTTAATAAAGGAGTAGCTACCCGGTATTTAATTAGTCGGGGTGTCACATCTCTCTCTAGGGTTTGTGTATAGCCATTAGTCAGAATACTCTTAGAATTCCTTATCACATGGGATTGATTATTTATAGGTCGTTATCTGAGAAAAAGCGTGTGTAATAGGATAGGTGGAGTGTCTTTATAGGTCAGGCAGTTACACCTTTTACATGTCATGAGGTGGATAATCATGAGTAAGTTACCACGAGACAAATGTAGAATATTCCCTCACAAATATGATTGGATAACTGTATGTATTCGGTCACATGACATAAGCTAGTGTAAGGTTGGCGTAGACTAAATCAATTAACAATGTTAACTGATGACATGTCACTGTCCGGTCGAGAAGAATTATAACTGAGCTGGCCCGATTACTATTACTGACCAGATTTAATAACCAGGTCGAGCTTTTTACAGTACCTCCTTATGATATGTGTCACTATCTAATTGGTCTATATAATGTCCCGTATATATGTTATTCCAAAATCCCCCAAAACTTCATTCATGATTAGAACTTGTAGCATGTCCTCTAGAGTATTATATATTTGGAGCAGTTTGCTAGGTGAAGTGAATGGATGGAGTATTTAAAAGTATGATGTGGTTATTTTTAAATTATGTTCGGTACACGCCGAGCAGATACACTTGTAATATTTGTTTTTTTTATCGTGAAATGACACGTGTTAAATGATTTGGACTGGTGTTTGAGGCAATCATCATGTGCATTTGAGAAAGCGCGCATTTATGTTCCTTGTGCCTACCGCACCATTTGTTTTTCTAATATGGCATCACATGTCATGATTAAATGAACTTTTCGCCAAATGAAAAGTATTTAAAGGCACAAGGCCTTATTGTTTGAACTACCATAACGTTTCAAATCTTCCGAATGTTTTTAGAGATAGAAAGAAAAAGATTGTCCCGTCTCCATAGCTTCTTAATTTTTGACAAGTTTCCTCCATTTTTATGAAGTTTCCGCTTTCTCATGTTCGTATTCAACCCTCTTTATGATTTGAAGATACATAACTGCTTTACCTCTTAAGTTCTTATGGTTTTCTCCCATCTTCTACAAGTTCTTCACAGTTATTTGTGTCTATTCTTTTTCTATTTTTTAATCGCATTGTACTTGGTGTTGATATTTGGAAGGCTAATCGTTTAGGTGGACATTGAGTTGGTTGGCCTAGGATCACACCATTTCTAGGGCTTTTATGGGTTTTAGTCTTTGTGAGAAAACCTAAACTTCTGTAATACCCCGTAATTTTATTAATTTTTATTTAAGGGATTAATTGAATTAAATGAGAATTAATTGGGAATTAATCCGGATATAAATACTAGCGAGATGTGAGTTGTTATTTGATTATGATGTTAAAATTAACAATGTCATGAGTATTGAAAATATTTAAATTGTCACGAGACATAAATATGACAATTTGGAAATTTAATTAGGACGCGCGTGTGAGTCGCGTCAGGAATGTAATTATTTGAATTAAAAAGTAAATTATATTTTTATCAATCGAATGGTCATTTTGAGTGCGCCAACGTATCCGGAATGGTCGAAATAGTCAGAAAACACTAGCCGGGGGTTTAATTTGGGTCCCGGGGCATTTTTGGACCATACCGGCAACCTAGAAGGGTAGTTTGGTAATTTTAAAAATAGGGGAATTAAAACCCACGAATTTTAGGAGTTAATTTTATATTAGTAATGAACCCATTAAGTCCATTATCAGCATTTATCATGTAGTGGGCTACGGGAGTTAAAGGGAGAGTCCTAAGAGGTTCCAAAAGAAACCCCTAGCCACCATCACCATCTTTGGGAGAAATCTGTAGAGAGAATGAGGAGAATCAACCTTCATCCTTAAACATCAAATCAGAACATCTAAGGCAAGTGGTTTAATTACATAAATTCAAGTGAATGTTTCCTCCATGCTTAGAATTGAATATATGTCTTGTATTGAAAGTTTGATGAAAACCCATGAAATTGGAGATAGCAAACGAAATCTTATATGAGGATCGCATGTAGAATAGTTATGGACGAATTTCATATCCAGAAATATATCTATTGATGATGAAAAAATGGATTTATAAGAAGTAGTTGTGGACATTAAATTATGTGTTCATGTTTATAGGATTTGGGATAAGATTTGGGAATTTTGATGATTACATGTTGATTTAGGAGGTATTGACCCCATATATATGTTAAAGAGTGACCTAGGAGGATTTAATGTAGTTTAAACACATTAAACTTAGTTTGGAAGATCATTGAATGGATTTAGAGAAGAGAAGAATAAAGAAAAAATGGATTTTGGGATATCTGGGCGTGTTCTGCCATCTCGTTAAAAGACCTGCCCAGGTCGTTCGAACGAACTTCTAACGAGATGACAGTATCCCTTCTAACGAGTTGGTAGTTCGTTCGAATGACCTCGTTCGAACGAGACTTCTAACGAGTTGACAAAATGTCCTTTTAGGCCAAATTTCATTTCAAATGTTCCCATAGACTTATTTAATGGAGTGATAACCTCCCCTTATTAACCAGCGAGTATAATTGAGAGATTGGAGTACGTGAGGAGTAAAACTTAGAATCTTGGAGTAAATTGGATGACATTTGTGGATTAGGAAACGAGTACCTAATTACGACGTGAGAAGAGTTGACAACGTTAATATACATGAATCGGGGACTTGTAAACGTGTAACACTAAATGACAGTATAAGAACGAGAAGTATACCTATATTAATAATTCGATATATCTAAGATGTGCGAATGCTTAGTATATGTGGTTTTATGTGTATAACATACCTACCATACTTGCTATTATGGGAGGTCTGCGTTCGATTAGGGCCTTCTAATCTTTGTGTGCCTACGGGGGGATTTAGATTGGTACCTCGAGGACATAGGTCAAAGAAGGACTTATTGAGAAGTTAATAAGTCTGCTGATCATGGGAGCGTAGGTATGTGTGTAACCCATGTGATGTGAACTATGTTCGCCTCCATTTTGTGTGATTGTTGTTATTTGAGAATGATTCCTGAGAGATTCGGAATGCGTGGTCCTTATGTACGTGATGTACCGGGATTGGATAACAGGGTATGTGTGCATCACAGCTTAGTCTCGGGGTGCTAGTATTGTATATTTATGGTGAGAATAATATAGTGTTAATTGAAATGAACTGTCATGTATAAATCTGAGTATCTACAATATCAACGTTTTGTAAAAGATAAAATGAAAGATCTCTAGTGATTAGTAGTACTTAAATGGGAAACTGTGTAGAAGAGTAAAACACTCTGTTTAAAATAAGATGTCGGGAATTAAATCGTGAATCGTATAGTAACGTTAGATTTTATATCGGACTAGTTAGATACGGGCATAACTAGATTTGATTACGGATATGTTAGGAGTGCACAGATAGTCGAGAGGTGAGTATTTCATGTGAGAGCACGTCCTAACATGTATTTTACATTCATTGTTTAATGTCATTAGAACACTTGCTATATTTTAAACTATTTTCACAATCGGTCTCTGACCCGTTTGCTTTCAAATCCATTTTTTTGTAAAAACCTTTTAGGTGCCCAGCCACAAGGACACCAAGCATAAGAGCTCCATTCAGTTGACGTGTTGTAGCTGCTGTGGAAGTTATAGGACCTTGACAGTAGGCGCCTCCACTTTCAATCTGGACTCTATATTATCAGATTTTCTCATCTGTAGGGCATGTCGCCCCATTTCTCTTAGACACTTTATCTATTCAGTTGTTTCAGATTTTGGGTTGTAATTAATTTAGTGATGTAGACTTAGTATTTATTTATTCCGATATTCGGATTGTTGTGAGGAGTATTCCTCCAGATTTATTATTATTATGGTTATTCTATTATGACTATGTTGTGGTGGCTATGTTAGCATTTCATAATCTACTTATTGCATGTTAATCGGATTTAATTAAAAATTGACAACTCACTTTTTAAATATTAGGTGGCTAGTAATTGTTAAAACGTTTTTCGACAGTAATGCTATGAACTGAACCAACTTGGCATGTTGTATTAATTTAATAAAGGAGTAGCTACCCGGTATTTAATTGGTCGGGGTGTCACAACTTCGTCATTCTCATAGCCCCTAAACCTTATTATACCCTAATTTTGTTGAGTCTTAATGAGTTATGAACCCCGCTTCCGTAAATGGCTAAAGTGTTTGCCTAATTTGGAGGTTAATTGTTCAGATATCCTTGCCACGAGGTTTTCAAAGCCCCTATAAATTATTCGCCCTGAAGACGAGTCTGGGCACCCAAATTATACCCCTGGGCAACTTCTTCTGGTGATTCTGCCCCATTACCGTCTGAAGTAGCATTTGAGGGCCCTGAAATTGAGGGACTAGAAGCAGAAAACCCAGTGCGTGTTGAGAATTTTGCAAACATAACGTTAATATCTATTGTAGATTTGGACTATTCTCCCGAATGAGCCATGTCCTATAGACCAGCACCTGTAAGGCCTATCTCTTCCCCTTACCATGTCAAAGAATCAGTTGATAAAGAGAATGCTTTAGGGGACTCTTTGAACTCTTATGACCTCTCAACTACTAATGCAAGGTGGTATGAGTATAATATCGTAGAGGATGAATTAAATGTCTTGAGGGATAAGTACAATATTCCCATTAACATCTCCACTAGGTTAACCACTAGTGAGGAAAGAGCTTATGACAGTTCTTGTTAGAATGAAATTTTATTTCCTCTATAGGCCCTTCAAGTCGGACTCTGCCTACTTTTACACCCTGTTATTATGTCCATTATAAATGAGTATGGTTTTACCATCACTCAGCTTCCCCCCAATGCTTATAGGACTATCCTAGGAGCTTTGATGTTTTGGAAGGCCCAAATTGGGTTTTACCTCACTCGGGACATATTCAGGTATGTCCATGGCCCGAAAGACAATGTTAAGGCTCTTGGGTACAATTACTTTTCTCCCAGGAGGTCATACTTGAGAATGGTTAAGTACGTCCAGACAAGTAATCATAGTTAGAAGTGTCAGTTTATGTTTGAAAGGGGTGATTGGGAATTCAAGATCCATGAGAAGGATAGGTCCAGTAAAGTTCCACGTGAGTGGAACGAGCTGAACAAAATTGATAAACTTTTTTTTTACTTTTCTTTCATATTGCCTCTCTTTAAGTTGTATTGTTATGATGTTTTTCCTACATGTTTTAATGAAAAGGGCTCCAAAGATTCCAACTGCAGTGCAAAACTTGGTAAATTCTTACTGCGTACCCAAGCCTCCCACATTCGAAAATTTATTTTTTGTGGCCAAATTCATAAATATCAGATACCACACTTGTAATGCCCTGTCCCGGGGTTGGGTCACCGTTGGGTCAACCCGCACCAAATCAAGTAGTTAAAGGGTAGGGAAAAGTCCAGTTTTATTATTTAAGAAAAAACCTTCAATTGAACTATTTGTTAAGGATTAAATTACCGGTTTTAATTTGAGAAAGGAATTGGCTACTTTAAGTAATTAAGTTAATTTACAAGGTTTATTTATAAAAATCCTATTAATCCGACAATACTAAGTAAATGAGAAGTAAATCATAGTTATCTTTATATTATTACATCATATGGCCAAAGGCCCGAATAAAAGGCTTAAATATCCCAAATTCCAATGTTTTTGAAAGACATTCAAGAAAGTAATAGATATTCTAACGATGTTAATTGCCCTTCGGGGCCTTACCAACGTCTTTCCCGACGTCCCTACTCAATGTACCTAGTGTGGGGGTGGAGTTTTTTTACATAAAAAGAAGGGGTGAGCGAACGCTCAGTAGGGTGGGTTATGCTAAGCTATACATTTTTTACAAAATACTATACATATAACATGTAATTTAATTAATTCCGAAAACGTTTAAGAATTTAGCTAGTATTAATGCAACTACCATCCAATGCACCCGAGCGATGGGCTCATACTAACATTTAATCATTTCATACCACCCTTTACCGAGTGTAGAGACTAATTAATCATTCTTTTTATTCCTTAGTCTCCTTTTATCACATTTCACTAAGTTTCTTTATTCACATTATCGAGCACAACTGTATCCATTTCCTTTCCACTATCTTTTCTCGGAATCTTCCATATATATGCATACTTTAACGGGCTCGACACAGTTGGTTATGCCACCATATACTTTGGCGACTGAATTTTGGTCTTTCACCCAGGGCTTCGGGCCCTTCTTAATTATTCTTGGTGTCATCTGAATCCATATTAATATTAATGTGTTTTAACATTTTTGCTAATGTCCACATGATTCCGTTATTTAACCATTTTTATCATTTATATGGTTCATATCACCATTTAATATTGTTAGCATGCCATTTTGTCTACTTTATCCATTTTTCATAAAAAGTGACCGATAAGGTCTAACGAGGAAGTCCGACCACTATGAGTCTCAATTTTTATAAAAATTACGGTTTCACCCTTTATTCATCATAACCTTGGTACTTAGTTCATTATGACACTAAAAATTGCCATTTCCATCAAAACCATCCTTTTATGATTTTATATTCAATAACCATGCTTCACCATTTTATGTTTTACCACATAAAATATATTCAATTATTTGAATATTATTTTAACAAAATGTTTAATACTCTGCCCTATTATCACATGTAGTCTCAAATATTATTTTTCTTCATTCTTAACAACATTTATAGTGCATTTAGGGTTGTTTTTCCAAACTTCATTATTTTCTCATTAAACCCATTTTAAACATTATTTATCAAGTTTAGATGTCTTCGACCAACATACTACATGTTTCTACACAAGTTAGGGGAGGATTTCAAGCATGGAAATCCTCACATATGAATCTAAACAAGATATTAACAAGTGTTTACATCTTGTATGCTAAAACCCATTTAGGTTTTATTTTCTTTAAAACTCCATTTTTGCAAGACTTGAACATATTAGAAAATATCTTCATTTTTAACATTAAATCATATCTAGCATACATCCTACATATTTTCATAGCTTAAAACTTTGAAAGTTAGAGAGAGAAAAACCCAACTTTAAGGTTTGAAGAGGAGAATAAGGAAGAAGATGAAAAGAAGCTCCAGACTCTAAAAATACTCCAAAATTTCTTTAAAAGTCCTCTTGAATGCTCCTACTTGATCACTCAACCCCTTCTACCCTTAACAAAGCTTGTAATGGAATAATGGAGCTTAGAAATGGGGCAAAAATGGTAGAACAAGGTGTAGAGATAGTGTAAGAATGGTGGAATATTGTTTTGGGAAAAAGAATAAGTCTTGAAGCTAGAGAGAGAGAGATAAATGCCATGGTTGATACAAAATTGGTGGGATAAACCCATCCATTCTTTCTCTCTCTTAAATAACCCACAAACCCCTAAGAGATGCTTTTACCTAAGGGTTTCTTTATGTTAAACATGTTTTTATTGATGTAATGCGCCAGAAGTTGACGCCTCATAGATCCAATGGCCCATATGTTGACATCACATTAAAAATATGCATATTTTTCAGATTTAGCTTCGGTCGTTCAAATGACTTTGGATCTCGTTCAAACGAGATCCCTCCACCTTCAAATGAGGCAAAAAAAATTAGGGTTAAATGGGACGTGAGAAGTACCTCATTCGAATGGGAAAACCCCTTTGCTCAAACGACTATGCACTTCATTTGAACGTGACTTTCTAATGAGATTCCAGATAACAAGGGAAATTGGCTATTTCTCAGTCATTTGAAGTTCATTCGATCTTCGTTCAAATGACTCGTTCGAACGATAATTTTCCTCATTCGAACGATATCAAAATTCCACAATATAAACTTTAAGCAAAAAAAAACTCCAATTCGACATGCACGAAGGCCACAACGATGGTTCAATTTCAATATTCATCCATAAACAGAAATTTACACGAGAATAGATTAAATCTCGACCACGGATGTTACATTCTCTCCACCTTAGGAAATTTTATCCCCGAAATCAGAACAACCATCTAGAGAAAGAGTTATGGGTGCTTCTCCCGTATTTTTGACTCGCGCTCCCAAGTCGCGCCTTTGACACCTTGAAACTCCTAAAAAAACTTCACCAATGGGATGACTTTGTTGCGCGGGACTCTGTCCTTGCAGTCTAGAATGGGCAAAGGTCGCGTTGGAAATGTAACATCTTTCTCCAACTCAATGCGGTTCTAATCGGTGATGTGCCCGGGATCGTGAAGACACTTCTTCAACACAGAGACGTAGAATACATTATGAACTTGGTATAAATGTGGAGGTAGAGCCAGGTGGTACGACACATCTCGAATCTGTTCCAGGATCTCAAAAGGACCGATATATCATGGAGCCATCTTCCCTTTCTGCCCCGAATCGTTGACTATTGGTTCTCGCTCTAACTTTTGACATTACACAGTCACCCACTCCAAACTCCAGAGGTATCCGATGATTACCAGGGTAATTATTTTATCGACTCTGTGCCATCATGATCCTTTGTCAAATCACCCAAACCTTATCATTCATTTCTCTAATCAAATTTGAATTGGTGGGATACTTCTCACCCACTTCAGCCCAACAAATTGGAAAGCGTCATGGTCTCACATAAAGGGCCTTATAGGGAGCCATTTTATTGCTTATCTAATAGTTGTTGTTGTAGGAAAGATCTATTATATGCAGATTCTCCGCCCAACTACCCTGAAAATCGAGTGTGCAAGCTCTCATCATGTCCTCAAAAACCTGGATGGTTCATTCCGACTGCCCATCGGTTTCTGGGTAATACGTCGTACTCATATTCAACTCGGTATATAACTTCTGTTAAAACTTCTTCTATAACTAAGATACAAATCGAGGATCCCTATCCAAGATATTTCAGAGAAAAACACCGTGAAGTCTAACTATTTCCCATACATACAGCCTTGCCAACTTAACCACGCTGTTTGTGACCTTAATCTGCAAAAAAAGTGTGCGAATTTTGTGAGTTGATCCACTATATCCCACACCGCATCATGACCAGGCTCTGATCGTGGTAAGGCTGTAATAAAATCCATTGTGATATGCTCCCACTTCCACTCCTCCATGGGTAGTGGTTGCAATAGCCATGTTGACTTCTGATGCTCAACCTTCACCTACTGACAAGTGTAGCACTTGGTCACATACATCGCCACATCCCTCATCATATCGGACCACTAAAAATATTTGTACATGTCCTTATACATCTTCATAGCAGTGGGATGTATGCTGAAACGTGGGTGATGTGTCTCTGCCATCACCTTATTATGAAGATCATCAATAATTGGAGCAATCAATTAACCCTTATATCGCACCCATTCGTCCTTGTCCACGATAAGAGTGTAGAACATTTCACCATTTTGAATACGATCACGGTATTATGCAAACTCAGGATCATAGGAATGGGCGTCTAGAACTTTGTGCTTAATAAGTGTCCTAGCCACCACACCCCAGATGTATGACCTATCGTAACCCCATTGGACATACAGAAAGAACTTCTATAACTCGTCGAACGTGTTTACCCAATGATACTTCATCGTTGTTAGGGTGAGGCTAGACTTTCAACAAAAAACATCATCCACCACATTGGCCTTACCGGGATGATTCTTTAATAA
Organism: Sambucus nigra; assembly: GCA_949130495.1. NCBI lineage: Eukaryota > Viridiplantae > Streptophyta > Magnoliopsida > Dipsacales > Adoxaceae > Sambucus > Sambucus nigra. The sequence continues at coordinate 642,559,915 of OX422216.1, forward strand.
AAAATTATAGTCCTCTATCAATTTCATTCATCGTCTCTGAACAAAGATTGAGATCATGCTGTGTGAAATGTACTGGAGGCTAATGTCCACATTATTCCGTCATTTTACCATTTTTATCATTTATACGATTCATATCATCATTTCCTATTATTAACATGCCATTTTGTCTACTTTATCCATTTTTCACAAAAACCGACTGGTAAGGTCTAACGAGGAAGACCAACCAGTAGGACCTTCAATTTTTATCAAAATTATTATTTTACCCTTTATTCATCATAACCTTAGTTCTTAGTTCATTATGACACTAAAAATCACCGTTTCCATTCAAAACCATCCTTTTATGATTTTATATTCAATAACCATGCTTCACCATTTTATGTTTTACCACATAAAATATATTCAATTATTTGAAGATTATTTTAACAAAATGTTTAATACTCTGCCCTATTATCACCTGTAGTCTCAAATATTATTTTTCTTCATTCTTAACAACATTTATAGTGCATTTAGGGTTGTTTTTCTAGACATTATTATTTTCTCATGAAACCCATTTTAAACATCATTTATCAAGTCTAGATGTCTTATACCAACATACTATATATTTTTACACAAGTTAAGGGAGTATTTCAAGCCTAGACATCCTTAAATATGAATCTAAACAATATATTAACAAGGGTTTGAATTTTGTATGCTTACTCTTAATGTTTCAAGGTTAAAATGCTATTTATTCTTCAAAACCCATTTAAGTTTTATTTTCTTTAAAACTCCATTTTTGCAAGACTTGAACATAGTAGAAAATATCTTCATTTTACACATTAAATCATATATAGCATGCATCCTACATATTTTCATAGCTTGAAACCTTGAAAAGTTAGAGAGAGAGAAACCCTACCTTAAGGTTTGAAGAGGAGAATAAGCAAGAAGATGAGGAGAAGCTCTAGACTCCAAAAATACACCAAAAATTCTTTAAAAGTCCTTTTGAATGCTCTTACTTGCTCACTCAGCCCCTTCTACCCTTAACAAAGCTTGTAATGGAAGAATGGAGTTTAGAAATGGAGTGGAAATGGTATAAAAAGGTGTAAAAATGGTGTAAGAATGGTGGAATACTGTTTTGGGAGGAAGAACAAGTCTTAAAGCTAAAGAGAGAAAGAGAGGTTATGGCTGATACAAAATGGGTGGGATGAACCCAACCCTTTTATCTCTCTTAAATAACCCACAAAACCATTAGATATGTTTTTACTTAAGGATTTCTTCATATTAAACGCGTTTTTATTGACCTGATGCACCAGAGGTTGACACCTCATAGATCTAATGTCCCATATGTTGACATCACATTAAAAATATGCAGATTTTTTAGATTAAGCTATGATCGTTCAAACGACTTTGGATCTCGTTTGAATTAGATCCCTCCACCTTTGAACGAGCGTGTAATGAGGCTACAAATTTGGGGCTAAATGGGACATGAGAAGTACCTTATTCGAATGGTAGAACCCCTTCGTTCGAACGATTGTGTACTTTGTTAGAATGGGTGGGATGAACCCAACCCTTCTATCTCTCTTTAAAAATCCACAAAACCATAAGAGAGGTTTTTACTCAAGGATTTCTTCATATTAAACGTGTTTTTATTGACCTGATGCACCAGAGGTTGACACTCATAGATCTAATGTCACATATATTGACACCACATTAAAAATATGCAAATTTTTTAGATTAAGCTATGATCGTTCAAACGACTTTGGATCTCGTTCGAATTAGATCCCTCCACCTTCGAACGAGCATGTAACGAGGCTAAAAATCTGGGGCTAAATGGGACATGAGAAGTACCTTATTCGAATGGTAGAACCCGTTCGTTCGAACGACTGTGTACTTTGTTAGAACGTTGATTTCCAATGAGATTCCAGAGATGAGGGAAATCGACCATTTCTAAATCGTTAAAAGTTCGTTCGATCTCCGTTCGAATGATAAATACTCCTCGTTCGAACGATATCAAAATTCCACCATATAAACTTTAAGAAATAAAAAAAATCCAATTCAATATGCACGAAGGCCATGATGATGGTTCAATTTCAATATTTGTCCGTAAATATAAATTTACATGGAAAAAGATAAAATCTCGAGCACGACTGTTACAACAACCCTTTGAGCGGGGTTCCTCCAGTGGAGGTAGCAATCCCTTTGGAAGGAGTGTTGTTTGAGATATACCCAGAGACACAATCCAATCACGACGTTGAGGCCGAAGCTGAGACTAATGATTATTTCTTTTTTTGCTCTTCCTTACGATGTTTTTTTAGCATTTTGCTAACTATTCGTTTGCGCAGTCCTTTCAACCACCTCTTTAGATCAACCTTCTAAATTTTCATTCGGAATGGGCCAAAAAAAACTTTACCGGACTCATCATAGGAAGATGGATGCCAAGTAGAAAATAAAGGCCGATACTAAGGCCAGGGCTAAAAAGAAGGTGGATGCCCTCAAAAGAGCTAATGTTGAGGAGAGAAAATAAGTAGAGGTTGTCACTCGACGAACTACAGAGGCTGAGGTTGCCGCAAGGGACAAAGCAAAAAGAAAAACCCCCATATACCCCATCCCTGCCGCAGTTGGGGATAAGAGGCCACTTGAAGACCTGGAGCCTCAATGTGATTGTAATACCCCGTAATTTTAATAACCTTTAAAATGAGGTATATTTTAAATTAATGGATTAATTGGATTTTATTATTAATTAATTCATTTGGGTTTCATATCCGAATTGTGGATATTAAAATGTTTGATTCTGAATATTACTTAAAGATATTTAGGTAATATATGGATGTGATGATTGCTGTGAGATATAAATTTGGTAATTTGAATTTTCAGTCAGACGCGGTATGGGACGTGTCGGGACTAATTTTATTAAATTAAAAAGGAAATTTATTTTCTATCGACCTTATAGTCATTTTGACTGCGTCGTTGGGTCCGGAAGGTTTCAAATAGTCAGAAAAGTATATTTGGATGTTGGTTTTGAGTCTCGGGTCATTTAGAAATGAATAGACAATCCAAAAGGACATTTTGGTCATTTTATAGGGGGGATGAATAGTGATTTCGGATTTTGTACTATTATACGTATTTGGAGATTAAGTGTACCCGGGTTATTCATCTCATCTACACAAAATATAGAAGTCATCTTCCTAGAGAGAGGGAAAGGTTGCTTGGGAAGAGAAGAGTTTACTTGGGAAGGAGAAGAACTAAGAACCAAGGGTCACCACCACCAACCACCACCAGAGGTTGACCGGAGAAGGGAGAACCACCTGAGATATACTACACCAAAGGATCAGACCTTTATTAGAGGCAAGTGTTTGATAATGGCAATCTAAGTTTGTATATTGTCCATGATAGAGTAGTTATGAAAAGAGATGATTTTTCATGTCTGGAAGAAATAATGGAGTTGTTAAATGAATTTCTGGAAACTGAAAAGATATAGGAATCAAACTCATGTTGTAGGTTGATAATAATCCACAGAATAATCTTGAATCTGTTGAAGAAATTTTGGAAACAATTGTCGTGTTCTTGAAGATATTATGTTGATGATTTTCTGGAAATAAGGATAGAAACATGCTTTTAATTCAATTTCTTGATGATTCTAGGATGTTTAGATCATTAGAAATCATTTGTATATGTTGATATATCATGTAGTACGGATTATAAGTCGTTTGGGTTGTTAATATGAAGGTTTGAATGATCAAAAATGGCTAAACCCGTAGTTGCAGAAATGTAGAAAAACCGGGCTGTTACCTGAGTGATCGATCGATCGACCCCCTGCCTTCGATCGATCGACCATCCCAGAATTCCTAAGGTTGTTTCTTTTTAATGTTGATTCTTATCCCAAACCTTTTATAGATATTTGTATATTATTAATTGGATATTATGAGACTTAGAAAAGATTAGTAAGCCCTAGTTAAGATTTGAATTAATTTGATTGGGATTTAATTGATTAGAATAATGATAATTAATTTAAAGGAATTTAGGTTGCTAGATTAATTTGTTGGATTCTAATTGGTATGCATGAGGATTAAAGATAGGACCAGTAGGGTTGATTGAATATAACACCTGGGTATCCTTATGTTTACAAGAGGGTTTAATCCTAAGTGAACGAAGATGTGTTTATAAGAGATTTGAAACTGTCGGTTTTAACCCTAATTAAAGGGAGAGTTTAATTCATAGTACTTCGGAAAAGATGACGATATGAACCAGTAGGGTATTAGTGACTTCCTACTTAATATATGTTGAGGAAAAATCTATTTGAACCTTGAATATTAAGTGAGGCTCGGGGATAATTAAATTAAGAAGTAAAGTTATGATATTTTAATATGTGGAATTTAAATAGATAAAATGCTACGTATGGGAATAACCTAAGGGTAATATGAGTACCTTGTTGATAGTATATTATAGGTATGATAATGACTATTTGATTGATTTATGATTATGTGTATGACATACCTAACTTACTTGCTATCGACGGGAGGTTTGCGCGTGAGGGCAGTCATATCCTGATGAATCCATGGGATCTTTGATTTATCGCTCGAGAACATAGGTCTATGAAAGACTTATCGGGGAGTTGATAAGTCCACTAACTGTGGGAACGTAGGTATGTGCGTGACCCATGTATATGAGAACTATGTTCTCCTCCAACTTGTATGTTTTTGTTTGTGGTTCGAGGAATCTTTACCGAACCTTTAGTCCCCTATTCGGCGACCAGCGATGATGGGACATGATAACAGAGTAATGCATTGCACCGCAGATGTGACTCGGGGTGCCGTATTAGATATGAATATATATATATATATATATAATGAATTAAACTAATGAATGGTTATATTGTGGTTAAATTATCTATTGCGTGATAATTGTAGATAACGGTAAATTGAGAAAGAATGAAATTAAGTTAATGAATGTTTATTCTTATAGAATTGAAAAGCTTAATTCATATTAATGAGAAACAATTCATAAATGCATAACGTAAATGAATGATTATATGACTTATGGTATGGTACATACGGGGTTATGATATGGGAATGGAATCATGTTTTGGAAACTAGAAAAGAGGAACCATTAACTAGGAAACGTTAAGTGTGCACTCTAGTTGAGAGGTGAGAATAGCAAGTGAGAGTAGGATGCTAACATGTACATAATAAATACTTTATTGCACTTGTTAAATACTTGCTGTTTTAAAAATCATTTTCACCATCGGGCTCTGACCCGTTTCCTTGCATATTTTCTTTTCTATTGTATCTTCTATATCAGGTGTCCAACAACAGGGACACCAACCTTAACGGATCATGACGAGCTATGGAGCTATGGAATATTGCTTAGACGCCTATCTTCTTTTGATTCACAGTGATCTTTTAGTTAGGGCATGTCGCCCAAAGGATTCAGTTATCTTTCCTATCAAGGTCAAATACTATTGAATTCGTGTCTTTTTAATACATTTAATATTTGTTGGGATTACTGTAATGGATTAATATTATTTGGGAATGTTTATTCCAATTGCATTTAAATTCTATTATGTTATCGATTTGGTTATCAGTGTTGTAGAATAAAATGTGTTGTGTTATTCTTAAACTAGAAATGGATTTTGTTAAATTAAAATTTGGAAAGTTTTTAACACCAGCTTAGTTGAGTATTGGGTGAGTTGTAAATGTTTTCGACAGTGATGCTAAGCATGAGCCAACTGTATATTCTATTTTAATTTGGTATGGGACTGGCCACCTGGTATTTAATTAGGCGGGGTGTTATAGGTGGTATCAGAGCATCAGGTTCTAGTGTCCTTTAGGGTCTGTACGGCTTATTGTGTTTTCAGCTTAGCGTTCTTTGATGTAGAGCCCTATGAGTAGGATTATTGCTTTTCTATTTACGCCTACGATCTTCAGCTATTTTGTTAAGTCAAATACTGATAGTGTACTCTCATTTCAGATGCCTCCTCGACGTGCACCTCAGCTCGCCCCAACTTAGGGTACGATGACTGCGATCGAAGTTGGTGCAATTGTCGCTCAGGCTGTCAATGCAGCTCTAGCTGCTGTTCAACAGGCACTAGCACCGGCACGAGTTGTGCCACCTGCACAAGGGCAAGCATTTCCTACTTCATGGGAACGAGCGAGGGATGCCTTTCTGAAGGCGCACCCACCTGAGTTTCAGGGAGGATCATATGTTGTGACAGCTAGCCAATGGAAGAAAGATATCCAATGGCACTTGAGAATGCTCGAATGCAATGAGGTTCAACATCAAATACTAGCCACATTCAAGCTAGTAGGGGCAACTTTGCAATGGTGGGAAGCTACGACCACTATGGAGGAGAGATACACAATGACTATCTAAGAATTTTGGATACGGTTTGATGGGAAGTACTTTCCTTCCGCCATCCAGATAGAGATGAGGCAGAACCTACTTGATTTGAAGCAGGGAGAGAAGACAGTGGTGGAATACGAGGAAGAATTCACGCGACTAACAAATTTGGTACCAGCAGAGGTACCCACTGAGGAGAGGAGAATTCTAATGTTCACTAATGGGTTGAACTATAAGATTCGCCAGCATTTATTAGGGAATCTTTCACTACGTACGTATGCAGATGTTCTTAATGTTGTAATGCTTTAGTGTCAGGATAACCGCTTTCATACTCAGGGTGTCAAGCGGGGGTTTGGGTCAAGCCTGCAAGGCAAGACTACTGGGGGCAGTTCTAGTGGGACTCAATCAGGGAAAAGTCATCAGCGTCAGGGTGAGCAGGCCTCCCAGACAGGGGATTATGCTAAGCGTTTGCAATTTGGAGATTCTCGATATGAGGATAGAGGTAATGGGCAAGGATAGCAGGGCTATCAGGGCTAGAGACTGGCTCAGCAGGGCCAAGGGAAAGGAGGTAATGGCCAGCAGGGACGGGGTCAATATGGGCAAAGTGGTTGAAAGTTTACGGGAAAATGTTTCGTGTGCGGCAAGTATGGGCACAAATGACAAGATTATCCTGAGAAAGACAAATTCCCGTAGCAATAAAATGCTCAACAGGAGCCACAGACACCAGTGTTTCCACCAGCTGCTCTTCCAGCTCCAGCTCCGGTGCTAGCACTACCTCCCATTCTAGCAGCACCAGTGCAATAGGGTCAGTACGAGGGTGTATATAACGTCCATCAGGCAGCGAATCAATAACCACCACCTGCGAATGAGGGTATGTTTTCATCTTCCAAGATAGAGGGAAAGGTTGCTTGAGAAGAGAAGAGTTTACTTGGGAAGGAGAAGAACTAAGAACCAAGGGTCACCACCACCGAAGGTTCACCAGAGAAGGGAGAACCACCTGAGATATACTACACCAAAGGATCAGACTTTCATTAGAGGCAAGTGTTTGATAATGGCAATCTAAGTTTGTATATTGTCCATGATAGAATAGTTATGAAAAGAGATGGTTTTTCATGTTTGGAAGAAATAATTGTGACACCCCGACTAATTAAATACCGGGTAGCTACTCCTTTATTAAATTAATACAAAATGCCAAGTTGGTTCAGTTAATAGCATCACTGTCGAAAACATTTTAATGATTACTAACCACCTAGTATTTAAAAAGTAAGATGTCAAATTTTAATTTAAGTCTGATTAACACACAGTAAAGAATAATGAAAGAATAACATAACCATTCACCATAATGAACAATGCAATAATCAACAAATGATAATAATAAATCCGGAGGAAAACTCCTCACAACAATCCCACAACTAAAATGAATAAAACCAAGTATCCTGAATTTATTACATGCCAAATAGTCTGAAAATCTGAAATATAAAAATGTCTCTAATAGAAATGGACGACATGCCCTACAACTGATGAATACAAAATATGGAGTCAAGATGAAAGAAGCGTCTACTAGCAAGGCCCTGTAACTTCCACAAACAGCTACATCTCGTCACCTGAATGAGAATCCTAAACATGGTGTCCTTGTGGCTGGGCACCTAAAATGGTTTTTACAAAAATAGATTTGAAAGCAAACGGGTCAGAGCCCGAAAGTGGAGAGTATTTTAAAAATAGCAAGTGCTTTAATAACATTAAAACAACGAATGCAAAATACATGTTAGGACGTGCACTCACATGAAATACTCACCTCTCGACTAATTGTGCACTCCTAACGTATAACACCCATCTAAGTGATAATTACATCTAACTATATTGACATGAGCTCTAACCTTTCTACTCGGTTCCCATTATACATTCTACGTTATCCATTAAATAGAGACTTTACTTAAACTCAGATTCTCAATTAAGAAATACAATTCATTACAGGTTATCCCTTTATATTTTCTCAAAGTGTTTCCGTAATTATACACACAATACCACATGAAAGTTCCCATTAATTAAGTGTATATTATTCACGTCATAAATATACAATACAAGCACCCCGAGACTAAGATGCGATGCACACATACTCTGCTATCAATCCCGGTACATCACGTACATAAGGATCACGCATTCCGAATCTCTCAGGAATCGTTCTCAGATAATAACAATCACAAACAATGGAGGCGAACACAGTCACATCACATGGGCCACGCACATACCAACGCTCCCACGATCAGTAGACTTATTAACATCCCAATAAGACCTTCTTTGACCTATGTTCTCGAGGTACCAATTTCAATCCCCCCCGTAGGCACACAAGGATAGATGGCCCTAAGCGAACGCAAACCTCCAGTGATAGCAAGTATGGTAGGTATGTCATACACATAAAGTCATATACATATACTAAGCATGCACACATCTTAGTAATCATCATAATCTATTTGTGGTACACTTCTCATTCTCATACCAACTTATAATGTTACACAAATTACCTATTCCCGGTTAATATAATTATACAAGCCGTCAATTGTGCTCACGTCGTAATAGACACTCACGTCCTAATCCATAATTTCCATTTGGTTCGAACTACACTTCTATGTTTTACTCCTCATTATATCCCAAATGTCCCCAATATATCAATTAATCATTAAGGAAATTTTATCTCTACATTTGAACAAGGTTACGGGACACACGAAATCAAAACAGGCTAAAAAGCCTAAACTGTCAGCTCGTTAGAAGTCTCGTTCGAACGAGGCTGTTCGAACGAGAGTTCGTTCGAACGAGGTGGGCTTTCTAACGAGGTCTCGTTTGAACGATAGTCATCGAATGAACATCACCCTCGTTAGAAGTCAAAGGTCAACTCGTTAGAAGCTCGTTCGAACGAGCTCGTTCGAATGACTTGGGTAGGTCTTCTAACGAGAGACCAGTTTCGAGCCCAGATTTTCCTATTCTCGTTTTTCCAATTTTCTTCACATCTAATCCCACATAAAAATCGTCCCAACATTATTTTAAGGTTTCTAATCCATACTAAACATTCGTAGGTCATATTTAAACATTCATATAGGGCCAAATCTTCCTAAACATCATCAAATCATCAAATCCCCTCAATTTTTCCCCAAATCCCATGAACATGAACCCTAAAATCTTCATGTCTCCAATGGGCATAATTAAATCCATTTTTGTTATGATCAAGGTGTATTTCCATCGGAATAGTCCTCCTAACACAGTTCTACATGCAATCCTTTCATCAAAATATAAAATTCTAATTTCAAATCAATGGGTTTTTATCAAACTCCCAAGAACAATACAAATTTTATCAATTTCCTACGCATGGAAGAAACATTCTTTGCAATAAATGAAATTAAACCACTTGCCTCTAATCTTTCTCTGAATTTGGTGTCAGGTTGATGAAGGTTGATTTGTTCTCTCTCTCTCTGTGCAGAATTCTTCCTTTCTCTCTCTCTCTACCAGCTTTTCTCTAAGGATGACAATGGAGGCTAGGGTTTTGCCTTAGGAAACTTTTGGAACTAATTCCAATAACCCCCGTAGTCCATTAGGTCATTAAGGGTTGTTAGTGGGTTTAGTGGGTAATTACCAAATCAGATATTAACTCCTAATTTTCGTGGGTTTTAATTCCCAAAAATCTAAAATTACCAAACTACCCTTTTACGTTGCCGGTATGGCCTAAAAATGCTCCGGGACCCAAACTAAACCCCCGGCTAGTGTTTTCTGACTATTTCGACCCTTCCGGACGCGTTGGTGCACTCAAAATGACCATACGGTTTATAGAAATAAATTCACTTTTTAATTAACATAATTATATTCCTGACGCGACTGTCACACGTGTCCCAACAAAATTTTCAAATTGCCGTATTCCAATCTCACGACAAATTCATAATTCAATATTCAAATATCGTCATATATACCCAATATAATCAATTACTAACTCACATCTCGTTAGTATTTTATCCGGATTAATTCCCAATTACCACACATTTAATTTAATTAATCCCCAAAATAAGTATCACAAAAATACGGGGTATTACATACTTCCCCCCTAATAACTGAATTTCGTCCCGAAATTCGGAACTAGAAAGTACCTGGTAAGAACAACTCTGGATAACTTTCGCGCATCTCATCCTCGCGCTCCCATGTGGACTCCTCGACATTATGATGTCGCCACTGAACACGCACTAACGAAACTATCTTTGACCGCAGTTTCCGCTCACTTCGGTCCAAAATAGCAATCGGCCCCTCCTCGTAGGAACTATCCGGCTGGAGATCTATGTCCTCCAAAGCAATGTGAGAATGAGACAAATCGTCTCTAAGATATTTCCTTAGCGAGGAAATATGAAACACATCGTTAATCCGATGCAAATGCTCCAGTAACCCAAGTCTATATGCAACCGGTCCAATCCGCTCAATAATAGGAAATCGCCCCACATATCTCGGTGCCAACTTCCCCTTCTTCCCGAATTGCATAATCCCCTTCATGGGAGATACTCTGAGTAAAAACTGGTCCCCCACTTCAAATTCCCTGAAGGACCTCTTCGTATCAGCGTAACTCTTATGCCGATCCTGAGCTACCCGAATGCGACTCTGTATCAATTCAATCCTTGCCGAAGTATCTTGAATCACTTTCGGCCCAAGTAGTTTGTCATCCCCCACCTCCAACCAACATGCTGGGGAACGACAAGGTCTACCATACAACGCCTCAAATGGAGCCATGCCAATGGTGAACTGGTAGGAGTTGTTGTAAGAAAACTCCACCAGTGGAAGATACTGCTTCCATCCAACCCCAAAATCAATGATGCACATACGCAACATGTCCTCCAACATCTGGTTTGTGGGCTCGATTTTCCCATCGGTCTGCCGATGATAAGCCATACTCAACCGCAATTCCGTGCCCATGGACTCCTGAAAACTCTCCCAAAATCGTGAAACAAATATCTTGTCTTTGTCAGACACGATATTTAGGGGCACACCGTGAAGTCTCACTATCTCTGCGATAAAAAGATGGGCATACTATCCCGTAGTGTAGTCTGTCCTTACGGGTAGGAAATGAGCGACTTTCGACAACCTGTCCACAATTACCCAAACGGAGTCGTGACCCCTCTGTGAAGTAGGCAACCCCGTGATAAAATCCATGGATATGCTCTCCCACATCCACATCGGGACCTTTAATGGCTGTAGGAATCCTGTCGGTCACTGATGATCCACTTTTACCTGCTGACAAGTGGTGCATTTAGAAACAAACACGGCAATATCTCTCTTCATACTGCTCCACCAATACTGTCGTCTCATGTCTTGGTACATTTTGTCCCCACCGGGATGTACCATGAACCGTGAGCCGTGCGACTCTGCCATCACCTCGTGTCACAATTCCTCCCCTTCCGGAACTACCAATCTCCCATTGAAGCGTAATCCCCCGTCTGAACCAACGGTATAGGACTCGGCTCCCTCTGTTAGTAATTGAACTATCTGTTCCTGACAGAACGAGTCATTTGCCTGTGCCTTTACCACCTTCGTGACAATCTGCGGTGTAACGGTCATCACAGACATGAACGATCGGGCCACTGAATCCTGGAGTCCCAACTCCTTCGACTTGTCCTTCCCCACCCCTGCCACCTCATCTACTGGCCTACAGCTCAACGCATCTGCCACCACGTTAGCCTTCCCCGGGTGATATTGGATATCAAACTGGTAGTCCTTCACAAACTCAAGCCACCTCCTTTGCTGCATATTCAACTCCTTCTGCGTGAATAGGTTCTGTAGGGACTTGTGGTCCGTGAATAATTAAAACTTCTCCCCCAAAAGATAATGTCTCCAAATCCGTAGGGCAAATACCACTGCCGCTAACTCCAAGTCATGAGTGGGGTAATTCTTCTCGTGAGGCTTAAGCTTACGGGAAGCATAAGCTATGGCCTGACTCTCCTGCTGCAATACACCTCCAAGTCCTTGTAAGGACGCATCAGTGTAAACCAGATACTCAATTCCCGGTCTTGGCAATGCTAACACAGGTGTTGAGGTCAACTTATCCTTCAACTCATCAAATGCCAACTGACAGGCATCACTCCAAATGAATGGCACACCTTTATGAGTCAGATGTGTCAAAGGACCTGCTATCTTGGAGAAACCCCAAATAAACCTCATGTAGTATCCTGCTAGGCCCAAGAAACTACGGATCTCAGTCGGTGTCGTGGGCTGTCCCCACTCCCTCACCGTGGATACCTTCCCCGGATCAATCGATATCACCCGGTCAGAAATAATGTGTCCCCAAAACTGAACTTCCCTCAGCCAAAACCCGCACTTCTCATACTTTGCATACAGCTCGTTCTGACGCAGCGTCTGCAAAACTTGTCTCAAATGCTCGGTGTGCTCCTCCTTTGTCTGGGAGTAAACTAGAATATCATCAATGAAGACAATGACGAACTGATCAAGGAACTATCTGAACACCCTATTCATCAAGTCCATAAACACGGCTGGAGCGTTGGTCAAGCCAAAAGGCATAACTCGAAACTCGTAAGAACCATATCTCATTAAGAACGCAGTCTTCGAGACATCCTCTTCCCTGATACGCAACTGATGGTATCCCGATCGCAAATCAATCTTCGAGAAGAAAGAATCCCCGCTCAACTGGTCGAATAGGTCATCGATTCGAGGCAACGGATACTTATTCCGTATCGTGACCTTGTTCAACTCCCGGTAGTCCACACACAATCTCAGTGAACTATCTCTCTTCTTCACAAACAAAACTGAAGCACCCCAAGGTGAGGTACTCCTGCGAATGAAGCCCTGACCTAATAGCTGCTCTATCTGATCTCGTAGCTCTCGCATCTCTGCCGGAGCCATACGGTACGGTGCGCGTGCTATAGGTCTCGTATCTGGCAATAGGTCTATGACAAAGTCTATCTCTAGACTGGGGGGTAGGCGTGGTATCTCCTGAAACACATCAAAATATTCCCTGACAACTGGGATCGAATCTAAAGGAATCACAACCTCCTTAGAGGTATCCTCCTCTATGTAATACAAATGAGCGGTCGAGCCTTCCTTTGGGCGAGGCATCGCCACTACAAACATCTCTTACCCCGGAATGGCAAAAATAATGCTCCCACCAAAGCAATCAATAATGGCCCTATGAGCTGCGAGCCAATCCATACCGATAATCACATTGTGCACATGCATATCTAATACCAAAATGTCTGCAGGTAATACCAAACTACCAATCTCTACCCCTACTCCCCGGCATATAAAGAAAATAAGTGACCCACTCCCCAATGGTGAGTCTACACACGTCACTGTGCTCTCTGCTGTGGCTAACAATCCTAAGGCCTTCGTAAAATGTGTAGCTATAAAATAATGCGTTGCCCCCATATCAAATAAAACCCGACCCATAGTACCATGGATAGGAAACATACCCTCAATCGTGGGTGGTGCCTGTGGAGCTGCTGCCTAGTGGACGTTATAAACACGTCCATACTGTAACTGCCCCTGCTGCACTGGAGCTGCTGGAATGGCTGGTACCTGGGCTGGAGCTGGAAGGGCAGGTGGAAAAAGTGGCCTCTTGGTTCATTATGGGCTCCCTGCTGTTGTGGGGCCCTATCGCCCTCTGGGCAATCCTGACGCTTATGGCCATGCTTGCCGCACACAAAAGACCATCCCTTGAAATTTCCTCCCCTCTGTCCCTGCTGACCATGGCCCTATTGGCTGTTACCTCCACGCCACTGGCCCTGTTGGCCCTGATGTGTACGCTGTTGGCCCGGCTGGCCCTGATGATGACCCTGCTGTCGATGTTGGCCCTGCTGGCCCTGCCTATGACCCCCATATCCCTGCCTGGAATCACCTAAACGGAATCGCTTAGCAGGGTCCCCCTGATGGGAAATCTGCTCGTGCTGACGAGTCTGTCCATGAGATAGTGCCCCACTAGTACCATTACCCCCGGTCCTACCCTGCTGGCTGGACTCTCCTGTTCTCTTACTTCCCTGAAGATGGAAGCGGTGATCCTGGTAATGTAGCAATGCGGCGTTGAGTACATCAGTGAAAGTACTCAGGGATAAGTTCCCAATAAGGTGCTGACGGATCCTCAAAGCTAACCCGTCGACAAACAGCATAATCTTCTTGCTCTCGGTAGGTGCCTCATCTGGCACAAATGTGAGAAGTCTCGTAAACTCCTCCTCATACTCTGCTATAGTAAGATTCTCTTGCTTTAGGTTCAGTAATTTCTGCCTCATCTCTGTCTGCACAGCGGGTGGAAAGTACTTGCGGTCAAACTGCTCCGAGAACACCTGAATAGGGATCATGTCCCTCTCCTCCAAAGTGGTAGTGGACTCCCACCACTGCAACACGGCTCCCACCAGCTCAGAGGAAGCCAATAACTGCTTTTGCACATCGGTGCACTCATACATACGGAGGTGCCGCTGGATGTCTTTCTTCCATTGGCTAAATGTGACAACATCGGAGCTGCAAGAGAACTCAGGGGGATGCGCCTTCTGAAAATCATCCCTCACCCTCTCCCATGCAGAGGGAAACTGTGCTGGTACTGGCGCCACTACCTGAACCTGGGGTGGAGCCTGCTGAATCACCGCTATCGCGGCATTCACCGCCTGAGCAACAATGGCGGCTACTTCATTGGCATTCATAGTACCCTGTGCCGGAGCTGCTGGCTGCTTGGCCTGGGCACACCTATCTTTCGGAGCACGTCTCGACGGCATCTGAAATGTGAAAAAGTCTATTAGTCTACAGTTATCATCGAATCTCAAATAGCTAAAGACTTAAACGTAAAAGCAGGAATACAATAATCCTAAAAATAGGGCTCTATAGCAAAAACGTTAAGCTGAAAACGAAATAAGCCGTAAAGATCCTATGAACACTAGAACCTGATGCTCTGATACCACCTGTGACAACCCGACTAATTAAATACCGGGTAGCTACTCCTTTATTAAATTAATACAAAATGCCAAGTTGGTTCAGTTAATAGCATCACTGTCGAAAACATTTTAATGATTACTAACCACCTAGTATTTAAAAAGTAAGATGTCAAATTTTAATTTAAGTCTGATTAACATACAGTAAAGAATAATGAAAGAATAACATAACCATTCACCATAATGAACAATGGAATAATCAACAAATGATAATAATAAATCCGAAGGAAAACTCCTCACAACAATCCCACAACTGAAATGAATAAAACCAAGTATCCTGAATTTATTACATGCCAAATAGTCTGAAAATCTGAAATTTAAAAATGTCTCTAATAGAAATGGGCGACATGCCCTACAACTGATGAATACTGAATATGGAGTCAAGATGAAAGAAGCGTCTACTAGCAAGGCCCTGTAACTTCCACAAACAGCTACAGCTCGTCACCTGAATGAGAATCCTAAGCATGGTGTCCTTGTGGCTGGGCACCTAAAATGGTTTTTACAAAAATAGATTTGAAAGCAAACGGGTCAGAGCCCGAAAGTGGAGAGTATTTTAAAAATAGCAAGTGCTTTAATAACATTAAAACAATGAATGCAAAATACATGTTAGGACGTGCACTCACATGAAATACTCACCTCTCGACTAATTGTGCACTCCTAACGTATAGCACCCATCTAAGTGATAATTACATCTAACTATACTGACATGAGCTCTAACCTTTCTACTCGGTTCCCATTATACATTCCACGTTATCCATTAAATAGAGACTTTACTTAAACTCGGATTCTCAATTAAGAAATACAATTCATTACAGGTTATCCCTTTATATTTTCTCAAAGTGTTTCCGTAATTATACACACAATACCACATGAAAGTTCCCATTAATTAAGTGTATATTATTCACATCATATATATACAATACAAGCACCCCGAGACTAAGCTGCGGTGCACACATACTCTGCTATCAATCCCGGTACATCACGTACATAAGGATCACGCATTCTGAATCTCTCAGGAATCGTTCTCAGATAATAACAATCACAAACAATGGAGGCGAACACAGTCACATCACATGGGTCACACACATACCTACGCTCCCACGATCAGCAGACTTATTAACATCCCAATAAGTCCTTCTTTGACCTATGTTCTCAAGGTACCAATCTAAATCCCCCCCGTAGGAACACAAGGATAGATGGCCCTAAGCGAACGCAAACCTCCCATGATAGCAAGTATGGTAGGTATGTCATACACATAAAGTCGTATACGTATACTAAGCATGCACACATCTTAGTAATCATCATAATCTATTTGTGGTACACTTCTCATTCTCATACCAACTTATAATGTTACACAAATTACTTATTCCCGGTTAATATAATTATACAAGTCGTCAATTGGGCTCACGTGTTAATAGACACTCACGTCCTAATCCATAATTTCCATTTGGTTCGAACTACACTTCCATGTTTTACTCCTCATTATATCCCAAATGTCACAAATATATCAATTAATCATCAAGGAAATGTTATCTCTACATTTGAACAAGGTTACGGGACACACGAAATCAAAACAGGCTAAAAAGCCTAAACTGTCAGCTCGTTAGAAGTCTCGTTCGAACGAGGCTTTTCGAACGAGAGTTCGTTCGAATGAGGTGGGCTTTCTAACGAGGTCTCGTTCGAACGAAAGTCATCGAACGAACATCACCCTCATTAGAAGTCAAAGGTCAACTCGTTAGAAGCTTGTTCGAACGAGCTCGTTCGAACGACCTGGGTAGGTCTTCTAACGAGAGACCAGTTTCGAGCCCAGATTTTCCTATTCTCGTTTTTCCAATTTTCTTCACATCTAATCCCATATAAAAATCGTCCCAACATTATTTTAAGGTTTCTAATCTATACTAAACATTCGTAGGTCATATTTAAGCATTCATATAGGGCCAAATCTTCCTAAACATCATAAAATCATCAAATCCCCTCAATTTTTCCCCAAATCCCATGAACATAAACCCTAAAATTTTCAAGTCTCCAATGGGCATAATTAAATCCGTTTTTGTTATGATCAAGGTGTTGTTAGTGGGTTTAGTGGTTAATTACCAAATCATATATTAACTCCTAATTTTCGTGGGTTTTAATTACCAAAAATCTAAAATTACCAAACTGCCCTTTTACGTTGCCGGTATGGCCTAAAAATGCCCCGGGACCCAAACTAAACCCCCGGCTAGTGTTTTCTGACTATTTCGACCCTTCCAAACGCGTTGGCGCACTCAAAATGACCATACGGTTTATAAAAATAAAATTCACTTTTTAATTAACATAATTATATTCCTGATGCGACTGTCACACGCGTCCCAACAAAATTTTCAAATTGCCGTATTCCAATCTCACGACAAATTTATAATTCAATATTCAAATATCGTCATATATACCCAATATAATCAATTACTAACTCACATCTCGTTAGTATTTTATCCGGATTAATTCCCAATTACCACACATTTAATTTTATTAATCCCCAAAATAAGTATCACAAAAATACGGGGTATTACATACTTCCCCCCTAATAATTGAATTTCGTCCCGAAATTCAGAACTAGAAAGTACCTGGTAAGAACAACTCTGGATAACGTTCGCGCATCTCATCCTCGTGCTCCCATGTGGACTCCCCGACATTATGATGTCTCCACTGAACACGCACTAACGGAACTATCTTTGACCGCAGTTTCCGCTCACTTCGGTCCAAAATAGCAATCGGCCCCTCCTCGTAGGAACTATCCGGCTGGAGATCGATGTCCTCCAAAGAAATGTGAGAATGAGCCAAATCGTCTCTAAGATATTTCCTTAGCGAGGAAATATGAAAGACATTATGAATCCGATGCAAATGCTCCGGTAACACCTGCATGAAGGTTTGAATGATAAAAAATGGCTAAACCCGTAGTTGCAGAAATACAGAAAAATTGGGTTGTTACCTGAGTGATCGATCGATCGACCCCCTGCCTTCGATCGATCGACCATCCCAGAATTCCTAAGGTTGTTTCTTTTTAATGTTTATTCTTATCCCAAACCTTTTGTAGATCTTTGGAGATTATTAATTGGATATTATGAAACTTAGAAAAGATCAGTAAGCCCTAGTTAAGATTTGAATTTATTTGATTGGGATTTAATTGATTAGAATAATGATAATTAATTAAAGGAATTTCGGTTGCTAGATTCATTTGTTGGATTCTAATTGGTATGGATGAGGATTAAAGATAGGACGAGTAGGGGTGATTGAATATAACACCTGGGTATCCTTAAGTTTACAAGAGGGTTTAATCCTAAGTGAAAAGAGTCCCGTGATCGTGCAGTCAGTTTCTACGAGTTACATTTGCCCCGTATGAGGTGTTGGTGCCTCTCACAGGGCTTTTTGGGGGGCTTTTTAGGGGTGTCACCCTCTAACGCCTTATTTTTAAGCCTAAGTGTAGATATTTTTAAATTATCATCGTATTCTCAAATCTAGATTCTCGTGATCGCACGAAAAGACCCTACGAGTTATATTGGTCTCGTGAGAGGTGTCGGTGCCTTTCACGGGGCCGTTCGGGGGTTGTTTCGTGGCGTCGCCCTTTAATGCTGTGGTTTTAATCCTAAGCCTCGATATTTTAAAGATATCATCATATTCTCAAATTGGGAGTCCACTGATCGCACTGTCAGTCCCTCCAAGTTACATTGGTTGTGTGCGAGGTGTTAGTGTCGGGGCCGTTCGGGGGCTGTTTTATGGTGTCGCCCTCTAACACCTTGTTTTTAAGACCAATTCTAGATATTTTCTAATTATCGTCGTATTCTCAAATTGGGATTCCCGTGATCGCGCGATCTGTCCTGACGAGTAATATTAGTCCGATGCGAGGTGTTGGCGCCTTTCAAGGGGTCGTTAGGGAGCTGTTTC
This sequence comes from Sambucus nigra, assembly GCA_949130495.1. Lineage (NCBI taxonomy): Eukaryota > Viridiplantae > Streptophyta > Magnoliopsida > Dipsacales > Adoxaceae > Sambucus > Sambucus nigra. The sequence continues at coordinate 642,579,099 of OX422216.1, forward strand.
GAGGTGTCGCCCTATAATGCGTTGTTTTTAAACCTAAGTTTAGATATTTTAAATTTATCATCATATTCTTAAATCGAGAGTCCTATGATTGCATAGTCATCCCTCAAGTTACATTGGTCTCATGAGAGGTGTTGGTGCCTCTCACCGGGCCGTTCGGGGATTGTTTCGAGGTGTCGCCCTCTAACACTTTGTTTTTAAGCCTAAGTCTAGATATTTTTAAATTATCCTCTTATTCTAAAATTAGGATCCCCATGATCGTGCGATCTGTCCCTACGAGTTACATTGGTCCCGTGCGAAGTGTTGGTACCGCTCACTGGTCCCTTCGGGGGTTATTTCGGGGTGTCGCCCTCTAACGCCTTATATTTAGATATTTTAAAATTATCATAGAATTCTCAAAATGGGAGTCCCGTTATCACGTAATTAGTCCCTATGAGTTACATTGGTCTCGTACGAGATGTTGGTGCCTCTCACGGGGTCGTTTGTGGGCTGTTTCGGGGTATTGCCCTCTAATGCCTTGCTTTTAATCCTAAGTCTAAATATTTTCTAATTATGTTTGTATTCTAAAATTGAGAGTCTTATGATCGTGCGGTCAGTCCCGATGAGTTACATTGGTTCAGTACAAGGTATTGGTGCTGGTCACGGGTCCATCCAGGGCTGTTTCGGGGTGTCGCATTCTAATGCCTTGTTTTGAAGCCTAAGTCTAGATATTTTCAAATTTTCATCGTATTCTCAAACTGGGAGTCCTGTGATCGCGCGGTCAGTGCTTACGTGTTACACTAGTCCCGTTCAAGGTGTTGTACCTCTCACGGCGCCATTCGGGGGTTATTTTGACGTGTCACCCTCTAATTCCATATTTTAAAGCTTAAGTTAAGATATTTTCAGATTATCATCGTATTCTCAAATTAGGAGTCCCTAGATCGCGCGATCAGTTCCTATGGGTTACATTGGTCCCGTCCAGTAACGGATCCACTTGAGGCTCAAGTGGGGCAGCCTCCCCACTTGATATTTGAAAAAACAAATTAGGGTTATTTTAATCGATCATTTCCAAAGCTCAGGGTAGTTTTTGAAGATGGGGTCTTCATCAAGATATTTTTGTTTCATCAGGTGTGCTTGGATTGAGCCTTAATAGTGCTAGGTGAGTTAACTCATTTTTGTAATTCAGATTAAGCAAAATTAAATTGTTATCACTAAATTTAGGTATTGTGAATATTTATTAAGCATTGTTTATCTCTTGAAATTAATTAGGTATTGTTAATAATGATTGAGAGTAGTTGATAGGGCATTATAAAGCTATAGTTTGTATAAAACTCGAAATACCGCCCAACACTTTTGCCCCACTTCATCTAAATTCCTAGATCCTCCACTGGTCCCGTGCGAGGTGTTGGTGCCTCTCACGGGGCAGTTTAAGGTTTCCCCCCTCTAACGTCGTTTTTTTAAGCCTAAGTCTATATATTTTCAAATTATCATCGTATTCTCAAACTGGGAGTCCCTACAAGTTACATTGGTACCGTGAGATGTGTTGGTGTCTCTCACAGGGCCGTTCAGGGGATGTTTCAGGGTGTGGCCCCCTAATGCCACGTTTTTAATCTTAAGTCTAAATATTTTTAAATTATCATCATTTTCTCAAACCGAGAGTTCCATGACCACGCGGGCAATCCATACGAGTTACATTAATCTCGTGCAAGGTGTTGGTACCTCTTGCGGGGTCGTTGGAGGGGTGTTTTGGTGTTTCGTCCTCTAACGCTATGTTTTTAAGCCTAAGTCTAGAAATTTTCAAATTATCGTCATATTCTCAAATCGGGAGTCCGGTGACCCCACAGTCAGGTGACCCTGCAGTCAGTTTTTACGAGTTACATTGGTCCCGTGCAAGGCGTTGGTGCCTCTCACGGGGCCGTTTTGGGGGCGTTTCGGGGTTCCCATCTAACGCAGTGTTTTTAAGCCTAAGTGTAGATATTTTCAAATTATCATTGTATTCTCAAACCGGGAGACCCATGATCACGTGCCCAATTCCAACGAGTTATATTTGTTTCGTACAAGGTGTTGGTGCCTCTTACATCGCCGTTTGGAGGTTATTTCGAGGTTTCCCCCTCTGACACCATATTTTTAAGCCGAAGTCTACATATTTACAAATTATTGTCATTTTCTCAACCAGGGTGTCCCTTGATCGCACAGTCAGTTCTTACGAGTTACATTGGTCCCGTGCAAGGTGTTAATGCCTTTTACGGGGCCGTTAGGTTTTTTTCGAGGTTTCTACCTCAAACGTCATGTTTTTAAACCTAAGTCTAAACATTTTCAAATCATCATCGTATTCTCAAATCGGGAGTCACGTGACCACGATTAGTTCCTATAAGTTACATCGATCCCGTGCGAGGTGTTGGTACATCTCACGTGACCGTGGGAAGTACGATTCATTTATTTAGAAGTAATGTTTATAGTGATGATTTATACAGAGTTATGTTTCATTTCACATTATTAATTTTTTAATAGTAAGCTTTTGAAATTTATAGTATGTTTTATTTATGTCTTTTTCATATTCGATTTAATCACAACCCTAAATGTTAGAAATGCATAGGGCCAACCAACTCAATGGCTATCCAAACGTTCAAATCCCCCAGTCAGTAACAATTCAAGAATCCCAAACAATAATTCAAATAATACCGCAATATATTAGAAATTTCTAGGGCCAACCAACTCAATGGCCATCTAAATGTTCAAATCAACCATTCAACAACAATTCAAGAAATCCAAACAACACGTAAAAACAATTATCATATAAAAGTAACGAGGTTGAAAAGGTAATAAGTAAATGTATACACCTTAAAAAAGAGCCGACTTGGTCGGAATGGAAAAACAAGTACCATTACCCATATCATCTCCATAGAGGCCCCGTAGTAGCCCCATAACAGCCCAATAGCACCTCATAGCAGCCCCATAGCAGCTGCTATCGTAATAGCTCAAACCTTACGCAAGAATCAAGTACCTAAAAGATTCCAAACCAAAAAATTAAAAGAAAGAAAATATGAGACCACAAACACAATAAACCAAATTGATATTATTGCAAAATTCCATACCTCAATTTTTTGAAAAAATAAAATAAAAAGTGTACTTTGTCGGCTTCAAAACATTCAGATATGTAAAGTAATTGGATGGGACCTAGCTTGAAAAGATGAAAACCCAAACAAAAAAAAAATGTAAATAGAGCAGACAACTAAATAAAGACTGAAATTAAACAAAAACAATGAAAATAAGGACAATACTGATGCAGTGAGATAAATATACTATTACCTGAACATTACATGGTCAAGTTGGGTTCCCAATAGCTACAATACATATTACAATCAACATTTATACTGAAGAGAAAGCCAGTAAACGTTTTCATATATTAAAATCAAATCATGTTAATTATCACCAGCAAAACAACACAATACCAAAAGTTGGGATGCAAACCATTTAACTTCAACTTAACATACTGAAATTATAGTGAAAACATCAAAAATTGGGATGCAAATGAATTAATTTCAGTATGTTAAGCATCAAAATGGCAAAGCAAACGAATTAATTTTCCACACTACGTGACAATACCAAAGCACATACTGCAAATAACTAATCCAGAACAATAGTAATCAAGAACAACCCAAAGCATGTAATGTATCATATTGCCTGCACCTTTAGCCACCATGTTACTCACATAATATAACCATAAAAGCAGGGATAAGAATGTTAATATGAGAAATCTCAAATTTGAAAAAAAAATAATTAAAAACCTCACCTTAAGGTTATGAATGAGATACACGTAAAATCTGATGTTCAAACTCAGATTACCTTATGGATCTTGAAAAACCATCCTCCAAAACCTTGAATTAACCCTGAAACAATATAAACACACAAATATTGGCTTTAGAGAGAACCAAATACCCTAAAAAAGTAAAATTCTACAATATTTAATCACCACCCCCATCCCTCCCCCGGCCTAAAACCCATTGGAATTGTTACCTGCCCTAACTTAACCCCCCGAGTCATAACCTACCCCAACCCGCAGAAACCAATTGGAATCGCAACCCACCCTTCCCACTTTAACTCAAAAAATTATATTTGAAATCCGCAAATCCACTAACTCAATTGAAACCCAAATACAAATCAAAACCTAAATATGTAGAAATATGAATCAAACCCTAAATATGTAGAAGCCTAAATATGAATAAAAAACTAAATATGTAGAAATACCATCAGCGTTTAATCAAAAACTAAATATGTAGATAATTTGACAATATACTTAATCGGTAATGAGAATGAAGAGAACCAACAATATGAAATTTTATGTTATGAGAAAAACACAACAAATTAATAGAAAATCTATTTTCTTAGATTTTTTTTGGCTCGACAGTCATCCTATTGCCACAAAAGCACTGTCGACACGAATAAAAGTGATCAGAAAAATTAAAATTGCATAAGTAAATACAATATTAATGAGGGAACAAAGTGAAGAACAATATGAGTTGAACAAAGAGAACAAAGTATGAGCTAGAAAAATCAATTGTAGTGATGGAGATTAAAGAGATGTACAAGAATTGTCCATGGAGATTTGGTTGCTTTCATTTGGATCGAGCCAAACTTTGCCTTTGCCGCACTTGAGGATGTTGGCGACAGCCTCTTCTATAGTTTTAGAGACACCGTTTTCTCTCTCTGCGGATGCGAAAGAGAAATCGATATGAAAGAGTGGGAATGTGAAAACAAGCTTTAATATCTCATTCGTTATACGATGCCTTAGGTCTTTGAAGGGGGCTTGGGCTTATGCGGGTAATGGCGCCAACGGTGATGATATCGGGAGACTGCATTCCAGAGAGAGAGAGAAACCATTAGTGTTTCATGAGAGAGAGAGAAGAGGACAAATGAAATTGAAAAGGGGCAAATGAAAATGAAAATCAAGCACCTATTTCTTTTTTTTATGAATGACATGGTCACGGCCTTGAGCCGTGACCCACCCTTGCAACCCATAACCTCCTTAGAGCTGCTACCTAATTCATGACCCACCATCGCAACCCATAACCTCCTTAGAGCCGCTACCTAATTCACGAATGGTCACGACCTAATTCACGACCGAATTTTAATTCACGAATGGTCACGACCGAATTTTAATTCACAAATGGTCAAGACCTAATTCATGTAATGACCGAACGAAGACGAGTTTTAATCTTTATGATTCATTTACTTATAAATATATATAAAAAACAACACAAATCCAAGATTTGCATGGCATTCCTGCTGCAGCCTAGTGGTCCCTTAATACTGCCATAATCGAAATGATAAATAAGAGGGAGTTTTGTCTACAAACTTGTCACTTTTTTTATAATTATAAAATATTATTTACTTAATATTTTAAAATTATATAATTACCGAATGCATTGGCAAAAATGAAATTATGCTATAAACTAAGAATAAAGATACACTCCCCGAATGGGGATTTACCCATTCCATACCCATTGATCTCCACCCTTAATATCACTAAAAGACAAAATAATCTTGACCGTTAATTTATTATTTGAAAATAATACATTATATCTATAAAGTTATAATTTATTTCAAATTATAACCAAAAGATATTCTTTTAATTATTTTTAAATTGATAAATAAATAGAATAATAATTTATTTTAAAATTAAATAAATTTTACATTAAAATAAAACTAATTATATTTTTTTAATTATTTTTAACTCATTTATTCCATCAAACAATCATTTACCCAATATTTTTTTATTTTTAAAGGTCCGCGCCAGTGACACCCCTTATTTTTAAACTTAATTTTTTAACTCATTTAGTCCTTTAAACATCCATTTACCCGATATTATCTTATTTCTATAGGTCCGCGCCAACGGCACCCTTATTTTTAACATAAATATTCAACTTATTTAGTCATTTAAACATCTATTTACCCGATATTCTCTTATTTTTATTGATCCGCGTCAGCGGCATCCTTATTTTTAAACACAATTTTTTTAGCTCATTTAGTCCCTCAAATACCCATTACCCAATATTTTCTTATTGTTATAGGTCCGCGCCAATGGCACTGTTATTTTTTAGCTTAATTATTTTTTAATTTTAAAACATTTAAAAATATTAAAAAAAAAGTTTCTTTTTATTTATATTAAACTGACTTTTATTTTTTTAAACAATTTTTTTTAAAAAATATATTTTTTATATTTAAACAATGTTTTTGTAAAATTTTGGCATTTAATTGCATCGGATTAATGTTATTTTAATTTAGTCATGTTGGTGTTCCTTTTTATATATGTATAAAATACCATTTTTTTTATGTAAAAATACATTTTTTATAAAACAAAACAAATTTTCAATAAAAAAATACAAATAAAAAAAGAGCTTTTCCATTCGGTATGGATTGGGGAAGGAGGGTTCGGTAAGCGTAGCATTGCTCATAAACTAAAGGCCAAAATAAAACACAAATCTATGTATATATATAAAATAGAAGCCTAAATGCTTTTGAGAATGACACATGGCTAATTCCATAATTATTAAGTAATTTGCTTGAGTTCTCCAAAAGACTCCCCAAATTCCTTTCAACCTCTCCAAATTCCTGTCTCTCACTAACAAAATCAAAATACGATCCCCCAGCCAAAAACCCACTCGTCACCCTTCTCCATATAAATGGTGTGCACTACACCCTCTCCTCAGCCATTCTCCCTCAGACACAAAACACAAAACACACACAGTAGCATAAAATATGCTTCTGTCTCTGTGTGTCTCTGTGTTACTACCCTACGCATTGTTTCTCTTGTGCGTCTGGTTGAAATGGTGCTACATCAATACATATGATGGCCAGTCAGATATCCCTTCACCGGTAATACCATCCCCCACTAATACCAATACCGGTGATAGTCAGATATCCCTTCACCGGTAATACCATCCCCCACTAATACCAATACCGGTGATAGTCAGTCAGATATCCCCACTGTAGGACTCTCAAATGAAGATCTCCAAAAACTCCCAAAACTCACCGGTAAAGACTTGGTTTTGGGAAATGAATGTGCAGTTTGTTTGGATGAGATGGAGGCAGACCAGCCAGTACGCCTGTTACCCATTTGTAATCATGGGTTTCATTTAAAATGCGCTGATGCATGACTTTCTGAAAACTCTACTTGTCCACTTTGTAGGGGAAGGCTTGAGCCTTAGCTTTTTTGTCCATCTGATTGTAATCCTTGTTAAGACATTAGATTTTGATTGTTTTTCTTTTTGGTTGTAAAAGATGTTGTTTTCCTATTTTGGAGTTTGAGATACGAATTTTGAAGTCTATTCATTTTATGGTTGATTCATGCGAGCGTAACATATTCTTGACAAATGAGTTTCTTTTATATCTTTGTTATGTATCTCGTAATACCTAAAATTATAATACAAAATTAAGGTAAGAGTCATGTTCATTTCTATATTTGAATTTTTAAGACACTAATTTTTAGGTTTATAAATATAGTTCTTGTGGTACAATAACTTTTATTTGTATAATCCCTTTAGAGTTAGGAGTACATAAAATAGGTAATTTCATTTGTTTTAGTTGAATATGTATTTATTATCTATATTATATTTCTAAAATAATAGTATTAGAGCTAAATGAGATCTAACACATACATTACTTTTTCATATATTTTTATCTATTACTTTTTCAATATATAAAAAATTCCAAAAAATCTGTTCAGTTTTTTATTTATTTTTAACGGTTAGTTTATTCAAGAAACTTTGTCTTTAGAAATTCTAACCGACAAGTTTCAATTCTGAGTCGTTTCAGTTTAAAACTTTTGGTTGGATGAGAGCTGAAGGGTTTTTTCAAGGGAAATTTCTATATTATCTCTCCTCTCCTTAAATATGTGTCTTTGCCGCTGATTCCTTTTGTCCAGATTGCATAAAAGAAGTGCAAGGCATGGTGACAGGATCAGCCTCTTAAACCCGTTGACACAAGGCATTGTGGTTGTAGAAGGCAGCTCTTCCAGCGTGCCTACTGAACAAAGATCATCTATTATGGCCTCCCTGTCCTTTTATTTTTTCTCTATCTACCTTGGAGTGTGTATCGTATAGACCTGCTTCCTACGATTATAACCATGAGCATATGGGTTTTTAATTCGTTCATAAAGTTTTGAACATAGTTTTTTTTTCTTTTTCCAGGTATCTTGAAATATTTTATATTTAACTAGGAGTTCTTATTTTTATACTCACATCTTTTTTCTCTAGGTTGAATCAAATATGGGATTGATAGATTTTAAAAATGTTTCACTTTGTTAGTTGAATGCTAATTGTTTGACAAAATTTACATGTGTCAGTTCTAATATTATCAGAAGTACGTTGGCTTAGATTTGTTGTATTTTCACTTTCTTGCTTTCTTTATGGCATGTTTATCCTACAAACATTTAATGTCACGTTTATGTATTGGTGCATGCATGCACATAAAATTCATGTGTCTCTTCAACCTAAACCCACGTCACAATTAGATTGCTATAGTATAAAGGTACTGGTTGGTTTACAATTCATATGTTTCAACCTAAACCTGCATTGCAATCAAGTTTCATTATTTTCAGGTTTTGTAGGTACCATTTGCACTATTTCTTTTTATAATTATATGTAATCATGTATCTTCCCACAAATATTTGTCGTAAAATCCCCGACCCATGTGTCATTCATCTTTATCATATTTCAGCAATTGTGGGGTGCCTTTGTTTTATTTAGACACGAACATAAAATGATTCAATTTTTTTAAGATAACATGAATATGATCCAAATAGGACACGACACGATATAACATTACACACCACAAATAATATCATTTCTAAACTTTACGTTATACTGCGCTTAAATAGAAACGATGCTATATCACTCAATAATATCAGTACTATACCTTTGCGCCGTGCTAGTATACCTCTAATACGATAGTATTACAGGTTTTAATAGCAATACATTCCTATTTAGTACCCATTTCGTTTATGCCGTTTTTTTTCCCGAGATAAGTATGCCCCATTCATCTTCCCTGCCCATTTAGTTTCTACCTTTTGGCTTTCGACTACAGCCCACGTCTAGTGCCGGCTCAAGCCTTAGGCAGGTGAGGAGACTGCCTAGGGCCTCACCATATTTAAGGGGCCCTAATTTTAATAGATATTGATTATATTATATATAAATAAATACATTCATTGAAAAAAGTAAAAACTCTTCCTATTTTCAAGGCTATTAAAAACAACTCAATAAATAACTAAATCCATTAAAAGTACACGATTCATTTCTTCTAAACTAACAATCTCTTCATTCATTCTCTCTCTCTCTCCAAACTCCACTCTCCTCTTCCTCATTCTATTTTGCTCATACAAAGGAAAAAAATTGCTGATTCAAAAAAAATCTGGCAGCACTATGATAATGTACTATATGTTATTTATATTATTATATTGTTAATATTGTTATATATTTTTTTTTTACTTTTTCGCTCTTTTTTATTTTATGAATTTGTTTAAACTTAAATGATTATTCTATTAATATGTTTTTAAATGTTGACAGGTTGAAAGTGATTTTTTTTCAATTGGAGAAGTTTGTTGTTCGGATAATCAAATTGAATATACATTGCCGTAATCAGGTTCTATTATTCTATAATAATATTTGTTTGTTTATGTGAAATAATTAGAAGAAGTTATGTTTTAGCGGCTAGATTTACTTTTTATTTGTAACATATATTTAATATAATATAATAATTTTTACAATAAAAGGTCCCCATATTAATTTCTAGACTAGAGCCCTGATTTTGTTTGAGACGCCCCGTCCCACGTCCCTCTCTCTACTTATAACTATATATATAATGTTTATCAATTGAGGATATATACAAGTTCAGATACATGAATCATCCTATTGCTTCCATAGAATGAAAACTCAAGAAAGGGATTCCTCTTCTAAAATAAAATAGCAATGACAGATCCTGATCCCCCCTTCCTTCATTCCTTGGCACAAGCGGAATGCCCGATCAGATCAAAGAGAGGACGCATCGCCTTTCTACTCCAAAATATGAAATGTTATTATTACTGTGCGATTGTTTGTTCCCCTCAAATTAGCTTCTCTCTCCTCTTTCACAATGGGTATTAGTGTCCCTATTCACATAACTTGTAGATCCTTCTCCTCATATCTCTTTTCTTTCTCTAACTTATATTGAAACCACTCAAACAAATGTCCCATCCAACTACACTACCACAACATAGGCCGTTTCCATGCCATCTGCGACTGTATGCTCCTTTGACAAAGCTGTTGCTTTGTAATTTTGAGATATGATTTATATGATACTTCTACTATTCCAAAAAGAATTCATATCTAAATGATGATTATACAATCAGATTTGAGCGCACAATTTTGATTTCATAAATGAATGACGATTTCAGTTTTGTATATGAAATACATGAGTTAGATTTCCTGGATTTCATTATTTAAAGGACTATTTCTCTTCATAAGTCTTTATAACTAGTCGTGCAACAAACTTTTCACTTTGAGTCAATGTGTGTTTAGGAGGAAGATTATGCATATCAACTGTTTGAATTAGGTCTTTTACTAGCCATGATACAGAGTTATGTATGTATTTAAGTTGACATACTAAGGAAATTTCTTGGTTGGATTTAATTTATATTTTAGAGTCTTCATTTATATTATTCTTACATTTTTTTCCTATCCGAGTCTTGAGATGATAAAAGTTAGACTCATCTTCATTGATTGTTAAGTTAGATAAATGATAGCTTAGTTGTACCATGAGATTTCCATATATATATATATATATATACGAAAAAACTCAATCAATATCCAAGACATATGACATAATGAACGGTATACATCCCCAAATTTTTAAGTAATGTGCTTTGTATAAATTGGTAAATGTGTCGCACTAAAAGTGTGATTAAGTTTGTTTGATCAAAATTTTGCAAAATTTGTTATTAAGTTTGAATGCGACATTATGGTTTTTGGATATGTCCTTCACATCGTTACTTTCTTTTCTGTTGGGTTGTTGGAAAGCCACGAGAGTGTAATTTATTCTACAAAAAGGCTTCTAGGGATATGTTAATTATGTACTAGAAAAGTAAAAATTTATTGGTACAGTGAAGATTTGCTACACTAAAATGCATTTGGACTTGAAGTTTATACACTATTAAATTCTCCAGATTCATATGTTGACTGAAAATGAAAATATAAACTATAAGTATTCTGATGCTTGTGACACCCCGCTTAATTAAATACCGGGCGATCACTCATTTATTAAATTAAAATCAAGGTAAACAGTTGGTTCATTCTTAGCATCACTGTCGCAAATGAAAATCTTTTCCAATTAAACACCCTAAATAATTAAGCCAAGTGTCAAAACCATTTAGAACCTTATTTCCATTTTGTTAAATGCAATTATAAAATCTCTAACCATTTACATTTTTAAGAGTCACACAATAAGAATGAGTATAGGAAAGAACATTCAAGAATTTAACCATCAATAAATAATCCCAACCTTTACAACACTAAAGGAAAACAACCTGATAGTAATAAATCCCGAAATAAAAATGCTGAAAGTAAAAAGAATTACAGTCTCTGACAATATCAACTAAATAATGGAAAAAGGGCGACACATGCCCCTGCTAGATAAAGCTGAACTAGGAGTAGAGTCAACAATGAGGTCGTCTAAGCAATGGCCTGCAACTTCCACAAAAGCTACAGCGCATTCCATCCAAAGAATCCTAAGTAAGACACCCCTGTGGCAGGGCACCTGTAATACATATATGTATATACACAAGAGAGAAGAGATAACAACAAACGGGTCATAGCCCGAATGTAAAACAGTTTTAAAAATAGTTTAGCAAGTATTTAAATGCTTACCGGCTAATGCAGCAGTCATATTAGTGTGAGACACTCTCTTGAGTATTCTCACCTCTCATCTAGTATTCACGTCTATTGTACCCATGAACCCCATATCTCTCTCTAACTTATTCTCCATAAGTTTTAATATGTGAAATTAAGGTTATGATATTCACTTTAGAAAATCTAACTCTTCAAGATTTCTTACGTTATTTAGAAAAAATCTCGTATTGTTATAGCGATTCTGAATACTTACAGTGAAGTTGATGAATTTCACACTTTACTTAACTACTATTTTACTCAGTAGAAAGTTCTCATATAATTACACGTATATATATTAATTACCCATATAATATATACACAAACAGCACCCCACAAAGATCTATGGTGCTAGACTTCCACATATACGTATATATATACGAATCACTCATAAGTTATATATATACTAACGGCACCCCACATAAATTCTATGGTGCTGGCATACTCTGCTATCAAGTCCCTGTATCACACAATCTAAGGGAAATACTAGTTCGGAATCACTCTAGAACTGTATTAATACAAACACAAACAACATTGAGGCGAAGCATAGATTCCAAGTCTCTAAGAGGTCAGTACATACCCTCACGTCTCTTAGGACCGTCTGAACTATCGATTCAATAGCCTGTACCAAGGATATCTATCTTCTAGGGTACGAGTCAATATCCTCCATAAAGGCACATCGAGATAAGACTGTTCTAGCGCGGTAACCTCAGGAATAGCAAGTAGCGCGGGTACGATTTTTACACAGAAATAATATATGCACAATCACACCGTCATATATAAATATGTATTCACATGCACATTATTAAATTAGGTACTCTCACGACCCAAAATTATCATTATCCGTTGTTACACGTTTTACTCAATTATATCGTATAACGGCCTCATTCCTTTTTATTCACGTAATTAATTTATTCTAAACTCACTTCTTGTCACTCGAAGTGTTTTCTTTATCTAAGTACAATTTCAGTAGGACCTCTCGCCTTCTAATCCAACTTATTAGATGTCTCGATTATTTAATCAACACACGTATGATTTCTTAAGTCCGAAAGTCTCCCCGTTTGCCCTTTATTTCCCTTCACATTAAAGTTTCACTTTATGGGATTTCTCTTGACCCTACTGGTCCTCTTTATGTTCCAATATCTTCTAGCAATCCAAATCAAGGTTTACTATGTATAAAATCGGATTAAACTAACACGAGCAAAAATGCAATTTTCCCAGGAGGGTCGATCGATCGATGAAAGGGGGTCGATCGATCGAACCTTCGATCGATCGATGCTTTGGGCTCGATCGATCGATCAAGCAGTTATGGCGAAACTGCAGAAAACCCAGCTACGGAATTGGTACCCCAAACTCCTCCAAACCATCATATTACAGTCCCAAACTTCCAACCAATTATGCTATAAATGTTGTATACCAATATAAACCATCTCTTACGTAACACATGCGAATTTTCATCAATAATCATGGGTTAAATGGGCCAAACTCTACATAATTCTTATGAACCCTAATATTTCCTTTAAATTAATTTCTTTAATTCTTTTTCCAGATTTTCTATCTCTAATATCATGGAAATTCATGGCTCAACCTCTGCACGTGAAATGGATTTCCAGAAATATGATCCCTATCATTAAAACATGCAATTTGTGTCTCCAATTAATGTTTTTCTTTAAGAACACTAATTCTAATCAACCTAAGACTAATATAAAAGGATGTATTAACTTGATAAAAGCAAGATAGATACTTGCCTGGAAATTCAATCTCTAATTTGTGGACGAATTTGGTGTGGTTGCGTTCCCCATCGCGCGATCTACGCGTTGGTGGTGACGGTGGTGAAATCGGAGGTGTTCTTGGCCTAGAACTCATTGGAGAGCTTCTCCTCTTCCCTCCAATGGCCGTCATTAGTATTTCATTGTGTTAACCCTAAAAGATGATACTTTCCATCTGATATAACCCTATAAAATTCGTGAGTTTAATTACCCATAATTACGAAATGTCCAAAACGCTCTCTCGGGGTGCTAATTAAGCCTAAAAACGCCCCGAGACCCAAACTAAACCCCCGGGCACACTTTTCTCACTATCTCGACCCGTCCGGGACCTTTGGCGCACTCAAAATGACCATACGAGCAATTTATAATTTATTCACTTTTATTAATCAACATTTAGTCCCGACACGACACGGGCACGTCATGACTTAAATTTCCATAATTGTCGTTTTATTCACACGTGAGAATTTTATAACAAAAAAATTAAATCTCATATATTACTATACTCATCCAGTAATATTCAACAAATAACAATTTTCAATAATTACTAACTCTCGTCACGCTAGTAAATATTTAAAACAACATTCCGGATTAAAATTAAATTAATTTATCTCAATTAAATTTAATCAAATCCCTAAATTTAAAAGCCATAGAAATACGGGGTATTACGTACTTCCCCCTAATAACGGAATTTTGTCCCGAAATTCGAAAAATAAGGCCTACTAGGTAGCACAATTCTGGATATCCTTGTCAGTACGCAAACTATCTACATAGTACGGCGCTCAATCACTATAGCTTTTTCCTCACTGCAACTTTATTTTACATTCTCATTGGAGACACTTCACCTTGCGCTCCCAACTGACAACATTCCCATAGGTCACGCCCATACGTTATAAATTCCATTATCTCACGATCATTTGGAGGCCACACCTCACTACATGACAACTACTTGGATTTATTCATATACAAAACTCTCATCCTGGGAAAATCACACGAATATTTGACCACTTGTTCGCCTAAAATAGTCGTGGAATTCCACCATAGTTATCGGATGTTCTCTCGACCAATCCAAATATTCTGATTATTTACATCTAAATATACGGAAGGAGAAAAAAAATCGAGGTTCTTCCATACCAAAACCTTAATAAACACCTCGTACGCGACAAACAGGTACGAGTGCTTCTATAGAGCATTCCTGAAATCATCGTACCAAGATTCCAAAATCTCCTTCACGTGGTTACACTAATCTTTAATCACCATGCGCTGACTCCCTGGCTAAAGGTGATACATCCTACTTTTAATGAAACCTTATCTCCGCTGGTTCCTGAAATCCCATATCAAAGGTGGGATTCACCAATCTCATCCTGATTCTGAAATTTATACTGCGCCGGACCATGCACTGGAGTGATCCTTCCTTTCGAAGGAAGTCTGGAGCATACTAGTTAATATTGTAAGACATCCCAAAGGAATATCAATCACTTCCTTCTCGATGACTTAATTCACATGTTCGGGATGAACCCTTGATCTTATTTTGAGGATGGCAACCCATCCAAGAACTTTACCGAGTTTACCGACCTCTTCCAATTCCAGGAATCGTCGATAAACACAAAATTCTTTGGTTGGTTCTCCTCTTTCAACCAATCCTTACCTATGGACGGTGCATGTAGAGACTACTCATTACGTCCCGCTAAACATCGATTTTCCCTTGAAATGTCTCACATTAAGTGACACGTAATACTCCCCTTCCTTCCTTGGAGTTTGCCAAAAGTTCTGACCCGTGCTCTTCCCTCCACGAAGCTCACTTCTGGATTTCTTATACCATACTAACATCATTACTCTTCATATGTGCAAGTCTCTCTCACACTTGACTACTAACAACTCCACTCCTAGTGTTCTTCACAATCATTTAATTCTGCTCCATTTAAGGAATACTCTTCTTAAATGGCTTCCCACAACCTTCCAATCAAAATATTCTAATTGCACACTTATGTATGGATTATCTCCCCTCATGTGACGTTTAATCCACTCTTATCACTTCCACTTCGTTATACTAGTTCCACAAACATATTTTTCACATGTCTATTACCACGTCCCTTCGACTCGGACTATTTTGACAGCAGCTAACCCAGATGCCCACATTTTGCAACACCTCGACCACCCTAGGAGAGGGAACGGCATGCTACACATCAGTGAAATTAACTAAATCCAACAAAGTGTAAGGAATAGGGCATTCAAATTTCATGACTATAAAAGAGGAATAACAAATCTCAACCTTCTTCAGATAAGTACAACAATTTTCCCAAATAGGTACAATAACCAAAATAAATCACTAACGCTCTATTCATCAAAATAATTACAGGTTATCTCTTTTGTATAATAGAGTTCTTTCCAGATAATCCATTCTAAAAATCATTCCAACTCTTTATTCACCTCGTGTTCTAAACACGGGTACAACACTTGGGTACTCTCAATCACCCTAGAAATCGAAATTTTTAAATCCTCCTTATCATCGCTCCACCCCTCAACTCGGGGGCTAACTTTCAATGTTCTCTTACCACAAAATCCGACTCCAATGCTTTAAAAAAAAATTCAACTTCCAACTTACATACATAATTACTTGATCCCATTTCGACCAGGGTACCGAACTCATGGAATAGTGACCAAACGTCTCCCTATTTCCAACCTTACGCTAAGTTTCATGCGTGAGATGTCCCGCAAAGCGAAATCCAAACAACGAATCCCCCGATACATTACTACCTAGCATTATCGATTATCGAAATCAGTTAGGTCCTCCGTCCATTGCATGTACCCCTTTATTCCGTCCCTTGACGGAAAAGTTACGGTTCCTCCCGTAATTATGCTTAACAAAGAACGTTTCACCAAGTTCACTATCGTCCCATATTGGTTGATGGTAATTACATTCTATAAACCTCGAATGCATACGATCGGAATTCTCAAAATTCCCTTCCCTATTAATAGGGGTATAACTCTTAACTCCCACATCTCTAGAGGATAAATATAACGCTGCACTCTTCCTATCACTAAGTCCTGAGTGCTCAACATAATACTGAATTAAATCTTTTCGCCCAACGATAAATCCCGATACACACTGAATTATAATGACAAAGTCTATGCATACATCGGCATCAAATATCTCGAGCCCACTATCCCCTCCGAAGTCTCTAGGATAGATAATATAAGTGCGAGTCCAACCTTCTTACGGGTGAAGCCTCGCTAAAACAAAACATACTGCACTAATGCAACTACTCCGATAGCCTTTCCATAAATACCCACTATCGTACTAACCATTTCTATAACGTTTTATCAAAGATAATACCATACTCGTATATCGCATCACTACGACGAGTAACCTCAATACAATATGTAACCCTATTAATATACACATTCATTCTTCGCGGATAGCACTAAAGAAAAATCCCGCTACGCTAGGAAAAAAAAATATTCACATAATGGTAACGGTTATAATTATATGCATTAAACTCATCTCACATGCTAATCTAGTAATGAACAAAATATGGCGACTCTCTCGTGTCACATAAATACACCTCATCCTCTAAGGGTACAACTTACACTTCCGCCTTGGCAATAGTCTTGACTGTACAAATGGTTTTTGGACGTAACACCTCTACTCAAACCAAATAAAATTACTTTAATCGTTGTCTTTTACTAGGTACCGTATCCTAGTCCTTCTCACTTTGGAAACGTATTATCGTGAGAGATTTCACTCCACACAAAATGCCTCAACACATAATCCACTTACCACCTGTCCTACTAACTAGGTTAGGATTGTCCTTCTCTCGGACTTTAGTAGACTCGATTCCTGTTAGCTGCCTCGGTTATACTCTTAGCCTTTTAGGCCCTAAAGAACATGCCACTGACTATAATAGTCCTTACTGAATTTACCATCTCTTAGTAAGAATTTAACTATCTGAAGCATTTAAATGGGTCCCCTGATGTGTATCCACATCCCTTTGTAGTGCTACACCACTACCGTTGTATTCAGTCTTATTCCTGACTAAATTCTTCTATCCCTTTAACTGCACCCACAAAGAAGTGTTATCATCTATATTGACAAAGTACAACATTCTCAACCTCTGAATCGGCCGTCCATCAGAATTTTCCTCTTTGAGTTTATTAACTATTATTATGAGTCGATCTCCCACTTGGAGTCATTTTTCCCCCACTTGTATCTACATCTTCCGATAAAAAATTCGCTAACGGTTAAAATTCATATTTACAAATGGACCCTTGTCATGCCCTCCCGCAATGAGTTCAGAACCACGTTCGTTTCTAATCCTGAACAGTTGAGGAAGGAACATACGGTCAATACTGTACCTAAGGTTCTCCTATAGGCATAGCATTCCACTTCTAAAATTGATGGTTGACTCCCCACTATTATAACTTCGTCCCGAAAGCCAAGAAAATTTTCTCTAAATTTTCACTTTCAGTTAGCCACACTCTGTCTTATATTTCAACCATGGATACTTTACCTCCTTTAGTAACCACACACAATTCTCGCCATTCTAGAATTCCCACTGATAGTTCTCTACACGTTTTTTTTTGTAATACATTGGGTAAGTTTACCCTCGCACCTCATTCGTCTATAACAGCATTTGGAAATCATTGTTGCGCCTTAGTAGCCTTTCTAGTCTTGGCTTCTCATGCCATAATGGAGGTGACCTCGACTACGGTCATCATCCTCAGATATATTTTATAATCTCAACTGAGCCCTGCCTCCTGATGTCCGCTTAACGACCCTCTTCTGACATCCGTCATTGCTCGGCATACGCACACATCCGAACAAAGTTAGAATTCACTAATGTATACACATTATAGCAGGAGAACGAAATCTCATAAAAAAAATCAACAATCCTAAACATAGGGTGCTATATCAAACAAAGCAACGCTGAAAGCATAATAAGCCGCACAAACCCTATAGGACACTAGAACCTGATGCTCTGATACCACCTGTGACACCCCGCTTAATAAAATACCGGGCGATCACTCCTTTATTAAACTAAAATCAAGGTGAATAGTTGATTCATTCTTAGCATCACTGTCGCAAATAAAAATCTTTTCCAATTAAACAACCTAAATAATTAAACTAAGTGTCAAAACCATTTAGAACCTTATTTCCATTTTATTAAATGCAATTATAAAATCTTTAACCATTTACATTTTTAAGAGTCACACAATAAGAATGAGTATAGGAAAGAACATTCAAGAATTTAACCATCAATAAATAATCCCAACCTTTACAACACTAAAGGAAAACAACCTGACAGTAATAAATCCCGAAATAAAAATGCTGAAAGTAAAAAGAATTATAGTCTCTGACAATATCAACTAAATAATGGAAAAAGGGCGACACATGCCCCTGCTGGATAAAGCTGAACTAGGAGTAAAGTCAACAATGAGGTCGTCTAAGCAATGGCCTGCAACTCCCACAAAAGCTACAGCGCGTTCCACCCAGAGAATCCTAAGTAAGCTACCCCTGTGGCTGGGCACCTGTAATACATATATGTATATACACAAGAGAGAAGAGATAACAACAAACGGGTCAGAGCCCGAATGTAAAACAGTTTTAAAAATAGTTTAGCAAGTATTTAAATGCTTACCGGCTAATGCAACAGTCATATTAGTGTGCGGCACTCTCTTGAGTATTTTCACCTCTCATCTAGCATGCACGTCTATCGTACTAATGAACCCCATATATCTCTCTAACTTATTCTCCATAAGTTTTAACACGTGAAATTAAGGTTATGATATTCACTTTAGAAAATCTAACTCTTCAAGATTTCTTACGTTATTTAGAAAAAAATCTTGTATTGTTATAACATTTCTGAATAATTATAGTGAAGTTGATGAATTTCACACTTTACTTAACTACTATTTTACTCAGTAGAAAGTTCTCATATAATTACACGTATATATATTAATTACTCGTATAATATATACACAAACAGCACCCCACAAATATCTATGGTGCTAGACTTCCACATATAAGTATATATATACCAATCACTCATAAGTTATATATATACTAACGGCACCCCACATAAATTCTACGGTGCTGGCATACTCTGCTATCAAGTCCCCGTATCACACAAACTAAGGTTAATACTAGTTCGAAATCACTCTCGAACTGTATTAACACAAACACAAACAACATTGAGGCGAAGCATAGATTCCAAGTCTCTAAGAGGTCAGTACATACCCTCACGTCTCTTAGGACCGTCTGAACTATCGATTCAATAGCCTGTACCAAGGATATCTATCTTCTAGGTTACGAGTCAATATCCCCCATAAAGGCACATCGAGATAAGACTGTCCCAGCGCGGTAACCTCGGGGATAACAAGTAGCGCGGGTACGATTTTTACACAGAAATAATATATGCACAATCACACCGTCATATATAAATATGTATTCACATGCACATTATTAAATTAGGTACTCTCACGACCCAAAATTATCATTATCCGTTATTACACGTTTTACTCAATTATATCGTATAACGGCCTCATTCATTTTTATTCACGTTATTAATTTATTCTAAACTCACTTCTTGTCACTCGAAGTGTTTTCTTTATCTAAGTACAATTTCGGTAGGTCCTCTCTCGCCTTCTAATCCAACTTATTGGATGTCTCGATTATTTAATCAACACACGTATGATTTCTTAAGTTCGAAAGTCTCCCCATTTACCCTTTATTTCCCTTCACATTAAAGTTTCACTTTATGGGATTTCTCTTGACCCTACTGGTCCTCTTTATGTTCCAATATATTCTAGCAATCCAAATCAAGGTTTACTATGCATAAAATCGGATTAAGCTAATACGAGCAAAAATGCAGTTTTCCCAGGAGGGTCGATCGATCGATGAAAGGGGGTGGATCGATCGAACCTTCGATCGATCGATGCTTTGGGCTCGATCGATCGATCAAGCAGTTATGGCGAAACTGCAGAAAACCCAGTTACGGAATTGGTACCCCAAACTCCTCCAAACCATCATATTACAGTCCCAAACTTCCAACCAATTATTCTATAAGTGTTGTATACCCATATAAACCGTCTCTTACGTAACACATGCACATTTTCATCAAGAATCATGGGTTAAATGGGCCAAACTCTACATAATTCTTATGAACCCTAATATTTCCTTTAACTTAATTTCTTTAATTCTTTTTCCAGGTTTTCTATCTCTAATATCATGGAAATTCATGGCTCAACCTCTACATGTGAAATGGATTTCCAGAAATATGATCCCTATCATTAAAACATGCAATTTGTGTCTCCAATTAATGTTTTTCTTTAAGAACACTAATTCTAATCAACCTAAGACTAATGTAAAAGGATGCATTAACTTGATAAAAGCAAGATAGATACTTGACTGGAAATTTAGCCTCTGATTTGTGGACGAATTTGGTGTGGTTGCGTTCCCCGTCGCGCGATATACGCGTTGGTCGTGACGGTGGTGAAATCAGAGGTGTTCTTGGCCTAAAACTCCTTGGAGAGCTTCTCCTCTTCCTATCCAATAGCCGTCATTAGTATTTCATTGTGTTAACCCTAAAAGATGATACTTTACATATGATATAACCCTATAAAATTCGTGGGTTTAATTATCCATAATTACGAAATGTCCAAAATGCCCTTCCGAGGTGCTAATTAAGCCTAAAAATGCCCCGAGACCCAAACTAAACCCCCGGGCACACTTTTCGGACTATCTCGACCCTTCCGGAACCTTTGACGCACTCAAAACGTCCATATGAGCAACTTATAATTTATTCACTTTTATTAATTAACATTTAGTCCCGACACGAGACGGGCACATCCTGACTTAAATTTTCATAATTGCCATATTATTCACACGTGACAATTTTATAACAAAAAAATTAAATCTCATATATTACTATACTCATCCAGTAATATTTAACAAATAGAAATTTCCAATAATTGCTAACTCTCGTCATGCTAGTAAATATTTAAAACAACATTCCGGATTAAAATTAAATTAATTTCTCTCAATTAAATTTAATCAAATCCTTAAATTTAAAAGCCATAAAAATACGGGGTATTACAATGCTTTAAAATAGTTTTATTGTCAAATTTCTATTTCATATTTATCTTATCAACTTACATCCAATGTATAATATCTTCAAGCTTCTTCTTTTCAGACTACTAAAATGGGGGGCATTTGACTAGAGAAATTGGTCTTTCACATTACCGAGAATTCAAACTTATGCCCATTGTATGTAGTGTGTGATGCTAAGTAAATTTTATTTAGAACATAAGTTCTGAGGTTCAAATTTCATACTATTCGTGTATTTAATTATTTTTTAATATTCATGTAATTGTTGAGGTCGAGTACCTTACTCAACTTACGGGATTAAACATTGATTTCCATATTCTATAAGAAAATTATATTAATTCTCTGTAATGAAAATGCTTGAATTTATTTTCTTTGCATGTATGTTTTTCAGATTTTAGATTTTAAAAAGCTACATCTTTCTAAGAAATGCCCAACTTACCTATTTGACAATTAAGTATTGATAGGAATTATTATCTACTTTTATTTTAATAGATATATCATTTTAGTTCCCTTCAATAATGACATACATAGGTACTCTACCCTCCTAATAAGTGTTACTGACGACATTTCTCATTCTTTGATTAGACACTCAATAGTTTTAGGTTGTGACTTTGTGAGATTTTAATATTATGTAGTGTGGTGATGTTCCTACTTAAGATGGGGAAATTTATTTAATTTACTAAATTGGATTCACACTTTGACTTAATATCTATTGAAATCCATAAAAAAAAGTTGATTTTATTTCTAAATAATTGGCAGTTTGATGTACCATGCATTGTTTGGTTGGTGTCCCTACAATTCATAGAATACTATACTTAAACATGACTTCATTTATTTTTTTACATATGAAGCCATAGGCATTTCATTCAATATTTCAATTTCTATTTCACCCTACTACATATAAATAATAAGAAGCCCTATAGATCATTCAGTTGCCAATTTATCTTACAACATATAATTTACATGATGGTGCAATTATATATTTATAAATTATTTAATTTGTTGGATAAAAATTTTCTGCTAAATTTTATTCTATGGCCTCTTAAGGGTTGGAGAAACTCAATATATCTATAAATATACAAGTGTTTGTGTGTCTGTTGGCTTAGAAATCAGAGAGAGAGTGAATAAATGATGATAAATTTTTAATAAAACAACTTATTTTTTATAATTATTTTTTTTAAACGTTTTTTTAATAAAAACAGTTGTTTTATAAAATTGTATTTTTATGGCTTTGTCGATTTTCTTTTATAAATAAAAATATGATTTTTATGTAACGTTTTTTATGAAACACTTTTTTTAACATCTAGCTTTATTGATAAGTGTGAAATTTTATTCTCCCTCCATTTCCCTATTTTTGCACATGTCATCAAAGTACCAGATGTTTACTCAATGATTCAAAGATCTGAGGTGTGTGAGGAGGTGGTACATGTTCACATCTTTTGTTTAAAAAGAGGAGGTGGTACATGTTCACATCTTTTTTTCTTTTAAAGTTCCTTTTCAAACGTTTTAATTCATACGTTGTCAAGACATATTTTTTTATATATTTATTATTATCTCGGGCTTCACGTGTAAATTGTTAAGATGCTATCAGTTGTAGCGTGTATAGTTTTTTTGGGTGTATTATATCTATTTTTTTACAACTCTTTACATATATATTAATATCAGTGTGGGTCCCATCAAGAAAATTTCAATGGTGTGAGAATGCAAGACTTAAGCTTTACGTCATCCCAGGAATTATCAATAGATCAAGAAAGAGGAAGATTTAAGAAAACATGAGAAATGATTGAGATGAAGGTGAAACTAACCACCAGAGCTACTGCGAGACATAATTACTAGAAAAGATGGAGGCGGCAAAAAGTAGGTAGAGAAATTAGAGAGATGAAGCCAGAGTTAACAGGGTTCTTGGAGTGGTCAAAAACTTATTGATAAGCATATGCTGGGAAATGTGGCCTCTTTTTTTTCCACAAAAAACTTTAAATTGTTGTCAAATTTTAACCGCATTTGTAAATTTATTCTCATGTGAATGTTATATTTTGGTTCCTTCTTTTTGGGCCTTATACCATACATTGATTAATAATTATAAGATGTGATTCAACATGCCAATACAAAAAAATAAGAGTAAAAATACGAACAAGGCAACAATATGTACACATATTATCAATACACCGGTCCAGACCGGATCTGGACACCCAGTCCAAACCGACTTCTGGTTTTCTGCAATGTTGTCCCAATATGCAGCCCCCCTTCCCAACCCAATTCTTTCCCTCCCACTCGATTTCCCTCCCAAAATGACACCCATATTCTCTCTAAAAACCTTTTCCCTCCCAAACCCTACCCTTCTCTCACCACTCCGATCAACTTGTCCCATATCATCTACAAAGATATCTTATTCGCGGCCTTAGACGAGAAGGGTAAAGCCCCTCTCCCCTATGACCGACTCATTTTAGCCGATGTTGGTATAGAGCGTCCCTCTGATTCTCCTCGCCTACCTAATCCTATTGGGCAGGCCACCCTCAACAAAAGTGAGAAGAAATGCGTAATCGTACAAGCAAGAAGGGTGGTGGAGGATGATGACGAGTTCAGCGAGGATAGCGAGGATGAGTATGAGGAGGATGCGGGTGAGCCTGCCGATGTTATTATGGGAGAGGGCGCCGCGGATTCCGAAACGGACGCCGATTTTGATTTTGAGATTCCGGGGACTGAATTTGATAGGCGCCTCACCGCGATTGAAACACAACTTTTCGGATTCATCGAGCGATACGACGCTAATCGGGAGGAAGACCAGCATACTTATTGACGTGATACGAGCATGCTGCATCGCCTTCAAGCTCAAATGTATCAATTGTCCTTCAATGCACCTCCCCCTCTGTATTTCTATGATCCTTATGACCCTAGGGATGGCAACGGGGCAGGTTTGCCAAAATCTTAACCCACCCCATTTAATAAACGGGGCGGGGCAGGTTAGTTTTTATTTAAATTAACTCCTAACATGTCCCATTTAATAAACGGGGTCGGTCGGTGCTCCTACGGGTTGGATTAATTTTAAAAATAGAAAATTAAAATTACTAATTTATAGTCTTAGAGGTCTATAGTGATTCGTATTTCAATCCATGCTTTCACAAGATCTTTGACAAAATTAACATACAAATAAAGGTTTTTTTAGTGTGTGTGTGTGTGGTTTAATTGTAATTAACATACATATAAAGGGTAATTATGTAGGCATAAGTTAAACGGGGCGGGGCGGTTTTATTTAACTTGACACCTAACCTGCCCCATTTAATAAATGTTTTTTTAAAATGCATACCCACTCCTAATTCATTAATCGGGTTTTAAAACCCGCCCCATTAGGGGCGGGGTGGAGCAGAGCTCCTACGGGGCGGGTTAAATTTCCATCCATATATGACCCTAACGCCCCCGGCAACTCTAATCCCCCACCCCAGTGAAGCTTTGATTAGATGTTTTCTGTTTTTGGTTGGCCTATGTATGTGGATGTTTGGGAAGGTTTTTCACTGTTGTTGGCTATGATAATAGTTTCTTGTAGTTTTCTGCTGTTAACCTCATGTATCCTAGTCTTGCTTATCTATAAAATTTCGCATTTTGTTTATTTGCTTGTTTTATTCATTCACACTTTTAATTCGCACTTAGTTAGATTTTCGTCCTTTTTGCATGAGGACAAGGAAAAAGTCTAAGTTAGGGGGGTGTTATGCGCGTATTTCTAAAACTTCACAAATTTTCAAAAATGCCCATAAAAATTAGAAAATTTCAAAAATCCTTAAAAATTGAAATTTTTCTACAAAAACAAAAAATATTTTTCTTCAAAATAAATAAAAATTGGAATTTGAATTTTTCAAAAATATCACCAAATGATGTTTAAAGTCTCAAGTTGTTAAAAATCATATGCATCAAGCCAAAACTGATCAAAGATGGAAATTGAGCGAAAATTGACGACTTTACGAATAAATGTGGAGATTAACTAACCCGGTGAGGTTCGAGCCCATCACTCTTTGCGAGAAAATAAATCAATTCGAGTTAATAGTTAACTCAATTCTCTTTTCAGTGTCAAATGAGTCGTTGAGGATCTCAATTCTTTGTTTTGAACGGTTCTGGGAAATTGTGCGAGATATTACCTTAAAAAACGTTAAATATATCTTTAAACTTAATAAATCTCGAGACGCTTATGGTAATTCGATTATTGAATTGGACAATAAAGTAGGCCTTTGATTGCTACCTAAAAATATGGCCAGAAAAAGTTGTGAAAAAATTTCATCCCTTTTGCTACCCTATTTGAGCCTAATATCAGTGTTGGCTCCTTTCATTTGATAACTCGAAACACCAAGTTAGCCCGGAATTGTGAAAAGTGAATGTTCATCAAATAAAGGCCAGGAAGTTCAATAAAAAGGGGCACGAAAAATAGAATAGTGCTGAAGAAAAATAACAAGAAAAAGAGGAATATATAAAAATGGAAAAAAAAAAGAAAAAACGAGAAAAAGCTCAAAAAGCACAAATGGACATCCTAGGAACATTTTCCAATTCTGAAATTGATATCCATTCCCTATTATACCCGATAACCCATAAAAGTCCAGTAGAGTCCAATTTGAACAATCAAAAACCGCGTGGAGAGCTAATATACAAAAGATAATAAGAGAGAGTAAATGGTGTGAATAAAAGGCGATGTTTCCCGTTTCTCGAATAACCGTATCCCGTTGATGAGATCCATTTCACCTAAAATAGTCCGTCTTTCTACATTGTATGCGTGCATTTGTGTCCATAACATTTACTACTTATATCACACATACCGAGAGAATAACTCATAAATTTCAAGTGATTCGTTATGAGGGCATACGTGAGAATTTGAAATTAAAACAAATTTTCAAAAAAGTAACGTAATGATCAATCGATGGATATTAACGGTTAAATTTTTGGCTTCACACACACACACACACACACACGATGATTTGAGACTTGGAAATGCATATTTCTGGTGACTATTTGTTCGAAAAGTTTGAATTGTACAATTTTTATGTATTTTGAATTTTATTTGAGTCAATAACAAATTTTTTGGGTATATTCACTGCAAACCCTCGCGAGACAAAACTTGTACTACTGGGGTAACCTAGGGGTTTAAATGATTATTGCATGCGCTCAATAAAATCGCATGCCTGTGAAAATGGTATTTTATCCTAATAAAGAGTTTGACACTCATTCTGAATCTTTTACATTGCTCGGGACGATCAAAGTTTTAAGTTAGGGGGATTTGATTATGCATAAATTCTTTCGATTTATCCCCTTAATTTAGAGGCTTTTATCACCTTGGATGATGTAAAATGCATGGATTTATCTCATATCATTGCTAACGACTTCTTCTAACAAGTACCACGAGTTTTGTGTGTTTCTTGTAATTTTTACAAGCATTTAATGCATGAGCGAAAGAAAGAAATCGAAAGAAAAGAAGAAAAGTTAAAAGGGCAAAAGCGTAATTTACACCAGGAATTCGGATGAGAACCCAAAATGAAAGTCGAAGTACGTAGGTAGAAACGACGTCCAAATCCGAGTTCCAGAGCAGAAGTTACAAAACTTTAAAGAGAAGGGATAATGAAGAGAAAATAGGAGAAATTACATTAAGAAACTCGTCCAAACCATTTCTCACCAAAAAGGGTCTGGACCGGATGCTCAAAACTCTCTGGCAAAATTCACATACCGGTCAAAACCGATTATTTCCAAAAACGGTTTGGACCGGATGCTTAAATTTCTCTACCGAATTTCAACCACCGGTCCAAACCGATTATTTCCAAAAACGGTCTGGACTGGGACCCCAAAACACATTGCCAAATTTTACACACCAGTGCAGACCGAAAGTTTATACCAGTACGGACTGGATGTCATTTTTCTTTGTGTTATCCTATTTTCAAATCAGAGTCCTTTGCGGGTAGAACTCCTGTAATTTCGTAGGTTATTTATCCCAATGTCTTCAAAGACATAGGGACCTTCTTTTTAGTTTAGTTTTAGAGAGAGAGAGAGAGAGAGAGAGAGAGAGAGAGAGAGAGAGAGAGAGAAAGGACCAAAACCCTAGTTTTTCAATTAATCAAGTTTTGTGAACTTTTAAGTTCTACTGCAGAAATAAAGTTGATTATTTTCTCTCTTCTACTAGTTTGTTTTAATATTTCTTATGTAGTTAATTGATTTGCAGTAGATAATACGTCGTAATTCTTATTTAGAAGTAGTTACACTATGATTTCTATCACATGCACCATAAAAACCCTAGTTTTCATTAATTTAACGGTGATAGGCTAGATTCTTAAGGGTTGGGATACATGAACCCAACCCGATGTGGTTTGCGTGGGTGTAATCTTAATTCCCTGAGTTAAATGAATGACTAAATCGTGTTATGTGGTGACCACAATCATTGTAAGACTTTTTGATCTTGTTTTCCCTAAGTAACCGGGATGCTTAAGCTGTAACGCACATGTAGCTACTATAATACCGCTTTATTCTATCTTTTGATTACGTATGGTGTGGGCTTGAACCTCATATACATAATGCTTAGGACAATTAAAGATTGGATTTGATTAATTATTTAATTCATAATTAAGGTTATTATCGGTGAATATGACTCTTGTCATCTGATATACCCTTAGAATTTTCGTGGGTTTTCATGCCCAAAAATTTTTAATGTCCAAAACGCCCTCCCGGGGTGTTAATTGGGCCTAAAAATGCCCCGAGACCCAAACTAAACCCCCGGGTATATTATTTTGACTATCTCGACCCTTTCGGACACATTGACGCACTCAAAATGACCATACATGTGACTTATAATTTATTTACTTTTAACAGTCCAAATTTAATCCCGACACGACACAAGCGCGCCCTGATAAATTTCCAAAATTATCAAATTAGATTCTCGTGATAATTTTACTAATCATAATTACACCACTTACTTTACCCATAAAGTAACTTATAACATAAATAATTACTAACTCTCATCATGCTAGTAAGTATTTAAATGATTTTTCGAATTAATATTAATTTAATATCTCTAATTAAATTTAATAAATCCCCAAAATTAAAAGGCATAAAAATACGGGGTATTACATGATGTTAAAGGTCTGAGGTCACCAAATTAATGACGGTTAACCTCATATTTTACCAAATAAATGATGTGAAAGGTCTGAGGTCACCAAATTAACGACGTTTCACCTCATATTTTACCAAATAAATGATGTGAAAGGTCTGAGGTCACCAAATTAATGATATTTCACCTCATATTTTCATCAAATAAATGGTGTTTAATACAGACATTGGAACAAAAGCCGCAACACAACAGTGCTATTTTGTCATTGACATTTCTTATATACGTTGATACATGTATTACCAAAAGGGAGAACAATTGCAACATCATAGGTAATATTATTTCAAGTGGTCGGCATTCCAAGGGTTGGAAAAGGGCTCCCCTTCTAGATTTTCTAGCTTGTAGGTACTAGGTACAACCTCATCAATTACCCTATAAGGACCATGCCAATTGGGATGGAGCTTATTTGTTTTCTGCCAAGTCTTCTTCTGGACTTGGTCTCTCATAACTATTGGCCTTGACTTTACCTTCTGATTGTAGAATCTCGCAGTTCTTTGCTGATATGCTACCTGTCTTATTTATGAATCCTCTCTTATTTCCTCAATCAAATCAAGATCAAGTCTTATCTCTTCCCCATTCCTCTGAGGGTCATATGTCTCAACTCAATGAGTGGGGAGCCCTATTTTTATGGGATAACAACCTCTGAGCCATGGGCTAACATGAATGGAGTTTCCCCTATGGGTGTCCTCATTGTCGTCCTGTAAGCCCAAGCACGACATATACCTCTTATAACCATCTTCCTTTGGCCTCTTACAACTTCTTTTTTATCCCATCAAGGCTTGTTCGATTTGTGATCTCAGTCTGACCATTTTCCTGGGGTCGGCCAGGGGAGGAGAAGAATTGTTTGATCCCTACTCTTTTGCAGTACTTTTTTAAGGAAACATTTTTGAATTCGGTTCCATTATATGAGATGAGGATGTTTGGGAGGCCACACATGCATATGATGTTTTTCCAAATGAACTATAAGGTCTAATGCTCAGTGATTGTGATCATTGACTCAGCTTCTACCTATTTGGAGAAATAATCAATTGCCACAATTAAGTATCGATCGTTATTTACAGCTCTTGGCAAGGGTCCTACCAAATCAATGCCCCATACTAAAAATGGCCAAGGGGAGCAGATAGAAGTCAGAGGTTGGTGAGGCTGATGAGGGACAGTAGAGAAGCTCTGGTACTTATCACATTTCTTCATATATGTAGCTGCATCTTTGGCTAAGGTCAGTCACCAATACCCCTGAGTGATTATCCTTTTGGCCAACGACCTTCCTCCAATGTGGCTTGAACAAGAGCCCTTATGCACATCTTGCAAGATTTATGGAACCTCTAAAGGATGAACTTATCTGAGAAGAGGGAGTAGGAATCCCTTTTTGTACAGAACATCTCCCACAATAGAGAATTTAACAGCTCTAAACCTCAGCTTTCTCCTTTCTAACTTTGACTCTGGCAGTTATCCCTCTCTGATGTATCTGATAAGGGGATCCATCCATGAGGCTCCCATGCTCAGATTTAGGTAAGGTCTACTAACCTTTTCCTCTTTGATGGTCGGCTTAAGCAGAATCTCCACTGGTACTGTTGTCCTTATCTTTATTCTTTTTGCTGAGGCCAATCTCGCGAGTGCATCAACTCGGATGTTGTCTAGCCGAGGTATCCTCTTCAACTTTACTTCCTTGAAGCTTTCTGGAATCGATCTCACCCTCTTCAGGTATCTGTCCATTCTTTCATCTTTGGCTTCATATACACCCAGGATTTGGTTCATGACTAATCTTGAGTCACTGTGGACTAGGAGTTGGCCGACACTGAGGGATTTTGCCAAAAGAGACCTGCTATTAATGCCTCAAACTCTGTCTCGTTATTAGAAGCTTTAAGGTTGAACCTCAGTGCATATTCAATATCTGTACCATCTGGTGCTGACACTATCAGCCCTGCTCCACTTTCGCTTTCACAGCACGACCCATCAATGAAGAGGTTCCAAAAAGTTTTATTTGAAGTGAAGTTTCCCTCTGATAGGGTACCCTACTTGAAGAGGTTGAAGAATCGCTACAGCGGAAATATTGCGACTTCTCAAATAAAATAAAATTTTAATTATTCCCAAATTTTAGTTAAACCCTAAAACATGCATCTAGATGATTTATCAAATAAAATATAGTATGCAGAATCAAACAGTTTCAGGAAAAATCCCCCAAAGGGGCAAAACCTTTTATTTCACTATAATTTGTAAGAAAACGGCTTACACGGATTACAATGAAATAAGTGCGACAAACGAAATACCCTCAGGCGTCGGTTTCGATGCCTCGGCTGAAATCTCCCGCAGGAACTTCAGGTGGTCAGCAATGAAGAAGAGAAACGGCTTCTCCACAAGTTTGTCGGCTGGAATTTTTCCTTTCCAGGAGGGCTGCAATAAAGAAGAAAGATGGCTTCTCCACAAGGGTTGAACAAACCAAAGTTGTGTTCTTGGGTTACCAAAAAAATTCACAAAGGTTTGGCAATTGTGTGAATCAAAACATGAGTCTTGGGACTAAAAAAATATGAAGACTAGAGTAATTTGGACTCTCAAAAACGTCTTCTAAAGTCTTGCAAAACAACTCCCCCGAAGTTGGCTTTTATAAGGAAACCAAAAGAGTTTTAAAACTTGGGGACTCTTGCAGCGTCAGATACCTCGAACCGGTTCTGGGGTACCCCGAACCGGTTCCCCATGCGGTTTGGGGTACCATTCTGGTATGGGGTTAAAAAAACAGCATTCTTCAAGGAATTTTCTCCAACTTCAAAAGGTCATAACTCCTTCACCGTAGCTCGGATTGAGGTGATGTTTCTTCCAGTATCTTCATTGCGGCGAGGTCTTCAACTTTACAGTTGACCAGACCTCCGAACTATGGATGTGAAATTACGAAAATGCCCTTGAACATTCCTATCGTGCCTTTTTTCACTGTTTTGACTTCTCTTGCGTACCA
This sequence comes from Sambucus nigra, assembly GCA_949130495.1. Taxonomy (NCBI): domain Eukaryota; kingdom Viridiplantae; phylum Streptophyta; class Magnoliopsida; order Dipsacales; family Adoxaceae; genus Sambucus; species Sambucus nigra. Next base: position 642,610,936 of record OX422216.1, read on the forward strand.
CCTGCATTAAGTCTCTAAAATCATGGAACGTGAAGTCGTTGAGGCAGATGGGGGACACATTAATGGAGATGTTGATTGCTTGATTCTTTAAATTCGAATAGAGGCCGTCATGTGAGATCGTGAGGTGACGTGCCAAATGTAGCGGCGTACGACATACACAAATGTAACATGTTGGACATGAGAAAAATGTCCTTACAAATCCCCCCCTATGTCTATACCGGTACATACATAAAAATATTCGAATTATCAAATAACAAATTTGCCTATACAAATCTACCCTCCCATGAACCCAAAACTGGAAAAGGTACAAATGAATAGTCTCCATCGTTGGTTCTTCAAATCTTCAGGAATCTCGAATCTTTTCTCATCAGGGTGTGCAATTCAGAGATCATCAATGTAGTACCTACACACATGAGATAAAGAAAAATACCAAGTGATGTATCGAGTTTGAAATGAGAGAAACATAGATACCAATATATGATAAGCATAAGTCAAATCTCAAAACTCTCCCAAAATAAGATAATTCTTTCTCCCCCTTTTTATGATGTCCCCAAATAGACAAATAAGAAGAATGAATCAAACAAGTAAAATCGGGGTGTCACGGTATTCAAAAGCAAAGCATAAATCAATATGGTAAACGTGCTCTAGCAAGGATATGCTCAAAAAAAACTTTCACAAACTATTTTTGATTTTTCAATTTTTCATACAAAACACAAAAACTAGATACCTTTTGAAAAAATAATAGAAAAATCACACCATGGATTTAGACTCAAACAACCAAGTCATGGAAACGAAATGAATGGGTGTGAACACATTCGATAGGTAAATCAACTCAATCAATCATATATGCACGATGCATATGTGTACCCCTAACGAATGAGCATCAAAAGTATCCTTAGGTGTAAAAGATTGTTGAATTTAAATGACATCGTCTTATGCAAATCAACAAATCAAAGTCAAATGATTTCCACACCAATAACGTCCAAAACTATAAAGCGCATTTTCAATAATTTCAAGGACATGCAAACCCGTTTTAATTCTCCAGCCAAACTCCCTCATATATATTTTCTTTTAGAGGTAATCTAAATTCTCAAACTTTGGAGAATTGGTGCAAGAAACCTAAATGGCCCATATTTGGCATGAATATCTTTTTATCGCCTTTCAATTTTTTGGGCTCTTTTAAACCTCTTTGGACCCCAGATAATAAAATTCCTCCATTTTTAGGTCCTTTTTAACGGTGGCTTTTGCGCAAAGGATAGATAATCACCTTTCGCAGCCCCTCCCCGTTTTTAAACAAAGCACACAAACTCACAAAACGGTTCTTATATGCACAATTTCCTTATGAAAATTTTATCGCGCTTTGGTTTGTTTTAAGGACAGGATTGAAGTGAAAACACCCAACCAACATGTGATAAGACAAGCATAATAATCAAACAAATTCTTGAATGTGTGCAATAAAGGAAACATGAGTCAAACATGTAGGAAATAACACTTAATTACATCTTAATGACTCTAAACATTATAAAGCACAAGGATGAATTGACCTATTGTCTCAAAACACTATCAAATAGTCACATGAAGAATGGAATGATGTTGTGACTTGGTCATCCTAAGTGTTTATCCATAAACGGTGCAAACAAAATACAAACATCTTTTTGGATTTTTCTAAAAATTTTAAAAATAAAAAATTATACAAAAAGTACAAGTCATCACACTAGCAAAAAAATATATCATGAAACTATAACTAGTGTATGACAAACATGAAAACACAATCAACCAAAAGATTTCACATGGGGTGAATCACGTGCAAGCAAAGGGGAATCATGGACAAGTAAACCATAAGCCTCTAAATCCGATTTCCTGACCCAAATCGATGTGTAACGAGGTGTGGGGGTGTGGGTAATCGAATTTATTCTTCTATTAACCTTCCTAGGTTCATTTAAAAGCTTGTAACAAAATCGCCTAAGATGACCTTGCCTACCACAATGTGTGCAAGTGTAAATCGGGCGGTGTGTGTTACCTAAAGGTGGCCCTCTCCTCAAATTTCTCGGTTGCTCTCTCCGAATTTGCCTAGGTGGGTCTCTCCTAATGATCCTAGGAGGTTCTCTCACGATGTTCCTAGGAGGATCTTTCCTAACAACCTTAGGTGTCTCTTTCTTAACAATCCTAGGGGGCTCTCTAACACGTGTGGGAATGGGTGCACCATGTTTTTCAAAACCAATCCCACCCCTATCCTTTTTAATCTCGATAGTGCCTAAAATCTTATCAAGTTTTTTAGACCTAGACTCCAAATCAAATTTCACCTTACTCGAATCTCTCAAACTTTTCTCAAGTTCATCTATCCTAGATTCAAGTAAGCGCATAGACTCCTCAAACTCAAGAATCTCCTTTTTCATAGCCTCCATCACGCCTCGAAGATCATCTCTCTCACCCTCGACATATACCAACTTCTCTCTCAAAATTTTATCTCGTGCCCTAAGTTCTTCAACTAAAACATCATTATTTTTTAAGGCACAATCTTTCAATTGAGCTTCAAGTTTCAAGTTTGCCCTTTTTGTCTTTAAACATTCAAAATACAAATTATTGTAGGCAACTTGCAACTCACTCAATTCTTCTTCTTCCTCCTCACTCTTTTCACCCTCACTCTCATCACTAATCACACGGATGGGAAACTCTCGCCTAGAAGCATAAAAGACTTCTTCTTCCGACTCACTATCACTAAGGGTAGAAACATGAGAAATCGGTTTATTCAATTTCTTCTTTAAATTTGTGGTACACTCATCTAACGTGTGACCAACACCCTCACAACAAGAACACTTCTCAGATTCGTTTTCAACAGAAGATTTAAAACAAGAGTTCCTATGAA